>JAGDYQ010000035.1:3459561-3612718 GCA_021962125.1 Bulinus truncatus
TCATGGACACACAAATTATTAAAATCAAATATTTTTTTTTGTTATAAAAGCTTGTTCCTGTCCCGACTATTTAGTTTTTTTTTTCTTTTGTTTTTTCTGAGATTTGTTTTTTTTTTTTTTTGAATGCAAACAAAACTAAAGGACCATTTGATCAGTAGGTACTGTCAAGAGCATGTCTAGTTGATTCTATATGAACCATTTTATATTTTCATACTGATAATATCGTATATTGTTTGGTTTTTTTTTTTCGGGTGGGGGGGGGCGCTAGGAAATGGTGCCTAATTTCGGGCTCCATAGCATCATATTTGATACGACATTATACAATGGACCTTTTGACATAGGGGGACCCTATGCTGTGGCTTAGTTTGCCTATTTTAAAAACGGTGCTGATTACCTTTCAGTTTATATGATTTATTTTGCTGAGTATTTTAACCAGTAACTTAAAAGGTAGATAGTGCGAGGGTGTAGCAACACAGGGCGCTTGGCTACATGAGGTGCCGAAATAGTAATCCTAAAAAAAGAAGTGCAGTCCGCGGGCAATTTAGGCTGGTAAGGTTTTTTTTATATTAAATTACAACACGTTTGACTGGATTTTTCCTTTGGTTGCATACATAATACAAATTTTGTTTTGTGACTAAAACCGGAAACAAAAGAAAAATAAATTCTTTTTCAGCGAGTTCCAAAGAATATTGAAAAGATAAGAAGTTTTTATAAAAATATTAATCAGAGCTACAGTTTAGCTAAAACTTTAATTTAAACCAAAAGCATTTTGGGTTTTTAAATAACTATTCTGAATTATATATTACAAAGTTTAGACAGTGACACAAATTTTAAGTACTGTGTTGACATTTTTCCTCTTTTTCTTTTTTTCCACTTTTTTTAAATAATTTAGTTTGCAATTTAAGTCCTCAAAAATATGGACTTAAGACTGCACATGTTTTGGTAATTAATTATTGATTTTCAATTTCGCACCATCTATTTTGTTGGTGGCATCAGTCCACTTTTTTCTTTAGTCGTCTAATGACATTCAAACACCGACATTTGTATATCAACTATGAAATAATACCGTCCAATGGTCAGGTGGTAGAGCAAACTGAGGTGCACTTGATGCTCTCGAGCTCCGGCCAAATTTGATGCCGTGGATTTTTTAAAAGTAATACATTTTAAACAGAAGTTTGCTACATTTTTAACAGTACTATATTTTTAATAGTAATCTACTACATTTTTAACACTACAACATTTTCAATAGTACAACATTTTTAACAGTAGGCTACTACATTTTTACAGTGCTACATTTTTAACAGTAGG
Organism: Bulinus truncatus; assembly: GCA_021962125.1. Taxonomy (NCBI): domain Eukaryota; kingdom Metazoa; phylum Mollusca; class Gastropoda; family Planorbidae; genus Bulinus; species Bulinus truncatus. Next base: position 3,460,870 of record JAGDYQ010000035.1, read on the forward strand.
CTACTACATTTTTAACAGTACTACATTTTTAACAGTACTACATTTTTAACAGTACTACATTTTTAACAGTAGGGTACTACATTTTTAAAAGTTGGTATTAGATTTTTAACAGTACTACATTTTTAACAGTACTACATCTTTAGCAGTACTCAATTTTAACAGTACTACATTTTTAACATTCTACTTTTTTCACGGAGGGTACTACATTTTTATAAGTAGGTATTAGATTTTTAACAGTACTACATTTTTATCAGTAAGCTACTACATTTTTAATAGTACTACATTTTTAACAGTACTACATCTTTAGCAGTACTACATTTTTTAACAGTACAAAATTTTTAACAGTGCAACATTTTTACAGAACTACATTATTTCCAGTACTACATTTTTAACAGAATAAATTTTTAACAGTACTTTCTTTTTGAGAAACTTGCATTTTGTAATAATTAACAAAAATATGGCAATTTAAAAAAAAAACTACCTCATTTGCTTTTCAGAATCTTTAGAATTTAGCCTTGGTCATGGCAGGTTTACTATCAACACCAGAAAATATACTGATCTCTGAGGGCTTTTTACTGACCTGTGAAAATCGTTAAACTAAGCTGTGAAGATCATGCACTGATGATATACTGACCTGCGAAGATTATAAAACTTACATGTGAAGACTATATACTGGGTACTGAAGATCTGTGAAGATTATATACTGACCTGCGAAGATCATAACACTAACCTGTGAAGACTCTATATTGGTTATTGAAGATCAAATCTGGTCGTACTAACAATACATTCCGACTGAAAGTTACACTGACCTATTGAAAGAGCTAAATTTGATAATGCTGATCACTGCTGTGCTTTTCATAATTATCAATTTCAAACAAACACCAGGTATTGGTTTTATTTATACAAGTATTACAAACATGCATTTGTCCTCAATTTTAATGTACGTATTACCTCTCAGAGAGACATGGCAAACATTGCCTTTAAAAATTTGCCATTACTTATGTTATAATAACTGCAACTGATTAGTAAATATGTTATCTACCTTTCCCTATAACTTTCTCATTCTTACTCTCCATCTCTTCTCTCCACCCATTCTATCTCTCTCTTTCATTTAGATTCCCCCAGTTCATTGTATGAGTGTGTCTGTTGATGGGATTGTTTACGGTCAATACATCATCCTTTTATTCCCGTTTCAAAACTATATTTTTTTAAGCAGTTCGAATCTTTTTTTTTAACTGCGAAACAAACCTTCTTTGTGCTACCTTTGATAGACAGTTTACCGTTCTTTCCATGGTATTATATATATATATATATATATATATATATATATATATATATATATATGTGTGTGTGTGTGTTAGATAGTTTAATATTTCATGTTTTACAATTTTAAGTACTTTCCTTAGGTATTAGTGGGGGGAGAGGGGAGGGTCTTCGGGCATCCCTTCAGGGCAGCGGTTCTCAAACTTTTTCGTGACTGTATCCCAAAAGGTACGAAAGTATATCCACGGGTACCCCACAGAAGTAAGTTCGCTAATAAATGTACATATTTTTAATAATGATATGTGCTTTTTTCTTTCTAATGCACGTGATATGGTGATCATTCACGCAGTTAAAACTCATTGTTGTTTTAATCGAAAAATTATGTGACCTGGCTGACACTTACCGTACCTCTTGGGGTTACGCCAACCACCGGTTGAGGTCCGTGCCTTCAGAGGGATCTTGGCGCAGCAAGCTCTCATTGTAGCACACTTCTATGGCCACCGCATTACACACGTCTATATTGATATCCCAGTTTCTTTGTCCCCAAGGTCCCACTGTTGTCCCTAAAGTCTCACTATTGTCCTGAACTCCAGCTGTTGCCCTAAAATATCACTATTGCCCTAAAGCAGAGGTTTTCAACCTGTGGTCCGCGGACCCCCGGGGGTCCGCGGGAGGCTTGAAAGGGGTCCGTGGGAAAGTCAATGAAATTAGCGATTTTCTCGTATAAATTTATATTGCTTGGTTTGGTTGATTGGTTAGCTTTTAGCTAAACAAAAAAAAAATACAAGCTATGCCAATGTTTCAGGTACAGACAACAATGTGCAGAATTGAAAACTCCGCTAGTATTTGCTCATGCTACGTCTGAAATGTGAACTAGAGTGCATACTACATGTACTTGTGTAGTGAGTTTTTGAGTCTTGTCATCTTGGCAATGTTTCTTTCTTACTGAGCTATGGCGTCACTGTTAAAACATCCGCAAGTGCGACATCTTGTGTATTGTTGACAAATAGGTCTGGTTGATCATGCTGTAATGTTTTTATAACAAACTTTGGAAGGGCGGAATGCGCCATAGATACTATAAGATTACAATGTCGGTCATGTTTAGAGAGAGTTTGTATTTTTAGGTGACACATACCTGGGAAAAAGATGACCTGGTTAGGCTGGAATTAAAAGCAAGGCTTAGCGGCCTTGTGCTTTCAAGAGACAAATGTTGTGAAAAGCTAATTATCTACTGTCTGGTATCGTGTGTATGGCGCCGAACTTAGATTAATGTTACAAAGAATCAGTGTCCCAAAGTTTCTAGGTTGAGCATTGTATTTACAAGAATATAGGTGTAAATCGCTACCAGAGAAGTGAAGAAAGACACTTATCATCACAATAACGCATAAAGTATAACTAATAATACGAATAGTTATGACACCTAGTAGCATGGATAAATTTGTGAAGAGGAAAACTGACCAGAACCTGGAAGATTCTGATGATCAAGCAGCAAAAGACGAACGAAAAAGAAAACGGCTCAAGTTTAATCCAGAATATATATCATTGGGCTTCACCGCAGGGGGGGGACCGATGCTGACCAACCTCTTTGTGTCGTGTGCTTGCAAAAATTATCGAACGATCCAATGAAGCCAGCCAAATTGAGGCGCCATTTGACCAAAATACATTCGGAACTTGCCAGTAAACCGAATGAATACTTTGAGAGGCAGAAAGAGCTCTATTTGAAACAGAAAGGCAAACTGGTGACCTGCACTACTGTGAACGAGAATGCTCTTCGATATTTAGTAGCATTACGAATAGCGCGTTCCAAAAAAACCTCACACAATTGCAGAAGAGCTAATTCTACCAGCAGCAGTCGACATGTGCGAAGTCCAACAGGACACTGCGCTTGCAGTTCAGCAGACTGTCACTGTTGTCGTTCTGGCTAACATGTTTCCAGGAGCACTCGCTGCTGTCAGACAAAGCCATCAATGTCCTGCTACCATTTTCTACAACCTACTTGTGCGAAACTGCATTCTCTGCTGTTATTGCGATGAAGACCAAGTACAGGTCCAGACTGGACATTGAACATGAAATACACATATGTTTATCACGCATACCACCATGTTTGGACAAACTCTGTAGTGCCAAAAAGGCACAGCCTTCCCACTGAACTGTGTAACGGACATACCAGTGAAATAAATAATCGGTGAGTGTTTCATTATTTGGATAGGTAGATATTCCCGTATGTTAAATGACTTTTACATGATGTGCGCGTAACGCAGGATAGGCCTACAGTTTATCAGAATTTAAGTAGATTGCATCCGTAAACTTTATAAGACATATTAGTGCCCAACCTGAGGTACGAACAGTTAAGGCCAGGGCACCTTGGTCTCTGGGGGTCCGCCACCCGAGCGTGGTATGTCTGTGGGGTCCGCAGGGTAAAAAAGGTTGAAAACCTCTGCCCTAAAGTATCATTACTGTCCTGAGGTTTCACAATTGTCATAAAGTCTCACTATTGTCTTAATGTCTCACTATTGTCTTAATGTCTCTCTATTGCCCTAAAGTTTCGCAATCGTCCTAAAGTCTCACAATCGCCCTAAAGTCTCACTATTGTGCTGAAGTCTCACTATTGCCCTAAAGTCTCACTATTGCCCCTAAAGTCTCACTGTTGTCCTAAAGTCTCACTATTCTAAATTCTCATATAATGCTCTATTTGCTTTTCTCCCCCCCCTACGCCCTTTCCGACACAGCCGTGAGTATATCTGAAGGTTGGGAGTTTGTCATCTCAGCCCCATCCTCGATGAATGAGTACAACCCTGAGACAGCCTACCCGAGACTTGCCTTAATCCTGCAGTCAATCTTTGACAACGTGACGGTAAACAAAATAATACAGTGACATAGACAGAGAAGGCTCAATATGGGCTGAGTGAAATCATTGACATAGACAGAGAAGGCTCAATATGGGCTGAGTGAAATCATTGACATAGACAGAGAAGGCTCAATATGAGCTGAGTGAAATCATTGACATAAACAGAGCAGGCTCAATATGGGCTGGGTGAAATCATTGACATAGACAGAGAAGGCTCAATATGGGCTGGGTGAAATCATTGGCATAGACAGAGCCGGCTCAATATGAGCTGAGTGAAATCATTGACATAGACAGAGCCGGCTCAATATGAGCTGAGTGAAATCATTGACATAGGCAGAGAAGGCTCAATATGGGCTGAGTGAAATCATTGACATAGACAGAGAAGGCTCAATATGGGCTGGGTGAAATCATTGACATAGACAGAGAAGGCTCAATATGGGCTGGGTGAAATCATTGACATAGACAGAGAAGACTCAATATGGGCTGGGTGAAATCATTAACATAGACAGAGAAGGCTCAATATGGGCTGGGTGAAATCATTGACATAGACAGAGCCGGCTCTATATGAGCTGAGTGAAATCATTGACATAGACACAGCCGGCTCTATATGAGCTGGGTGAAATCATTGACAAGGACAGAGAAGGCTCAATATGGGCTGAGTGAAATCATTGACATAGACAGAGAAGGCTCAATATGGGCTGGGTGAAATCATTGACATAGACAGAGCCGGCTCTATATGAGCTGAGTGAAATCATTGACATAGACAGAGAAGGCTCAATATGGGCTGGGTGAAATCATTGACATAGACAGAGCCGGCTCTATATGAGCTGAGTGAAATCATTGACATAGACAGAGAAGGCTCAATATGGGCTGGGTGAAATCATTGACATAGACAGAGAAGGCTCAATTGGTGCAGAGTGAAGTCATTAACATTGACAGAGCCGGATGAATATGTCAATGAGTGAAATAATTGACATAGACAGAGCCAGCTCAATATGTGCCGAGATTCATGGCATAGTTGAATTACGGGATTCTTTTTTTAAACATATATATATATATATATATATATATAGATAGATAGATAGATAGATAGATAGATAGATAGATAGATAGATAGATAGATAGATAGAGATAGATAGAGATAGATAGAGAGATAGAGAGATTAGATAGAGAGAGAGATAGATAGAGAGATAGATAGATTAGATAGAGAGATAGATAAATAGATAGATAGACTGATATGTATTAAATATTGAACTTTACATAACTGTATCATTAAAAAGTGACATATCAAGGTATATCTTTAAAAAAAAAAACAATATATTTGGCACCAAAATAAAAAAATTCTACAGAAACTAAATAAATTAATTCGGGTGAAATTTCAACTCTGTGTTAGCTTGTATTATTATGTAATTAGCGATCAATGAATAGAGGGTGGGGGTGCTACACTCTAAGTATATTTACAATATAATTGGTTGACAAGGTGACTCCCACCGCTATTACTTTAATGCAATTCTAATTACTTTAATACATTTATAAGATTTTCTTGTTTCAACGCTAAAGATTTTTTCTGAAAATATTGTAATAAGATTTCCATGTATATGAAATAAATAAAATAACGGATTATGCTAAACCGATGACCAAAATGGCACGTGCTTAAAAAAGCATTATTTACTTTATACAAAGTCGCTGAAATATTCTCGGCACCTGAATCGGTTTTGACCAGTGTCTTTTGTTCTATAATAAGGTGACGATATTGACCCAACACTTGACCAACAGACAGAACAGCGAATTGTATTTCAAAAGGCTGGTCACCTTGAGGTCATTACAGCCAGAGTACTATGGGACTCCTGAATTCTACTATGGGTAAGTAATTTATTCAACGAGTGGCTCAGGAAATGGGCGTTTACTATTCTAGTGGCTACCAATCTAAGCCCAGGGGTCACCAAACTACGGCCGGCTGGTCAAATCCGGAAAACTAGGTTAGTTTATCAATGCCCGTCGACGGTGCTTTAATTTGCTTGATAAATCGCATGGGTCACTAGTAAGTACTAAATAGAATGATTGTGCGGCCCGCTTTATTCAATCTCTCACTTATCCGGCCCGCTGTGAATAATGTTTGGTGACCCCCCCCTGCCCCCATGATTTAGACTACCAAACTGTCATTCCAATTAATCATAAAATGCCCTATTGTCGGTGTTTCCCCACCAAATTTCAATGCCATGCCCAACCTAAGTGTTTGTAAATTTTTTTTAACGCTTCTATATAATTTGTAAATCAAAACTATCTAAAATATTAATAATGAACGTCTACCGGTCCGTGGCGAGAAAAAAAAGGTTGGGGACCACTGGACTATGACACTGAGATAGGTCCTATAGTGAAATGTAAGAAGTAAGTGCCACTAAAAAAATCATCTCTTTTGTGATTCTGTCAAACCGGCGACTCTGAAATGTAGACCAGAATCCTCCACTGGCTACCGATGGGTGTACCACCTGCAAGGGACACAGCCGTTTGGTGTAGTGGTCAGTATAGAGACAACCACAACAATAGTGGAGACGTTCACTGCAGTGCCGGTGGCCGGTTGGGGAGTAATGTACTACCTGATGGCCCTAAGGTAAGTTGAAGAGTTACTGTTCTTTATTGTGTAATGTGATGTGGCTATGCCGAAGGATAAAGAGTTATTGTTCTTTATTTTGTAATGTGCTATGGCTATGCCGAAGGATAAAGAGTTATTGTTCTTTATTTTGTAATGTGCTATGGCTATGCCGAAGGATAAAGAGTTATTGTTCTTTATTTTGTAATGTGCTATGGCTATGCCGAAGGATAAAGAGTTATTGTTCTTTATTTTGTAATGTGCTATGGCTATGCCGAAGATGAGGAGTTACTGCACTTTATTTTGTAAAGTGCCAAGGCTGTGCAGTGAGATAAACATATTTGCAAGTTGGATGGGGTATTAAAAAATAAAACTCAATATTAAAGACTTATAGAAATAACATGTTTTTGGAGAAAGACGAAATATTTTTAGAAATGAACTGTGGGTGGATTGGGGGGGGGGGGGGTTACAAGCCTCTAAAATGAAACAGAAATCAAATAAAAAGAGGATCTTTAAACATAGTATGTTTGGGGGGGGGCTATTCACGTATTAGGTAACGCTTTTTTCCCTTCATTGTCCTCCTCCCAATCCCGCGTAATGCTATTTACCATTCTTGTCAGTGCGTGTCATACAACGACCATCTTCTCCCCCCCCCCCCCGAGCCCCTTAAACTTAGAAGCTACTGGAACCAATCCGTTCAATAATTAGAACCTTCTATTGTTAATTTTATGTCTTTAGTTTATATTTTTTTTTTCCGTTTGCAGATTCTCGTATTCTTTTATATTGTACAACTGTTGTTGTTGTTGTTTGTTTATTTCTATTGTTGAACACCCGAGACCCTTAGTTTGTATTGCGAGATACATTGAAAAGAATTATCGATACTGTTTTAACGTTTTAGATAATGAGAGCTTTACAAAAGGGAAAAAAAATTTTTTTTTTTACATAAACTTACACCAGCGGCTCCCAACCTTTTTCGGGACTGTGCCCCAAAGGTCGCGAGAGTATGTTGTACCCCCTCCAAACGTTTAGTTCGCGAATAAATGTAACTATTTTCAGGACGATATGTGCTTACCTTTTTGAGGCACTACTTGGTCACGTGGTTTTGGCGATGGGCCACCACGCTGATAATCTGGGGCACTTTCATCAAACTCTCAGTTGTCTTTAACGAAAAATGATATGTCGCTGCGTTAACCCTGAATACCTTGACCTTACCCCCTCGGGGTATGAGTACCACCTTCTGAGAACAACTTCACTCCGAAATCTTTTTCCTTATGTGCTGTCATTTAAATACACGTATTTATGTATTTTACCGACACATTTAAGCAAATGTATTTATGTATTTTATCGACACATTTAAACACATCGATTTATGTATTTTATCGACACATTTAAACACATGGATTTATGTATTTTATCGACACATTTAAACACACGTATTTATGTATTTTACCGACACATTTAGACACTTGTATTTATGTATTTTACCGACACATTTAAACACATGCATTATGTATTTTACCTAAACATTTAAACACATGCATTTATGTATTTTACCGACACATTTAAACACATGTATATACATATTTTACCAACACATTTAAATTTCAGTATGAAATTCTCCGTTATACTGATGACAAACGAACTCGAGAACACGATACTATTTATGTTGAAGTCTGAAGACAAAAAATTTTCACTAGAAATTGACGGAACGTTTCATCGGCACGGGGAGATGTTTACAATAAGAATGAAACCGTAAGTTGTGTCTTTGTTTTACCTGACAGGTGCTACTAGTGTCAGCAAGTTATAGGTTTGTTTGAATGAACTATACACCACGTGCTGCTTGTGTCAGCCAGTTTGTTGACTGAAAGATCAGCCATATCTAGTTTTACATACTCTCATTGCTACATGACTTACAGACTTGGACAAATCCCTTACTGTCAATGTTGACAATGTCAGATCGAACTCACTTTCAATAACACGTCCTAATATAATGGACATTAGAATCTATTGACCACCCATACAGATGAAGTCATATTGTAGGATATATGAGTATACAGAGAAAGATAAACAAAGGGGTCCCAAATCTTCTTTTGCCATAGTCCTTGACTTGATATATATCTATCTATTTCAATATATATATATATATATATGACAATGATATATATATATATATATATATATATATATATATGACAATGATATATATATATATATATGACAATGATATATATATATATATATATATATATATATATATTCTAATGTGCAGGTATGGAGCATACGCAATCAGCCATTGTTGGAAAGACCTTGCCGATGGATTCATAACAGGTATGACAATAAACCGTAACAGATTTAATGCGCAGTATCAATAATCAAAGCTAGATCTAGCAGAACCAGTATCAATCATCAAAACTAGATCTAGCAGAACCAGTATCAATCATCGAAACTAGATCTAGCAGAACCAGTATCAATCATCGAAACTAGATCTAGCAGAACCTATTCTAACAGATACAATTACATGAACTGCGTAAATATTTGGAACTAAATATTCAAACCAAATACATACAAATGTGTAGCCATTGTTTGTATGTTTACAACTATTGCTAAGCCTGTTCAACATATAGTTTTTTTAAGCTCATGTTCACACTAAATATTTTTTAAACATCTAACATGAATTATAACAGGCATAGTCATAAAACAGTCTGTAACCATTTCACATATGAATGTACGTAGTTGAGGTAGTCGTGATGGGAGCACTTATAACCTGGTGTTTAACTCTACAGGGTCGCGTTATAACCTGGTGTTTAACTCTACAGGGTCGCATTATAACCTGGTGTTTAACTCTACAGGGTCGCATTATAACCTGGTGTTTAACTCTACAGGGTCGCGTTATAACCTGGTGTTTAGCTCTACAGGGTCGCACTATAACCTGGTGTTTAACTCTACAGGGTCGCAGATTAGAGGCGCACGTCCATTTGGTGCGGTCAGTGGCAGCTGTGGCGGTAGTACACAGGCGAAACTTTGCGGCAGCACCGAAGATGACGATATATCGATAGAATCTACAGTAACTCCAGCGGCAGGTTGGTTGAATCACTTGAATTAATATAGAATCTACAGTAACTCCAGCGGCAGGTTGGTTGAATCACTTGAATTAATATAGAATCTACAGTAACTCCAGCGGCAGGTTGGTTGAATCACTTGAATTAATATAGAATCTACAGTAACTCCAGCGGCAGGTTGGTTGAATCACTTGAATTAATATAGAATCTACAGTAACTCCAGCGGCAGGTTGGTTGAATCACTTGAATTTATATAGGTCCACAGTAACTCCAGCGGCAGGTTGGTTGAATCACTTGAATTAATATAGAATCTACAGTAACTCCAGCGGCAGGTTGGTTGAATTTCTTGAATTAATCACACACACACGCACACACACGCAATGTCTTTTTTTTAAAAACGTTCATAAATAAAACCTAGCCCATCAGCTGATACATCGTAAAATAATTTATTGTTATTTATCGTTATTTTACTAAACACTCAATGGACAAATTAGTGATAGCGAGCTAACAATGGTTTATAATAATAATAAAAAAAAAAATTTAGAGAAATTAAATAATAAATGTAACTCCATGTCAAATTAGAGAGAAAGTTTAAAAGTTCATGGTTAAGAAATTCTTCCACTACCCAACAGCAAATAAAATGCGTACATTGTGACTTCTCTTCACTTGATCTAGAAATGCTTCTCCCTACCAAGACAGCTGGGACCAGTTTTATATTGTTCAGTGCGACTGGACGGTCAGCTCCAGGGCTCTACATCATAATGAGTGTCCACTCGGCTCCTATCAAAGTTTCTATAGCCAGACACGACCAAAGTCCAGAAGTGGACCATTTTTATCTTAGCCAGGCCGGTGACTGGGATACTGTAAGTTTATTTGTTTAATATAATCTTGGGTGACAGGATACAGCAAGTGTTAGTGTAAAATAGTGGTCCCCCAACCTTTTTCTCGCCGCGGACCGGTCAGCGTTTAATAATTTTTTTTCCGCGGACCGGTCGACATTTAATCATGTCTCCGCGCTCCGTTGGGAGGGGGGAAGGAGTTATGAACGTTGATTATTTATATTTTAGATTGTTTTTATTTACAATGACACTGACGCTCACATCCGCTCAGCTCCCGGTTTACTTCTCATCCATGGAAAGTCGTACCGAGAGAAATACAATACAACAAGTAAAAAGGAAATAATGTAACGTTTCTTCGGCGACCCGGTACCATTTGATCCACGGCACCGGTCTGCTGACGGGGGGGGGGGGGGGGGGGGTTGGGGAACCACTGGTGTAAAACACCCACCTTGAAGGAAGAAATGACTGAATTCCCCATAATTTCAGATACCATTTAAAGTAAGAAGTACAACTAGAAAGTGTACTGTTGAATTCATATTTAGACATTGCTAGAATTTAGATTTTTTTGATGTATAAATTAGAGACGCAGTCTGGATTGAACACCTTCTAGCAGGGACGAGGCGTGAGTGTTGCCGGTCATAACTCTTAGAGATGACAGAACACAGATTCTATTTTTTTTTAATTATTGGAATTTCGTTAATGCGATGGGAACTTTTCGGACGATTTTATTTGCAGATTTTTTTAGAGGCGGAGATCACGTTGCGGATATAAATGCAATGCGCGCAGCTTTATTAAAACGCATTCAAAGAGATAACTTTTTGGCCTTTTTTCATCCAGATTTGATACACGCGGAACTTTTTTTTTTCTCATTTTTTTCTTTTCGTTAATTCTACCGGTTTCCAAAAGTCTAACACAGTAGTTCTCAAATTTTGGACTCTCATCGTCCCACTACGGAAACTGTTTTGTTGTCGCGAGTCACCTGGAAAACTTGTGTTGTCCTTTTTTTTTAAAAAACAGCCCACCGATAAAAGATAAACTAAGAATAGAAAAGAAAGACAATAACAACGTCCAAAATTTATATATGGATTATCTCCCCTTGCACTGTATTTTTTTTTAGCACATTTGCTTAGTATAGACATGTAGAGAGAGATGGGGTTGTAATCATATACAATTAATTATAAATGTAAATTGTGTTGCGGCCCATACAAAATTCATTCGCGACCAACCCGTGCATCATGACCGCATTTCATTATGAAAGTACTCTTATTAAACTTTGTTCAAGTGTGTGCTTCATTAAAGTATAGGGTCATGTTGATAAGTAATGTAAAATGCCCTAAAGGGCCATCGGGGAAGATGGAGTGTGGAATTCGTAAGTTTCTATTACCACGGCATGTGAATGGATTGTGTGGTTAGCAAAACGCCCAGCCGCCCTTTATTTCCCCAACTTAAGTCTGGTAACCATTAAAAGCTGAGTGGAATTGAGAGACTTTTCCTAGCTTTTGACAGGACTTAGAAAAGTCCATTGGTTTTCACCGAGGATTGAACCGGGACTTTCAAGTGGACAGTCGTGCGCTCTACACCTCTCAACCACCCGTTCCTCATGTAGTAATAATTTTAAAAAAACATTTATCAATTTATTTTGTTTTTATTTCTACAATAAAAAGTCTTGCGGCTGCCAAACTAGCAAGTATTTTTTATATGTCCACAGTATAAAGCGCAAAATACAATCTTGAGGGCCAGTGGGCCGGTGGAGGTGGTCTACGTCCAAAACTCCAGCTGTGTGACAGACCGCGGCGGATACCAGATGGACCACAGCATGATGCTCATGATCCCGTATCAACTCTTCTACCACATGTATATAGCTTCGTAAGTGAATCTTTTTTTTCGCTACGTTAGACCAGCTAGTTTCAGCGGTCGGGCAACAAGATGAGTCCCGCAGAAAACGTTTAGCTGGTGTGAAGAATCAGACGGATATTGTTTGTTATCACATCTTGATCACAGACCTATATACATTGCGTGAGACGATACAAAAGCAATCACGTGATTTTAAGCAAAATATCATTACTGAATTTAAGTAATGTTTGATGTTTTGTTAGTAATGATGCACAGACCAACATAATTACACATACACCTGTAAAAAGTGGTAACCAATTAGTGAAAATGAGTTGACTGTTGCTGTCCACAGACATTCACTCGTCAATTGAGTGGTCTGTGAGATTAAAACGTATAAATATAGTGGTCAGTATCCTAGATGGAAATGGTTGCAGACCGCTGAACTTCCCAAAGAGTTCACTGACTATCTAGCTGACCTAGTGCACACCGAAATGTGCACTGACTACCCAACGCTGAACTAGTCCATAACCAAGTTCCGGGCCATGGAAGTGAAGTGTCATGTAGTATGATCGGGAACTGTACATGTGACATATATCTCCAGGTTTCCCGAAGCTGACATGAGACACTATATGGTTTTTGTCATCCAGCCACACGATTTTGACACTCTGCACAAGTTGTATTCACACAACATGGAGCCATTCCTTGAGTAAGTGTCGAGATACAATCATTGGGAGAGTATTGATATCTAATCATTGGGAGAGTTTTAAAATTCAATCATTGGGAGAGTATTGAGATCCAATCATTGGGAGAGTACCATTGAATTATTGGTGTGTATTTATCTCCAATCATTGGGTGATTATTGATATCCAATCATTGGGTGAGCATTGCAGTGGCGTAGCGAGCTTAACTCGCGCCCGGAGCACAATACCTTTTAAAGCTACAAATACATCGACGGTACAACATGACTTCTATTTGTTAATTAAGCTAAAATGATAATCTGCATTATTGATTTTAACTTTCGAAATATTTAATAATTGAAAATAAATTAATAAAAAAAAAATAACTTGAGGGTGGCGTTTGTCATTTTCAAAACATCGTCACGGCCAATGGAATGCGGCGACAAAGGGAAGGGGGGGGGGTGTTTTCAATAGGGGAAAATACAACTTCGTAAGTACCACATGTATCAATGCACTTTGTTCACTTTTGAAATTGGTCATTTCTTACTATGGCCAGCATCAAGGACGACAAAGTCCTAGGAGATCGACGCAAAAAAACAAAACACCAAAAAAAAAAAACTACCACTGGATTCGATATAATGATATCATGGGATGGAGGGGAGAAGAGGCTTAAGATTGATTTAGAAAAAACGATACATTGCAACTTTGTTGGTTTTTTGTTTTTGGTCTTTTTGTTGTTGTTGTTGTTGTTTTTGTTATTTTGTTAGAGAACCCATCGCCCCACCAGAAAAGGTTCAAGGGATCAATGAGGGCGGCCACTGGAGCGTCTATCAGTTCGAAGTGACGAAAGGCAGGAGCGTTTTGATCGTGTCACTCAGGGCCAGGTTTGGCTGCTACCTGCACGGGGCGAGCAACGAGTCGACGTACATGCACCCGGCTGGGTTTATTAGCTCCAATATCAACACAGAGGTTGTTGTTCGCACTGTTAAATATTTGTTTATTTTTCTCTATCTATATTATTTAAAACTACGATAAAGCACAAAGGAGAAGCCCTAATGAAAATCGGATTGATCACCTATAAAGATGTAAAGTTCTCTTAAGCCCCAATGGGCTCATCGTACCAGATGAAGTGTAGGATGTTTTTCTGTAGTCCCGGTATAGCAGTGGCGTAGTGAGGGGGGGCATCACGCCCCGGGCGCTAATCACAAAGGGGCGCCAAATAGTATATTTTACATATAATATTATATGGTTTTCAAATGGGGGAGGGGGCGCTAAAAAGGCATTGTGCCCCGGGCACGAGTTAAGGACTTTCACTAGGTCCTGAACAATCCCACGATTCCCACAAAGGTTCGAACCAGAGACCCCTCCCCTCAGGTCGGCAGTCAAGTGCTCTAAATCGTACGGCCTCCTGTTTGCTATCAACTAAATACATTACTGTAAAATTACTCCAAACTGAAAATACATTTTACTATGCACAAAACAACGAATTGCGTCCCAAATGTGTTGTAATATAAATGACCTTTTAGTTGTAATATATATTAAAAACCTTTCCTAAAAAAAATAAAATACAGTGGTGATTAAGGTATAACAATTATTATAATGAATATTTCTTTGCAATGAAAAAGAAAATATAGTTGCATTTTGCGTACTATTAGTCAATAAATCGCTTTGAACTACCAACTTGTAAACAAGTGGGCGGGGGGATATTGGTAATTAAGACAATATCGTGAAAAGTTACACTTACGTTATGATGTCAATATGAATGTCGTTTTTTTTTTTAATTCTTGTGAATTAAAATAACACTTAGATGTGTAAGAAGACACTGACCACTATGAAGAGTGGTGACCTGCTGGACAATGACTGTGATGGCTACGTAGACGAGGAGATGTTTAATGAGAAAGGTAAAAAATATCAATAACGTCACGACCACGTAATAACAGTCGTTGTTGTTTATCATTACCACTTTAGACAAATAGTTTGTTGGTTGGCCAATCCACGGGAAATAGAATATAACTAATAAAATATCTTGTAGTTGGTATGCCCGTGGAGAAGGGGGAGGGGGGGAATGTTCTAGGGCAAACGTTAAGACTCCAATTTATTTTCTAAGTCTTTTATTTATAGCTGCTAGTTTTCTTAATCAAAACTTTATAAAACAGACGAAAGCACGGCTTTTAACTGGAAAGTCTGTCTTTGTATTGTTGAAACATGATAATGTAAACTCTGTGTCTTGGCTTCTAGAGTTAGCCCCTGGAAAAAAGTTTTCAAGGGGAAAAAACGTCGGGGAGGGGGGGGATTGCTATGCACCTCTACCCCATTGTAAACAAGAGCGTAGCAACGCAATAAATGTTCCCGCGAATAAAAAAAATACAACAAGTTGGCTTGCGACACCATTTTAATCAATCGATATGTTATTCAGAAAAAAAAAATGGATTAATCATTGATTTCTAACGGCCCCTTTTTTCCTTCCACTCAACCCTCGAACCAGTTGATTGTCCACATGGAAATAAATAAGTTGAAATACACTTCTATTTCAAGTTAAAACTATGGGTGTACATATGGGTCAAAGATGTTAATTTTCTCTTTCAACAGATGACGATGCGCTGAGTACTTCTGACCAGGCACAGCTCATTGATGAGGATCTGGGAATCTTTTTCGGTAAGGTTTCAACAAAACGTATGTAGGATCTGTCCAGGGAATAAAATAAAAAAAGAATATTCCCTGCTGCTCAGTCGTCTTTCACAAAAAAACCAAAGCCGATGTGCAATGGCCTTGGGGGGCACCACGGGAAATATAGCGAGGACTTTAACCATGAGCTGAAAATCTATTGGTCGTCACCGGAGATCAGGGACCCTAAAGTCGACCCTGGAGCGATTGACCACACGACCATCCGTCCTCCGTACTATTTCTGTCGCAAAGTTCCTTCCGTCAATGTCAATTTAATAAAAATGTGTTATTCAGATTATAAATATTAAGTATTATACATGTGTTAAGCATAATACTTCAAAATGTCTTGAGGTTATTTACTTTTTGTAAGAATAACTCTTTTTTTAGACAATATGGCACAACATAAATCTGACGCGTCATACATTGATGCGCAAAAAAAGTTTAAAAGATTGAGGTTTGAAACATGAACATTTACTGTGAACATCGGGGCAACACGAATCAGGCATGTCTAGTAGAGGTTCTTTTGGGGAATATATGTGTTATTATATAAGCCTCATTGTAAAAAAAATACTATTAGAATTTAACGTACAACTTATAAGTTAAGACCGAAACATGGGATGTTAAAAATAGTGTCCCTCATTCATTGTGGCCCCTTCGGCCTTGATCTTAATTAAAATATCATTCATAACAAGGCCGTCGAAATTGAAGAGTGAAAAGCAAACAACAATAAGACCTGCCCCCAATGGAAATAATAAACGGACCAAGGACTTGCAGCCCACAACAATAATAATAAGACACGCGGAACGTGTTAAGATTATCAAAGAAGCTGCAAGAAGTGTATTCTGAGCACATGCCAAAGATCCTTGTATTTAGGAGCATTTCAGGCGCATTAACTTGCTATGAAATGAAGTAGCGGTTAGTTAATGAACGTGATCAAGCGAAGATTATCAGGGCGACCAAAGAGAGGGTGCATCCGAAACAAATGGTTGGGCCCCCGTCCTATTATTTGAACCCTTATAGCGCGATTATACGATGCACATCCGTATTTTCACATAGTCCATGCGAAGGGAATCTAATATAATAATAGCGCTCTCGTTTCTGCGTTATATCAAAAGTAGAAATCAATAATTCAAAATAGCGTCTTGCCCGCGTCTCGATTCAATAAATGTTTTTTTTTTAAACATCTACAGTTTTGAATAGTTTCTGCGGTTTATAAACATGAAACCCAAAGGCAAAAATGCGAAATAATTCCATTTAAATATGTGTTTGTTTGTTTTTTTTTTTGTATTCATACAACATAGTGCATCCTTAAATTGTAATAAAACTCATGAAAAAAAAATCGGATCTGTCCGAAACCAAAAATAACCTAGCCTACTGATCAAACCTAAGGGAATATAACTCTACTAGTTGCAAGTACCCGGCTTTGCCCGGGTTTAAAATAAGGTTTTCTGTTTACCTTCTGTTTTCTCCCTACCCCCTCTCTCCCTTCCTCTCTCTCTCCCTCCCTCCCTCCCCCTCTCTCCCTTTCCCTCCCTCCCTTTCTCCCTCTCTCCCTCCCTCCCTCTCTCAAATCTCTCTCCGTCCCTCTCCCATCTCCCTCTCTCCCCTCTCCCCCTCCTTCTCTCCCCCCGTCCATCCTCCTCCCTCCTCCTTCCCTCTCTCTCCCTCCCTGCCCCCTCTTTCTCTTTATCTCTTCCTTCCATTTCTCCCATCCTCTCCCTCTCTCCTTCCCTCCCCTCTGTCTCCCTCCCTATCCCCTCTCTCCCTCCTTTCTCCCTCCCTCCCCTTTCCACCTCTCTCTCCCCTCCCCCTCTCTCCCCCTTCCTCCCTCCATCATTCCCTCTCTCTCCCTCCCTGCCCCCCTCACTTTTTATCTCTCTCTCTCTCCCTCCCTCTCTCCCTCCCTTCCTTTCTCTCTCCATCTCCCCCTGCTACCTCTCCCCTACTCCCTCTCCCATCTCCATCTCTCCCCTCCTTTTCTCCCCCTGTCCACCCCCTCCCTCCTCTCTCCCCCTCCCGCCCTCCCGCCCTCCCTCCTACCCTTCTTTCCTCTCTCCCCCCTGTCCCCTCTCTCACTCTCTTTATCTCTCTCTCTTTATCTCTCTCTCTTTATCTCTCCCTCCCGCTCTCTCTCTCTCTCTCTATATATATATATATATATATATATATATATATATATATATATATATACTTATTATTATGGTTTCACACTTCTTCTAAAATCCTCCTTCATTACTTTACCTTCCTCAAACTGTACACATCAGAGAGCATGAAAAAACATCAACAATTCTTTGCATCACAAAGGCACAATACAGCACCAGCGCGCAAGTTCTATTCGACCATAGGGAAATGACGTCACAGAGGAATTTTATTTATGGCGCCGTCGAGATTACTTTAATATAGTAAAATACTAAAATAAAAAAAAATTAATTACAATTAAACTACCCATCGATATGAAACGAAACCTGTCCTATAACCTTCCCCATGTAATTATGTGTATGTGTAACAAATTTCACGTTATTTGTTTTTCTGGATCTTGAGTTATAAGGGAACAGACAGACAGACAGACAGACAGACATACAACAAATGCGTCTTATGAGTATAGAGATGCATAGGTTTTTCAGGGAGCAGCTAGTTTATAAATAATAATATAAAGTATGACGTTTGAAACAAATTATATATAAAGGCCTTCGCAAGGGAAGGGTGCAGCTTAAACCCGTGGTACGCGTACCTCTAGGGGTACGAGAAAGCTTATTTAGGGGTAGGCAGCAACATATTTTCGTTTAAAACAACCAAGAATTTTAAAAAGCCTACGTGTAAGGGTTACCGGTGCACCCTTTAGGGTACAGTCGCGAAAAAGGTCTGAGAACCGCGGGGATACAGTATTATTTGTGTTATCATAAATGCCTCTTTTTTTTTATTTTCTGAAAGACGATTACATTGACACAGTGAGAATCGCTTTGACTAGTAAGTAAACAATTATGTTTTTAGGTGAACTTTTTTTGTTTATTTAGCTTTATTTAAAGATTTTGTTAATACATTTTTTTTTTTTAAGAAAAGGTGTTTTTTGAAAGTTATCTTTTAAGAAAGAGTTGTTTTTTTTTTAAAATAAAAGTACTTACTAGTCAGACTAAGATTATTTAATAAAGAAGTGATTAATTGACTGGAAGGTGACACACTCTTAGATCCTATAAACCACTGATGGGACGGTTTTATGGTGCCCTTCTTTCATCCCTACCACTGCCATGTTATGGCCATATGTAATGGCCGTATGTAATGGCCATATGTAATGGCCATGGAGGCACCACGGGAGACATGGAGGGAACTTCAACCATGACCTGAAAAAATTCCTGAAAAATTTCCTAAGTCTTCTCAGGAGATTGAACCAGGTAACCTCAGGTTGACAGTCTAGCGCTTTATTGCACAAACATCAGTTTCGCGATCTATTTATTAATAAAGCATTCTGTTTCTGAAGTATTAAAAAGTATATATATATATATATATATATATATATATATATATGTAGGCCTTAACTAAACATGCATTGTCTGTCGGTAGGTGGAAAGATAGCGTAATATTTAATCTGCCCCAAACGCCTAGACCAGGGCTTCTTAAAAATTCTGGGGTCGCGAGAGATAAAAATACAATTTAACAGAAAGTGTTTTTTAACTTGTAAAATATTAATTTATTTTTCTTTTATATTTGTATGGGGTCGTCAAGAAACTCGCAATCATAAATGGGGTCGTGAATTACAAAAGTTTAAGAAGCCCTGACCTAGACCGATCATGGTCCGCATCTGATGCAACTTTAACTAAGTCCTCAATATTATTTTTTTTTTACTTTTTTAAATGACACTGACATATGTAAACAAAAATACTGTAGGAACGTTATTAATCCATTTCTTTGTATTCTAAACAGTACACCCGGCCAATTTTCATGTGAATGTCTTGAATTTTAATCCAAATGACTCCAGATTCACTACACCTGCATTGTTCGAAAAGAACACATCAGAAATCGTGGTTGAAAGTAGGTCACATCTTAAAATGGGTTCAGGCCAGGGGTGAGCAATCTTTTTTGAGTCGCGGGCCGCATTGGGTTCACAATTAAGACAGTAAAAAGTCAGAAGAGCCGGAACAAATGGGCAGAGTTTTTGTTTGAGCTAACATTAAAGATAATTCTAAAATTGAATTCTGGGACAAACTGGCAGCTGTTTGCCTATATCTGGGAGTATTCTATTATTTCTGAATACAATAAATGGAAAAAAGCTTGCAACCCAAGGTTGACCAATACGTTGATTTTAATTTCGTAATGATCCAATTCTAGACATCATTGTTGTTAGAATCGCCAAGTGAAGTTTTGGGATGAGGCATCCGTCACACGGCAAGTGGCGCCAAGGACATGAAAAACATAAAATGAATTTTAATAAGTTCTGAAAACATGTTTACAGGGGCGGCCTAGAAGTACGCGAGGCCTAGGCCGAGAACATTATGTGAGGCCTGTAACGTACGTTTATTGCTGCTACTGTTGTGTAACAATTTAAAGAAAAAAAAACTCAAAGCGCAGGAACCCTTAGTTGAGGGCATCCTTCAGGTAGCGAAGCCTTGCGCAGTGCCCCCCCCCACTTGCCACTCGCTAAGGCTAAGGCCGCTAATGATGAATAACTTTTAGACGTACCCTGTATTTTAAATTACAAATGTACTAAGCTGTTTGTAGGCTGTGTTTAAAAAAAAAATATGACACGAAAATAAAAGCCTCAGTACAGCTTTGAGTAAAGGTGCGAAAATAAAATTTGGATAATTTCATTACTCACGTAATTTCATTACTCACGTAATTTCATTACTCACGTTATTTCATTACTCACGTAATTTCATTACCCACGTAGTTTCATTACCCACGTAATTTCATTACTCACGTTATTTCATTACTCACGTAGTTTCATTACTCACGTAATTTCATTACACACGTAATTTCATTACTCACGTAGTTTCATTATTCACGTTATTTCATTACTCACGTTATTTCATTACTCACGTAATTTCATTACTCTCTTAATTTCATTACTAACATAATTTCATTAATCACATAAATGTTATAGATGGGAATAAAATGGCATGGTTGAAAAAAGAAAAGACTAAAAAATAAAATTAAAAAAAACAACAACACAAAAATACAGATGCTCAGATTTCCAAACAAGTTCGTATTATAATAAATTTAGTTCTATTTTCAAGTTATTCGACTTTTAAGGCGTTAGGGTTTCGAATGTCTGACCGTAGTAGTCGAGCTGATTGGTGCAGTAGATGAGACAAATGGCACCTGTAAAAGAAACCTAATTCCTTGCCATAGTAGAGCCAAGTTACGGCCCATAGTAGGGCCAAGTTATTTCCATAGTAGAGCCAAGTTACGGCCATAGTAGGGCCAAGTTACGGCCATAGTAGGGCCAAGTTACGGCCATAGTAGAGCTAAGTTATTTCCATAGTAGAGCCAAGTTACGGCCATAGTAGGGCCAAATTACGGCCATAGTAGAGCCAAGTTACGGCCATAGTAGGGCCAAGTTACGGCCATAGTAGAGCCAAGTTACGGCGATAGTAGAGCCAAGTTACGGCCATAGTAGAGCCAAGTTACGGCCATAGTAGGGCCAAGTTACGGCCATAGTAGGGCCAAGTTACGGCCATAGTAGAGCCAAGTTACGGCCATAGTAGAGCCAAGTTACGGCCATAGTAGGGCCAAGTTACGGCCATAGTAGGGCCAAGTTACGGCCATAGTAGAGCCAAGTTACCGCCATAAAGGCTATAAGGCGGCCATAGGAGAGCCAAATGGCGTCAGCATCAGGATAAAAAAAGTATATTACATAAGCGTCTCGTCGAAAGAAAACAGTTTCACATTTTAACAGTTTCCAAACTGGTTTGATATAAATGATTGTATAAAATATCGCTTCGCAAAATATTTGATATTAGCTCACCCTTTTACCATATTCCTTTTGATTGAATTAATTTAAAAAAAATATATATAATGTATAATTTTGGACATTTTTAAAGATTGTCGAAATATATTTGGGTGCTGTAACTGGGGTTAGAAGCTACGGTGCGCCGTCATGGGTGAAAATATATTACATTAAATGACCAAAATTATTGCAAGATAAAATAAAATTCCAGCTTCCTAAATCATTGATCTCATGTGCCAATATTTTTTTTTCCCTCAGCTATGGATAAATTCTCGTCTTGGAACGAATGGCATTGTATTCAACGCTGTCGAAAAATCGACTCTATGATAAGAACGAGGTTAAATGTTTGTTTGTCATATAATATTAACGAAAAAGTATTCACCTTCTGTAATATTAATGATCATTCATACAATAAACTTAGCAACAACAACAATAGCATCAATAATGGCATATTCATTAAGTAGAGAATGAGATTCATATACATTTTTCTTTCGAATTTTTATTTTAGGCGATCGCTGATTTTAAACGCTTAATTAAACACATCATTGACAAAGTAATAGTATATCGCTTTCATTTAGACAGTGTATCCAACCTGTTGTGAAGGAACGCGTCTGTACCGGCCAAAAGACGGAAGTAAAAGAAGCGGAATGTTATCCAGGCTTGTGTCCCACAGGTTTGGTTCTTCCTTTCGAATTCGTCTCATCACTATGTCGTTTTGGTTTCGGACAGATCCTATTCTTTATTACTATTTTTTACGTTTGACGATTTTAAACTGGAATACTGTTGTATTAATTCTTTACTTTCGATTTAACGCAGAACCCACACCGCTATTATTTATATAGGTACTTCATTAGGTCGCCAATCACCGTTAAATTTGTTCTTTCCCCTAGAGTGCCCTGATTATCAGTGGGGTGTCAACTGTAGAGGCTCCTGCACAAACTGTGCCCAGCCTTGCAATAAATTCACAGGCGTCTGCGACTCTTGCAAACCCGGGTTTGAGAATCCTCACAAGTCATGCACGACACGTAAGTGATTGCATCCCCTTGTAAAATGGCGCTATGGGACAAAGTTACCTATGATCTTTGCGCGTGGGGGAGTTTAAACACACTTTGCTGAGAGCGCGCACGCACATGAAAACAGAGCGCACAAAAGTTTCATTTATTGGCTTATATACTGTTGGCTGCGCACATAGATATACGTGATGTTGCGCGCATGACGCTGCACAGACAAATATCTTCTTTAAAGCTTGCGTCTTTTTACATAGCCTTCAGAGAATTAGGGGACAGGTGGTCGACTTACGTAGAGCGCTTGACTGTCGACCGGAGGGTCCCGGGTTCGAATCTCAGTGAGAGCCTTGGGACTTTTTCGGGTCCTGGTGAAAGTCCCCAAGTCCACCAAGCTTTAAATGGGTGCTAACCACACAATCCCTTTATATGCCGAGGATACTGAAACAGATGAATTCTACACTTCATCTGTCCCGATGAGCCCTTTGTAGTTTAATTAAGGGAACTTTACTTTACTTCAGAGTATTTTTAAGTCCTGAGCTGGTGGAAGCCCACTGTTAAAGGATGTTGTTCACCTACAACCAAGGGAAATTAGGAGGAGACAACTTATTCAACAGCGGAGACTTAAAGAGTTATTTCTCTCACTGTGTGATGTAATTATTCAAATGACTCCGCGTGAATATTAGCAGGGTTCAGCTAAACCCCCGTCTTTGCGCATTTTTTTTTCTTAATGTCACTTGTTATTCTATCAAGTCTGTTCCGGCAGCTCAAACAGAGGTGAAAAAGACTTGCAAGGCCCGGCCTTCAACAGGTTGAGTGTATTCTTCTCTAGGCTACACATATTTCATGTCAGACCATGTTCGGTTTTCAATTTCACACTCTTTCTCTTTTAAGATAAAAGTATCTCTTAGTGTTTAGTTAGTCATTCCTCTGATAACAATGAACAAAGAGCATCCATTTTAAACACATTCGTAAACATTGTGTAACTATGTTATAAATAATGTGGATAATATAGGCCAATATAATACATATTTTATTCATACGCGCATGTCTGTTTCGCGATGATATAAAATAATAATTATTAGTAATAGTATTAATATTAGTATTACTTTACTTCGTTTTGTTTTTAATTCTCAGCCTCCCACGGAGAAAGTAGACAACCTAAACTCTATTTACTTTTCTTGCTAATTCCACTTGCCGTCATTGTCTTATTTTTGTTACAATGGTAAGAATGATACTTGGTCAAACTAAACACATTATACTTGTCAAACTAAACACATTATACTTGGTCAAACTAAACACATTATACTTGGTCAAACTAAACACATTACACTTGTCAAACTAAACATATTATACTTGGTCAAACTAAACACATGATACATGTCAAACTAAACACATTATACTTGTCAAACTAAACACATTATACTTGTCAAACTAAACACATTATACTTGGTCAAACTAAACACATTATACTTGGTCAAACTAAACACATTATACTTGGTCAAACTAAACACATTATACTTGTCAAACTAAACACATGATACTTGGTCAAACTAAACACATGATACTTGGTCAAACTAAACACATTATACTTGGTCAAACTAAACACATTATACTTGTCAAACTAAACACATTATACTTGGTCAAACTAAACACATGATACTTGTCAAACTAAACCCATTATACTTGTCAAACTAAACACATGATACTTGTCAAACTAAACACATTATACTTGTCAAACTAAACACATTATACTTGGTCAAACTAAACACATGGTACTTGTCAAACTAAACCCATTATACTTGTCAAACTTAACACATGATACTTGTCAAACTAAACCCACTATACTTGTCAAACTAAACACATTATACTTGTCAAACTAAACCCATTATAATTGTCAAACTAAACCCATTATACTTGTCAAACTAAACCCATTATACTTGTCAAACTAAACACATTATACTTGTCAAACTAAACACATGACACTTGTCAAACTAAACCCATTAGACTTGTCAAACTAAACCCACTATACTTGTCAAACTAAACCCACTATACTTGTCAAACTAAACACATGATACTTGTCAAACTAAACACATGATACTTGTCAAACTAAACCCACTATACTTGTCAAACTAATCACATTATACTTGTCAAACTAATCACATTATACTTGTCAAACTAAACACATTATACTTGTCAAACTAAACACATTATGCTTGTCAAACTAATCACATTATACTTGTCAAACTAAACACACGATACTTGTCATACTAAACGCACGATAATTGTCAAATTAAACTCATTATATTTGTCAAACTAAGCATATGGTGGCACACATAAAAAAAAGATAATTTTAAAAAGTACATATATATATATATATATATATATATATATATATATATATATATGTGTGTGTGAGAGAGAGAGAGAGAGATAGAGAGAGAGAGAGAGAGAGAGAGCTGTTTTGATTTTGTTTTATAGCTCATTGATCTGTAAATTCCTTCCCCCCCCCTCAAGGATGAGATGTAAATAAGGTGTCTTAGCTCATATAAACCAACATGAGACAGTGTTTTTTTTTCGAAAAAAAAAAATTTAAAAAAAAAAAAAATAACAATGGTCCCAGGATCTTTTTTTTTTTTTAACGCCGCCATTGCCAGCATGGTAGGGTGTAGTGTGCCTACCACACCAACATTGTTGGCGGCGTTGATGCACGTCTGCCATGCCTACAGAGCGGCGGGGTGAGTGTGCCCGCTATCATCTGCAGGGATGGCAGAAAGATGGGTTTTAATCCTTGCCAAACCGGCCAGACCAGCAGGGTGTGTGTACTGCCGGTCGGCCAGAATGGCAAGGAAAGGGGTTTTTCCTGCCACTCGGACAGAGGGGAGGGTGTAGTGTGCCTGTACCCTCAGCCGGAAATGGCAAGCTGCGCAGGTGTGCTTGAGTGGGACGGAGTGGAAGGGTGTTGTGTGCCGACCACATCCGTCACCACCGCCAGCTGTGAATACTGCGGTCTCGGATAGTCCTCATTGACCACAGTACCACCACCCTCGCAAGTAATGGGTTTTTTTCCTGACTAGAGAACCCCTATGATCCATCCCCCGTGGATCATGGTATGTCTCTCAGACCAGGAAGGAGAGATCACAAAATATTTTGAAGTTAAAAAAAAACAAAAAAAACAATGGTCCCAGGATCCATTCAATTGAACACTATTTGTGATTATTAACAATTCTTTAAGATGTTCATATATTCATTCAGACCTTTAACTGGTTATTTAATCTCTTATTGATTATGTTTTCAATGAACTTTTTATTTAATGTAAACAACTTAAATGAAAATTATTGAAAAGGGGACATTAGAGATTTTTCATTGAAGTCCAACCAACTCTATTCAGTAACATGATATCTTATTTTACTAGCACTGGTGTGTGTGTGAAGTCCATGTAAGGATGAGATGAGATCTCTTAGATCCTATAAATCACTAATGGGACGGTTTTTGTTTGGTGCCCTTCTTTCATCCCCACCATAGCCGATAGTGCAATGGCCATGGAGGCACCACGGGAGATTAAGAGGTGGAATTTTCACCATGACCTCAACTATCCATTGATCTTCACCGGAGATCGAAACCCGGGAGGGTCAAATCAACAGCCAAGCGCTTTACCACAGACCTTCCCTACTAACGTTAGTCACATGATCCAACTTTGTAATATGTAACTGACAGTTTCCGTGCTGACATAAATCCGTACAGACGGTCAGACGGACAGGGCAAGATTTGAATTTTTTTTTTCACATTATAGAGTTACATGATCTATAAATATTAACAGGAAACCGACAGTTCCGACAGAGGTGATTAAATCAAAGTCAAAAAAAACCAAGATGGTGGTTCCGGTTGTTCATATAGAAGTTGTGAAGGCAAACTCCAAGGACTCTATCAAGTCCGTAACGGCAGTTCAAACACACGTGATAAAGTTCAAAGAATCCATCAGGTCTGAAATGCCAGTTCAAATCGAGGAGACAAAGTCCAAGGAATCTATCAAGTCTGTTCCAGTAGCTCAAATAGAGATGAAAAAGTCCAGAGAATCTATCAAGTCCGTGACGGCAGTTCATACAGAAGCGAGAAAGTCCAAGGAATCCATGAAATTCTTCCAATCAAGGAAGAATTCGGCCAGCACGGTGGTGTCAAAGGTCAAATCGCCGTCAGTCGCCAACTCGGTCATTTCGAAAATTAAGTCCATGACGTCCCAGGCATCAGCCAAGGAGGACAAGCCGGAACCTTTGTCTAAAGCAACTTCGAGGTCAGGATTGAAGGACCAGATGCCACTCTTTGGGACGGAAGTTTAGAAAAATGTATTTTTTAATCTCATTAAAAAATGAGTTGATTTATCTATTTGCAAAAAATTAGCATTAATTAGTCTAATAAATCTACATTTACCCAATCGTCTAAAGAATTTTTTCATTTATTACATTTATACTGTCAAAGCTTTGCGGCTGTTTACTTTATGTGGTAATCTATCAAATATTTATATGACATTTTACTTAGTTGTAAAATTTAAGGCTCCATTAGCCCTGTGATGCCATTGGTGTAGACAGTACCGCCAAGATGGGGGGGGGGGGCAAATGCCCAGGGGCCCGGCGAGTTTTAGGACGAGTTTTAGGGGCCCGGACTGAGTTGGCCAATCAACTTTTGAAAATATTATTATCAGCACGGGGGACCCGTGACAGCCCTTCCCAGGGGCCCGAAATTTGTCGGTGGGCCTGGTTGTAGATGTAGTGTAGGATTCATCAAAGTGTTTCTGTAACCACGGCATATGAAGTGATTGTAATCCTGTAACCACGGCATATGAAGGAATTGTAATCTTGTAACCACGGCATATGAAGTGATTGTAATCCTGTAACAACGGCATATGAAGGGATTGTAATTCTGTAACCACGGCATATGAAGTGATTGTAATCCTGTAACAACGGCATATGAAGGGATTGTAATTCTGTAACCACGGCTTATGAAGTGATTGTAATCCTGTAACCACGGCATATGAAGGGATTGTAATCCTGTAACCACGGCATATGAAGGGATTGTAAATATGTAACCACGGCATATGAAGGGATTGTAATCCTGTAACCACGGCATATGAAGGGATTGTAATCCTGTAACCACGGCATATGAAGGGATTGTAATCCTGTAACCACGGCATATGAAGGGATTGTAATTCTGTAACCACGGCATATGAAGGGATTGTAATCCTGTAACCACGGCATATGAAGTGATTGTAATCCTGTAACAACGGCATATGAAGGGATTGTAATTCTGTAACCACGGCTTATGAAGTGATTGTAATCCTGTAACCACGGCATATGAAGGGATTGTAATCCTGTAACCACGGCATATGAAGGGATTGTAAATATGTAACCACGGCATATGAAGGGATTGTAATCCTGTAACCACGGCATATGAAGGGATTGTAATCCTGTAACCACGGCATATGAAGGGATTGTAATCCTGTAACCACGGCATATGAAGGGATTGTAATTCTGTAACCACGGCATATGAAGGGATTGTAATCCTGTAACCACGGCATATGAAGTGATTGTAATCCTGTAACCACGGCATATGAAGTGATTGTAATTCTGTAACCACGGCATATGAAGGGATTGTGTAGCTAGCACAACGCCCAGCCAGATTTTTTTTGGTCTATGATTTTATTTCAATATCATTTTTTATTAACTTTTTAGGCATGATGATTATTGCAATGGTATTTTAATGTAAAGACTATAACTGTTAGGCATGATGATTATTGCAATGGTATTTTAATGTAAAGACTATAACTGTTAGGCATGATGATTATTGCAATGGTATTTTAATGTAAAGACTATAACTGTTAGGCATGATGATTACTGCAATGGTATTTTAATGTAAAGACTATAACTATTAGGCGGCTGCAACAGTCATATCCCCCACGCAATTCACGGCATTCGTCATGTATTTAGATTTTGATATGTGACTAACATGTCGGATGGAACGTTGGTTTATCATACGGTTTTTAAAGGATTTCCCAGGCTACATGAATCTAGTCCAGGTGTTGGCAAACTTTTGAATTGTGAACCACACTGTTTTTTTTTTTATTTGACAGCATGGCGAATCAAGAGCAGTAATCCGACATAAAGGTCTGACCAAGAGTGTTTTTATCGACTTATAAAGAGATCAAATGTTCTTGACCCATGGGCGGTTGTTTGCCCTTGTCTGCTCTAGTGGCTAGTTTCACTTACTGGTCTAACATGTTTTACGCCGGGTCTCTGTATTTTTGCCCATTTTCTATCCAATGTTAAAAGATTTATTCGAAAATATTGAAATTTTGACAAAGTCACTGTGTCTTAGCACAATATTGTAATGTTGAAAAAGCCCCCCCCCCCCCCCATGTCTTAAACAAAATATTTTTAAATGACATTAAATAAGAATAGAATTGATTCCATAGAAGTATCTACTCAAGAGTGAGTCAGAATTTAATCAACTTAAAGTAAGAAAATTCTATCCGCACATAATGGAATAAATTTTTGCTAACATTAAATTAATATTGTCATATATGTGTTCCATTTCTAATTATGCATGTGTCCTATGTCACAGACCAATTCACCCTCCTCTTAAATGTATAGGTTTTAAATTTAAAAATCGAAGTGGCTACGGTTACATCAAGCGCCATAGGGTTAGCGGGAGTACTCATTTTTTTTTCGGGTACCGGCAATTATATTAGGGTTAGGAAAAGGGTTAGGATTAGGGTTAGGGGTAGGGATAGGGGTAGGGGTAGGGTTAGGGATAGGGTTAGGGTTAGGGTTAGGGTTAGCGATAGGGGTAGGGATGGGGATAGGGATAGGGTTAAGGATAGGGTTAGGGTTAGGGATAGGGTTAGGGTGTGGAGCAATATCTATTGATGTAACCCGGAAAAAAATACGAACTCCGTCTTGATGTTACAGTAGCCATTGCGTTTAAAAATTAAATCCAGGACCCGGTAGTAACAATCATGTCTGATCTCAAATTAAATCTAATGACGTTTTCTTTTTTTTTCACTGAATGAAAATGTAGCCTTAATAATACATGTGATTTAGTCTGGAATATTAAAGTATCGATATAGTATTATAAGTCAATTAAGTAGCCCGTAGAAGGGCGTGCACCGGAGTGGGGGGGGGAGGGAGGGGCAAACATTGTATCGCTACTTCCAGGATGGGGCTCACACTATGTGGATAGAGTTCACAGTGAACCCAACCCGGATGATGACTATCACCTGTGTACAATATATATTTGATTAGTACACGTACACTATTTTTACACAAATATCAGCGTCGGTCAGTGTTAGTAACCAGGAAGCGAGTGTTAGTGACCTCAGTTCATCAAAATATTCATATTCATAGATTGGACTACATGCTCAGTATTTTACTTTTTTTCTCTATTGGCACAACGTATGTTTAATAAAATGTAATATGACCTTATGCTGTACATGAACAATGCACAGCGAGTAAATAAATAAGAACGATGTACTTTATTTACTCTCATCAGTTTATGTATTGAAAAAAAAACATAATATCTGATGACGTAGAGAGGTGAAACAGCAGCTGCTGAAACAACATGTCACTTGAAGGTTCTCAAACGAAGATATTTTCTGAAATAGCCCGTAGCGTGGAAATTCTACAGCAGTGGCCAGGCATTCTACAGCAGGGGCCAGGCATTCTACAGCAGGGGCCAGGCAATAGCAGGGGGGGCAGGTAATACATATTACTAAGTAGAATAAATAAGCAGAGGGGGGCCAGAAAAACGCCCCCCCCCGCATGGTACGGGCCTGTACCCATTGAATACTAATGACTTAAAACTGAGTCAATGTTGGGTCTAGAAATAACGACTTAGAACAATTTATTTATAACTTATTTATTTCATCTTTTTTTTTTATGTTCGCTGGACAAATGTTAGATAGATACTGAGATAGAATTAGTAATTAAAGGCGGGTTTTACACACCGAAATTTGCTGGGGGAATTCGGAATCAGACTTAAAAATGTGTCGTCATAGTACAGACTTTTTTTTTTTATATAAGTCGAATCAGTAGTCTATGTTTGCTTGTGGCCCCTGGGGCAAGTTAAAACCGCGTCCCTTTTTAATAAGATAGTCATAGTCGTATAGATATTTAACAGAGACGTTTCTAGCCCTAGATTGCTACCTCCATTGATTTTTTCTTTTTTTTTTACAAGTCTCTGAAAGAGATTTTGTTTATATTTATCTTATAAGTGACTAATAAAACTGAACGCTATATTTAAATTTGTGAGCCCGGGCTGGTTATAATCCTTTATGGAATCTATCAGGTGAAAGCTGAATGGTCCCTCAACTTAAATGGGTGCCTGACTGTAATTGGGGAAGTAAAGGCGTATGGGCGTTGCCACAGCCACACAATCCTTTAATTTGACGTGGCTACTGAAACACATGCGTGAATTCTACGCTATATCTACCAAGACGACCTTTAGGACTTAGGGAACTTTTATAATTTTTTTTTTCATCCCAACGCGTGTGAAATAAATATAACATATGAATAAAACCAGGAAGATAACCCCTTTGGTCATATTGGTCGATTGGGCAGAGTAAATCTTCCCAGTACTTTGGGATGGTATTTTAGTTTGCAGTTGTTGTGTTGTATGTTGTATTTGGATCCGGGATAATGGTTATAAGATGCCCCGCAACCCTTGTAACGACTCCAAAGATGTACTACAGTGTAGAAAGTGAACGAAAAAAAAAACGAATTTATTCCTTGAAGTTTTGGCCAAATAACTGGTGTGTTTTTAATGTTAAAAAAAACTACTAACCATGAGCTTGCGCGTTTATTTTAATGAGATATGGTTATAATTAGTTACTCTTTTAGCTGCTACTGACTTAATTTTAATATATTACTTTGTTTTGATACAGACATACAAAAATGAAGACAGAATAATGTTGCCGCTTATGTGTGCGCTGTTTTGTAGCGTACGTGTGCGTACTGTTGTAGCGTACGTGTGCGCTCTCTTGTAGCGTATGCGTGCTCTCTCCTGTTGCGTGTTAGCGCTCTGTTGTAGCGTATGTGTGCGCTCTCTTGTAGTGTATGCGTGCTCTATCCTGTTGCGTGTGTGCGCTCTGTTATAGCGTATGTGTGCGCTCTCTTGTAGCGTGTGTGCGACATTTAGTAGCGTATGTCTTTTAAAACTCTAAGCGAGTAGTGAGCGCGAGCAAACGAGCACAGGCTAGAGGGAACAGCGTGATCGGTCAATCAATTTCCATTTTACCCATTGTGTTTTAAAAAATATTTTCATAATTCATGACAGTGGTTGACTAATATCGCCGACAACAAAAAAAAGCTAATGAAAAAATGGCAACTTTAAAAAAATATGCAGATGGTATAGATTACTAAATACATATAGATCGCTGTATAGATTGATACGTAAGGGGAAGTAAGATGGAAACTACAGTTAATATTGTATGTGTGTGTGTGTGCGTGTGTGTGCGTGTGTGTGTGTGTGTGCTGTTTAGTTTACTGACCAATATATAAACAAGAACAAATGTAAGAAAAGTTGACAAACAGAGGAGCGGTTTAGTCACAACAAGTATATTTCTTAGGACTTGGCATATAATATAGATAGATAGATAGATAGATAGATAGATAGATAGATAGATAGATAGATAGATAGATAGATAGATAGATAGATAGATAGATAGATAGATAGATAGATAGATAGATAGATAGATAGATAGATAGATAGATAGATAGATAGATAGATAGATAGATAGATAGATAGATAGATAGATAGATAGATAGATAGATAGATAGATAGATAGATAGATAGATAGATAGATAGATAGATAGATAGATAGATAGATAGATAGATAGATAGACGCACACATTTGTATAGCAAAGAACTTTTAGTGACAATTTAGTTCAGTTATCACTTGATTTATAATAATTTCACTTATATATTATTTATGAATTTTTTTCTTTTTTTTTTATTCTTCCGTCAGTTGAAAGAAAACTTTTTTTCAATGTCGTAAATAACATTGTTTCCTTGTTTTGTTTTGTTTTAAATAAGTGAAACAAAAATAATGTTTATTTAAGTCGTTGTCGTTTTTATCTTTTCAGAGATAATGGAGCCATCCATCTTTTTTAGATTTGGGCTCTTTATTCTTCAATTTTCTATATCACAATCACAATTATTTACAGGTAATTAATTGAACATTTCTTATTCTATTCAGAAAATATTCTTTTTTTTTATAATAATAGCTCTTACATTTATATTTTCGACTATAAATAAGCCTGAAAAAAATATGTAGTATATTACTATGCAACGCCGGCCTTTTGCCGATTTGACCAGTTGCTCCCCATTGGGCCCCGCGCCTGGAAAGGGGGCCCGCAATTTACATTTATATTAACAGTATAATTTTAAAAAAAAAATGTTCCTTAACCCTTTATGGCCATCGGGGGACGTTGGTTGTAGAGCCAAAGTTAATGATAACAAGAATTATGTTGCTAATGTATTTATTTCTTCATTAACTTTTTTTTTTACTAATTGATGAGCTTATCTGTACCACAGATTGTGGCGGTCAGTTGATGTCGACCTATGGTATCATAAGGTCCCCCGGTTACCCGTCTAACAACTATCCCAATAATGCTGAATGTCACTGGGTTATCACTGCCGAGCCTGGTCAACTTATTGACCTCAGGTAAAACAACACATTTTTTTTTAAAACTGT
Organism: Bulinus truncatus; assembly: GCA_021962125.1. NCBI lineage: Eukaryota > Metazoa > Mollusca > Gastropoda > Planorbidae > Bulinus > Bulinus truncatus. The sequence goes on from JAGDYQ010000035.1 coordinate 3,494,332, forward strand.
TTCTTCTGTCATAAATTTATTGGACCACAATACACAACAAGGACATTTTTTTTTATAAATAGGTAAATTAGCGAAATTGTAAAAAAAAATCCTTTTAACTCTTTAGGTACTGAATAGTGTTGTTTTCATTGACGAAAACTAAAAATAAAACCTTCTTTGACGAAAATGTTGACTTTTCGTCAACGAGAACTAAAACTAAAACTAAAATTAGCAGCAAGACTAAAACTAGACGAAAACTGAAATTATTACACAAAAAACGAAATAAAAACTGAAACTAAAATATAGTGTTGCTTTCGTTCACGAAAACTAAAACTAAAACCTTCGTTATCGAAAATGTTGACTTTTCGTCAACGAGAACTAAAACTAAAACTAAAATTAGAAGCAAGACTAAAACTAGACGAAAACTAAAATTATTACAAAAAAAAACGAAATAAAAACTGAAACTAAAATATGACCTGGGACTAAAACAACACTTGTACTGAATTAACAAAGACTCGCAACATAATTTTTTGTTCATACCAATCAGCTCTGTTGACATCTTATAAATATACATTTTTTTAAAAATCAGTCAAAATATTATATATATTACAAATATAAACTTGGTACTTATAAGTACCGTCTCGAAAACTTATTTTATTTCAGTACTGTTATTTTGAAACAAAGATTTTTTTTTTCTAAACTTCTTCGGGAACAATAAATTCTAACCATGAAATTCAAATTATACAGAAAGCGCATCGTCAATTTAAACTGATTTTTTTTGCGAAAGTTACCATAGTTGTGCATCGTTCCATTGTGTATCAATGTCTGGGTACCACACTATCATGGCGCCCTGTGCAAGTTGCATGTGTTAGTGCACTCCTCCATAAAGAAAAGTGCAAGAACATTTAACGGCGATATTTCTGGTTCGGCGCCTTGTGCGATCTGACAACCCGCAGATCCCTTCCTACGCTACTGGAAGCAGCAGACAGGATTTAAGCTGATTGAATAAAGCTTTTAATAAATTACCTTTGAACGGTTTAAATAAAGCTATTAGATATATATTCTATTTGAACTGTTTGAATAAAGATATTAAATAAACTTTATTTCACCTGTTTGAAGAAATATATTAAATATAGTTTATTTGACCTGTTTGAATGAAGATATTAAATATAGTTTATTTGACATGTTTGAATAAAGATATTAAATATGTTTTATTTGACCTGTTTGAATAAAGATATTAAATATATTTTATTTGACATGTTTGAATAAAGATATTAAGTATAGTTTATTTGACTTGTTTGAATAAAGATATTAAATATATTTTATTTGACCTGTTTGAATAAAGATATTAAATATATTTTATTTGACCTGTTTAAATAAAGATATTAAATATATTTTATTTGACCTGTTCAGATATCTGTCTCATCTACTTTTTTAAAATATTTTTTTTGAATCAGTACACATGTTTTGAATGTTTACTGTTAACTGGTTATAACCACTGGTTCTACCGTATTGACACTGAGAGAATCAGAGATGTATGCAGTGATTCTATCTACGTCTATGATGGAGAAAGTACAGAATCGTCGCGATTGGCTGCATTGTGTGGTACAAAGAGCCAATCAGAAGTCTCAAATTTAACCATACGATCAACTGGAAACAAACTTCACATTCACTTCGCTTCCGATTATATCGGGGTCAGACCAGGATTTATAGCCACTTACATGACACAAGGTTGTTTTTTTTTCTTACCTGCATTACTTGCGGTCATTTTCACAACTCAATATGATGATGCAATACTTACTATAATTTCTAATCGCTAGCTTAACTGAACGATGCGCGCTTGACAATCACCCCGAAGGCCCTGGGTTCGATCCATGAGAGGCTAGGGATGTTTTGCGGTGAAATGTCAAAGTCCATCCATATCAAATGGTTGCCTTATTTTAGTTGGAGAAGCGTGGGCGTTGTGCTAGTCAACTACATTTATTGCCCGTGGTTCTCCCTTGATCATTGCATTCTCGGCTTTGGCTGAATTGATAGAATGGCACCCTAAAAAAACCGTCCCACAATAGATTATATAATCTAACAGTTATATTCAGTTATATAGGGTTTTAAAAAAAATAGTTCATGTCATTGGAATGATTCTATTTTGTAGCTGTAATTGTGAGATTTTTACCTCATAATGCATATCATGGGCTTGAATCCTAGCAATACTAAATACGAAGTGGCTAAGGATACAGCAAACGCGCATGGGCACTAGCGCTTAGACGGACTATTTTTTTTGTGTGCGCATTAGGGTTAAGGATAGGGTAAGGGTTAGGGTTAGGGATAGGGTTAGGGTTACGGATAGGGTTAGGGATAGGGTTAGCGATAGGGTTAGGGATAGGGTTAGGGTTACGGTTAGGGTTAGGGGTAGGGGTAGGGTTAGGGATAGGGTTAGGGTTAGGGATAGTGTTAGGGATATGGTTAGGGTTAGGGATAGGGTTAGGGTTAGGGTTAGGGTTAGGGATAGGGTTAGGGTTAGGGTTAGGGATATGGTAAGGGATAGGGATAGGGTTAGGGATAGGAGCAATATCTATAGCTGGACCACGAAATCCAGCAATCGCGCATGAATAATAGTCCGTCTAAGCGCTAGAGCGCATGCGCGTTGGCTGTATCCGTAGCCACTGCGTACAAAATATCATGTGTCCATTGTTCCTCAAATAGCCATTGCACCCATCGTAATTGCTGTGGGTCTATTAAAAAAAAATATTGAAAACTGATCAGCAGTGAATCGAGGGGTTACGTCCCATATACATGTACATGTAAGTCTTAAGACTATTATACCTATGTGGGTTTAACATAGAAATCCGTTATATAGATATTAGACTATTTGGTTCCAGTTATGTATGTATAATCGAACCCTACCCAGTTATATGGTTCCAGAAATGTGTGGTTAATCAAACTCTAATCAGCCTATCTGGTTCAAGTCATGTATTTGTAATCAAACTCTAATCAGTTTAATAATTTACAAAAACTAAACCCAAAAAAAAAGGTAATCGATTTGTCTGATTGATTTCCCCTCACCAGTGTGCCCTCCTTTTACCTACGGCCTGACCACATGTAACCAGCAGTGTGACTGCGTCAGGAACAACTCCTATGGATGCGACACTCAGTCTGGAAGATGTATTTGCAAAGATGGCTGGACCTCTCCAAATTGCAGCATACGTAAGAAATTAATATTGACATTTTTGTTTAAATCCCGCCAGACGCAAATAAAATCACGTACGTGCGCTGATTGGATAAGCTGCTGTTGTAGATTTATGTGGCCAGGTATAAGAAGCGTATCAAAACAAAAATAATGACGCAGCACTAATTTACATTAAATACATAAAATATTTCCGACATGAATTCAATCAGAAAACGTGTTTACGCGGGAGGGAGGCGAGAAAATGGGTTTAAGTGAGAGGAAGTCGAGAGTTTATTTTTTTGTTACAGCTAAGAGACAAAGGAGTATCGTGCTAGGGTCCATATAAGCACTGTGGCTCTAGTCACAACACCTACAGACATGCTTCAAACATTCATATCAGGTTTCGCACACATGCTAAATATATTTCTAGTCAGCTGCATCAAAACGTTTATATTCATTAATTCTGAACATCTCAGACACACAGATATAGTTGTTGTTTTTTTTTTTAAATAGTATAAATTATTTGATTTTACTGTTAATGTTTTGACTTTTTTAGCTCAGTGCAAGTCCGGCAATTGCAAGTACTTGTGTACTGTTTCCTCCACCAACCCGTGGGCTGAACAGTGTTACTGCCCTTACTGGATGAGATCGGTCACTAACAGCAGTGGGTTCTTCTGTGTGGAGAACTATGGTAAAACCTTGCTTGTGTGAATGTAGCGCATTAGCTGTTATCATGTAACGATTACAGCAACAAAGCTTAGTTTCTTTAATGTTTTGTTTTAAAAATCAACTCAAAAGCCCTAGATTTTATAAAATAACTAGTTTTGAACATATTATAAAGTCTAATTAACATATTTTAATTTTAAGAATTCTCTTTAAAGTCTGGCTGGTGAAATTTTTTTTTTACAACTAGTTATGCAATCTATCTTATAATTGAAACTTGTATGGTCATGACACCGTGACACTAAGACATGCATGAACGCACAAAGGAAATAATGAACTAAACAATGATTTTCAAAGTGGAGCTTCGTTGCGTTCAGGGAAAGCTCCCATAGAATAGGTTATCATTATTTCATTGGTGGTTGCTTGTTTCATTATTTTTTTTATTTCAAATTACGTCCATAAGAGTATTATATACTAAATAAAAAATCGGAATAAGGCGCCCTTAGACTTCCTGCGTGACCACCACTGATTAATATAACATGATAACAGGAGGACGGAGGTTTTTTTTAGGCAGATTCATTAAGCGAGACAAACAAAACATGAAGTGGAATGTGGACAATTATGTCCAACATTACTAAGTTCAATATTTAACAGTCTAAAACAGGGCTTCTTAAACTTTTGTAATTCACGACCCCATTTATGATTGCGAGTTTCTTGACGACCCCATACAAATACAAAAGAAAAATAAATCAATATTTTACAAGTTAAAAAACATTTTCTGTTAAATTGTATTTTTATCTCTCGCGACCCCAGAATTTTGCTACGCGACCCCAAATGGGGTCGCGACCCATAGTTTAAGAAGCCCTGGTCTAAAGTAAATGTAAAGAAGCTTTTTTGGTGAGTTTTTTTTTAATCAAAGACTATAAATTGTTCATTTAATTTTAAACCAATTTCTTTTTTAATGTTTGTCTAACTGTGTCTCCCTTCAGCATGCAATTCAGTCATACAAGATAACTACGGTATCATAACAAGTCCTGGCTACTCTACCGGCTATGCTAACAACGTTTACTGCCAATGGAAAATCTCAACAAATTTGACCAGAGCAATAGTATTTAGGTTATTGCTATATTTTTTTTTAAATCTTTTGTCTCAAAATCTTTTATGTCTACCTGTCTATTTGTGTCGCCGTAGAGTTCAAACAATCTCAGATTCATTGTAAACTTCGTTTTTGATGGCTTTCTGACCATCTTGTGATTTGTTTTTTTTTTGTTCAACCAACAGTTTCTCTGAGATCAATCTACAGAATGACACTACCTGCGGCTCGGACTACGTGGAGCTCTTTGACGAGACACCGTCGGGCTTGTTGTCTCTAGGTCGTTTCTGTGGCAGCGCGTTGCCAGGTGCCATACAGTCGAGGACCAACAATGTGAGGGTAGTGTTCAGAAGTGACTCCTTCCTCACAGCCAGGGGATTCGTGGGAACTTTTAGTAGCGTTTACAACGGAGGTAAGTAAGTCAGTGCGTATGCAGATTGGAATCAGGGGCGACAACTTGAAAATATAGGCCCCCCCCTAATAAACTTTAACTAATGTTGACTTTTTTTTACCCCTGTATTCAGTACACAGCCTTGTTGTAGCAAAGTAATTAAATTAAGATAAATTTTATAGTGTGTGTGCGTATGTGTGTGTGAGTGTGTGTGAAAGATGAGATGAAATCTCTTAGATCCTATAAACCACTTATGGGACGGTTTTTTATGGTGCCCTTCTTTTACCCCCACCATACCCGATAGTGTAATGGTCATGGAGGCACCAAGGGAGATCTAGGAGGAACTTTCCTAATGACCTGAAACATCTATTGGTCCTCACCAATGGATCGAACAAAGGACCCTCAGTTCGACAGTCGAGCTCTTTACCACACGACCATCCGTCCCTACGTCCTCATTTAGAGTATATTACTCAACATAGTTTATCTTTGTATAGTTCTAGGATACTGATGATAGATATCACATTCTTTCATTTCGAGTATATAACTAAACATAGCTTATCTTTGTATAGTTCTAGGATACTGATGATAGATATCACATTCTTTCATTTATAGTATATTACTCAACATAGCTTATCTTTGTATAGTTCTAGGATACTGATGATAGATATCACATTCTTTCATTTAGAGTATATAACTAAACATAGCTTATCTTTGTATAGTTCTAGGATACTGACGATAGATATCACATTCTTTCATTTAGAGTATATTACTCAACATAGCTTATCTTTGTATAGTTCTAGGATACTGATGATAGATATCACATTCTTTCATTTATAGTATATAACTAAACATAGCTTATCTTTGTATAGTTCTAGGATACTGATGATAGATATCACATTCTTTCATTGCACAGGCTCTCCCTTCCTCTGTATTCCTACTATACTGACTGGATCATCCGGCTACCTAATAAGTCCAAATTACCCAAACAATTATGCTGACAACACGCAGGCATGCTGGCTGATCTATGGCTCTAGCATAACATTACGGTAAAAAAATATATTTTTTTGGTATCAATTTTTTTTCCAATCAAGACTTTTTTTTTTAAACTGAAGGTTATAAACATTAGTTATTGTTGTTAGTTTATTGTTGTTGTTTTTAGAAATGTAAGTTACTTATCTCCCCCCCCCTTTTTTCTGTGGAAATCGTGAGCGTTGCAAATAACTGAGTTGGCTCTACCTGCCTACGCCAGCCCCCCCCCCCCCCAAGGCCACGGGTGACTCTATTGTTTTAACAGCCATGACCATTGCGTGTATGTAGCAAGAGCATTACAAAGCTGTGGCTATAGATTAGAATGCCTTCGTTTCATTCTTCTAACAAAACCTCTTCAAATCAATTCGATATATTCTTCTAATGTAGTAGAAAATCATCCTTTGTACGACTAGTCTAAATATGACCTAATGGGGTTCTCAGATGCGTCTAATTTGGTGCTGCCCCCACTGAGTGGTGTTTTATTTACTAATTCCCGATAGAGTGATCAGTGTGCGGTTCTTTAAATTGTTTTTGATTACATTGAAAAAAAAATATATAAAAAAAACGGCTCTTATCGCAATTATGCGAAGCGAGTTGCCGCCCCTGAAATTGTACTGTGGTGGCTAAAAGTCGGTTTCAACTTGTTGTTGATGTATGCTGCATATAGTCTATGGTGGCGGCTACTGTTGATGTATGCTGCATATATATATATGTGTGTGTGTGTGTGTGTGTGTGTGTATTTATGTGTGTGTGTGCATGCGTGCGTGTGTGTAAGCGGCAGACTTAAACTTTTGCCTTGTGCTCTCAAAAGTACTTTTGACTTGGACCCCCAAATGTAATTTTTTTGTTTGGGAACTCCAAAGGACACATCGCCAAGGGTCCACTAAATACCTAAGAACGGTTATGCCTTGTACTTGTACTATATTACTAACTTTTTTTTTTTCCGTTCACTTTTGCCCCTCACGTTATAAGGTTCGCAAGTTTCGCCCTGGAGACTTCTGTCAACTGTGTGTCCGACTCCGTTCAGATCTACGATGGACCGACGGCCAGTTCCCAGTCACTGGGGAGATTCTGCGGGAACACCCTGCCCGTCGTCCGAACATCAAAGAGCGGTCAGCTGTACATTGTCTTCACAACGAACGGCGCGCTGGTCAACCGAGGATTCTACGCCACGTATTCAACCACAGGTAAAATAGTACGTGTCGTAAAGTCAGCCCCACAAGACCTGTGTTATTGTGAAGATAAACTACCACAGAATGAACTCGACAGTATCGCGGTTTGTAGGAATGAGATCATGGGATGGAGTGAGACGTGTTTGTGAAGCTTGGAAACACTTAATTATATAAATCATTGTGTCTTACACCCAGACGTGTAATTTGAAAGCACTAGCTGTGTACTTTTTTGCAGTTCTGTGAAACTTATTTGTATAAGGTACAAGAGTTTAGTTTTCATGCATGCAGTTTGGAGACTTAATTTCATTGTATCCGTGCTATGCTCATTCATTTTCTCTATCAATCTATCTACATAATCTATCTATTTATATGTCTGTCCATGTATCTATTTGTTTGTTTGCCTCTCTTATCTATGTATCGATCTCTTTATCTACATATCTATCAAACTATTTTTTTTACCTTTTAAAGCATCATGTGGAGGTAAACTGACCATGTCCACGGGACGTCTGACCAGCCCTGGTTACCCTTACGGATACCCTAACAATTTAATGTGTGCTTGGACAATAGAAAGGCTTACTAATCAAAGAATATCACTCAGGTAAAATATGGTAGATGTAGTAATAATTGCAATATATATATATATATATATATATATATATATATATATTCTTTTTACTTTTAAAAATTTCATATGAAGGAAATATTTTGACACCCCCCTCCCCAGAGGCTGCCTCCCGGGTGTTTTGCACCCCTTTGCTCCACAGTATTGCGCGGCCCTGAATACATCCATCAATATCTGCTTATATCTACGCATTTATTGTACATATTGTAAATAATTCAATAAGTAAAACTATTAAACGGTAATAAAATTTGAGTTATTTATAGTACATGTATTAGTAACATTTCATGTCCATATCTACAATAAATCAATTTAGTGTGAACGATTTGTCCCTGGAAACTGTTGACAACTGTTTCTATGACTACATCGATGTTTACGATGGGGCCAGCTTCAGCTCGCCTAGGATGTTGCACGCCTGTAACAATACACAGATGTTGATGACGTCAAGTAGTAACGTGATGCACGTCATGTTCAAGTCAGACGAATCCGTCTCTAGCAGGGGTTTCTCAGCTACATACCAGACTATAAACGGTAATATATATATAATACAATCGTCAGGGGCGGACATATGTCAGTTGAAGGCCCGGGTGCAGAAGATGTTGGGCTCCTTAAAAAAAAAAGAGAAATATCAAAAACTATACAATTGGGCTCTGTAGGACCCCTAAGCCTTCGGGTGCCCTGAGCGCGCCCATGCTGCACCCGTCCTTAAATCCGTCTCTGATAGCCCTACCTATATTTAAAACCTCATTAGCTGAAGGGAAGATGTTTTACCAAGAGTACCACCGTAAGATGCTGCTGTTGTTATTTAAATGCATGAAATATACAAGTGTTAAGAGTTTCCGAATTCTACAGTTACTTCCGTTGTATTCAGTACACAATGCAGATCACCTCATCCATTGGCTGTCTTAACAGAACTATCAGCATCCAGTGTGCTGGAGCCATAACAGCTTTTTCACAGGTTGAAAATGCTTATTATCGATTACACTGATTACCCCCCCCCACACACACACACATACCGCTACAAGTTGTTATTTAATTCTGTATTTGGCAACTGGGGGGGATTAGAGTGGCTCCGCACTTGGGCTTGTTTTTTTTTTTATGTTGCCTAATTGTAACAAAACAATATATGATTGTTCCAGGTTTTCGCGTATCGCCTGAAAAGAAAGAAAAATCCGAGCTAAATGTTTTTGTTATATCCTTTATTATTATAGTTAATTAATTTGTTCGGTTGCCGCCAAAGGCAATGCAGAAGTAGTCGTCAGACCGTTAACAGTATTACTAAATTGTATTAATTGACAGTCTTTCAAATTCTTATTCGTTACTTATTCAAGTTAATACACATTGGTGCTCATATTTTGTTTCAAGTCAATAAAATTTCTGTAAATGTTTATATGATCTAAGCCCTAGGGTTTTTTTTTCGCATTAGCACAAGTATTGTTTATCAACTTTAAAAAAAAATTATTATTACATAACATTAGACTAATTGTTCCATTCTACAGACTGCACACAATGGACATACGGCACGGGATGTTCTCTACTGTGTCCATGTGTCAGAAACAACACAGTGAGCTGCAGCTCACAGACGGGTCAGTGCATGTGTACGAGCGGCTGGACAGGCTTTGACTGCTCACAGAGAATCGACCCTTGCCTATCGAACCCTTGTCCCGGGGGCGCTGTCTGCCTGACACAAGGGTCTAGTTACACCTGTTTGACTGGAGTGATATCAGGTGATGTGATAACAGTAACAATATAGGTTTCATGTTGCTAAATAACTATGTACTGCCTAACTGTCTATCTGTGTTGCCTCACAATGTTGCCTCATCATGTTGCCCCACCATGTTGCCCATTGCGGTATATCATTTCCCCGAGTTTTGCTTATCCCCTGATAAAAATTGATCTCCTCCCGAGATACCTGGAAATCCAGCGGTAAAATATTTTTCTTAGAGACGCATCCAAAATTAGATTCAATAAGAAAGTTGATAATAACTCTGGCTAGATTACAGGTTTGTATTGCAGACGACTGCAAAGCCAATACATATATACATGGGCGTATTCATGGGGGGGGGTCAAAAATGCACCCCCCCCTACATTTTGAAAAAATGTCATACAAGAGGGGGGCATTTGCTCCCTCCACCCCCTTACATTTAAAAAAAATTTCATAAAGTTGTTATTTGCCCCCCCCCCTGGAAAATTTTTGCCCCCCCCCCCTGGAAAAATTCCTAGCGACGCCCATGCATATATATACGAGAATCTAGTCTGCTGACAAACTAAGGGTTGATGCTATCACAGCAATAAAATGACTGATCAAATAATAAATAAAAACACTTTCTACTAAAGTATGGTGGTCTATGTGCAAAAAAGTTAAACTACAGTAAAAAAAAAAAGTCTTGTTTCGTCAATATGGAGTAAAGTTTTTGAATTCAACTAGATGAGTTCCCGTGAAGCTTTTAATTAGCTTAAATTCCACCCGTGATCCCGCTATGAGGAAACCCTTTAGCCCAATGATACAGCTTATTGTCAGTCTTGCACACAGGGCCGGCTCTGGGCATAGGCGACATAGGCAGCTGCCTAGGGCGCCAAATTGCTAGGGGCGCCAAATTTTAGAAAAAAAAACTTTCAAAAATAAAAGAAAATAATGTATCATAAGGCTATGCCTGTGTACACTTATAACCTTTTGACCCAGTTATGAAAGATCATCTTAAACGGATTGAAAGTGGATCATCCTACAGTTTAAAGCATGTTCACTACCTGGGCAAAAATATCCAAAACGAAATTATCAATTTACCAGGAACTCATGTTCAAAATATTATAGTTGCTGATGCTAAAAAGGCAAAATATTTCTCAATAATACAGGATGGTATCCCAGGTGCAGACCATGTTGAGCAGATGACGCTGGTCATCCGATTTGTCACAACGTTAGAAAACATGGTTTGCTTCTTTCAAATATAAGAGGACAGGGATATGATAATGGCGCAAACATGAGTGGAAAGAATAATGACGTTCAGCGTAAAATTCTTGATATTAATCCTCGCGCATTCTACGTTCCGTGTAATGCACACACTTTAAATTTAGTTGTTAACGATGCTGCCAAATGCTGCATTGAAGCAGTAAACTTTTTGGAATTGTTCAAAGTGTGTATGTATTTTTTGTTGGATCCACTCACAGGTGGAATGTTCTTTTGAAACAGTTGCCCTCACTCACATTAAAACCACTAAGTGAAACCAGATGGGAAACCAGAGTTGCTGCTTTTCGTGTTTTGCGGTATGAATTTGATCCAGTTTACGATGCATTAGTTTCACTGTCAGAGGACGAAAATTTGGAAGGCGTTACTGGAACCAAAACCCGAGCAGATGCTCAAGCGATTGCTGGGAGCATTTGTTTAATTATGAATCACCAGATGAACCTGTGATAAATCGACAGAAAAATTTCAAAATCAAGTTTTTCTTTTCGGTTTTGGATACAGCTATAAAGTCTGTTGCAGAACGGTTTCATCAGCTGGATGATCACAATTCTAATTTTGGATTTCTGTATAACATCATTAGTCTTCCAAAAGAATTGCAAAATAATTTACTGAAAAAGTGCCAAAATTTAGAGAGAGTATTAACATATGGCAATTGCAAAGGTATCGATGCTATACAACTCTGTGATGAACTTATCTGTATTTCCCATCGGACGGAAGGAGAAGGAATAACTACTCCATATCAACTCCTGCAATATGTCTGCAAAACTGGATTATGTGAATTTTTTTCAAATTTGACTGTTGCATTGAGAATTTTGCTGATACTTCCAGTAACGGTTGCATCAGGAGAAAAAAGTTTTTCAAAACTTAAAATCATAAAAAATTATCTGAGAACGACGATGACTCAGAATCGTTTGGTTAGTCTTTCAATTATGTCGATTGAAAAAGAAATTGCAGCAGACATTGACCTCGAATTAGTTGTTCAAGAATTTGCAGAAGCAAAACCAAGAAGAGTTAAATTATAAAATATAAACTAAAGAACACACAAAATGACAAAAAACTTGGTGTTGGACTCATTTTTACTAGGATACACATGCACCTAAATCATATGATAGTAACAGCATGACTGCATGAACTAAATTTAGCATTTGTTTATCATATCATACTATAGTCACTGTATAGATATACTTCTTATTTTTTTAATGCTACAATTAATTCTAAATTTTATTAGTTTTATTACATTAACAGTTACTAAATTCTTAACAAAAATTATTAAATAAAATATGGTTTCATTTGAGTTCCCTCTTCATTCTCTCAATTTTCATATGAATTATCTGCGGCCCAGAAGCATCTTTTGCAAAAATCGTATGTTAATTTTTATGTCTTCCCTGTAACATGACTCTCGGTGTCTGTACTGGTTTCCAATTTCTCACTCTTTACTGTTCATGCAGAAGGGGCGGGCGTCCTAATAGATGACTGCCTAGGGCGCCAAATTGCCTGGGGACGGCTCTGCTTGCACATAATCAGCTAATATGTGTAATAAATGTTTGTTTGTTTTTTTAAAGTTTGTGTGTTTTAAGTCTTTTTACATGTGTGGTTGTCAAATTTGTTTTTTTACTATTCAAATATATTTATTTCTCTCTCTTTTTGTGTGTGTATGTATGTATTTTGATTATCTACATTTATCATAGATAAAAAGATAGATGATAAAAATTGTATTTCATTATTAGATCAGTTACAGATCAGATAGACACATCTATAAATACATTGGCGTAGCGAGGGGGTGTAAGAGGGCATCATGCCCCGGGCGCTACTCACAAAGGGGCGCCAAATTGTATATTTTACATATAATATTATATGGGGGGGGGGTGCTAAAAAGGTGCCCTGGGCGCGAGTTAAGCTCGATACGCCACTGTATATATATATATATATATATATATATATATATATATATATATATATATAATTGTAATTCCATTTCATTTATCAACTGTTTATGTATATGTTTTTCTAGAATGGAATACTAAATATATAAAGTTAAGTTTTAATTGAAATATACATGGTGTATGATTCTTCCATTTTTTTTACAGGCTGTAACACAAATATAAACTCCATGAGTGGTTACATAGTAAGTCCAAATTATCCAAGGAACTATGCAGATAAAACTGTGTGCACTTGGACAATATCGGCTCCATCCAACACAATCATTTCTATAAAGTAAGACATAGACCACAACAAAAACATCCCATGTATATAATTGATCTGTCTCATTCTTATATATATATATATATATATATATATATATATATATATATATATATATATATATATATATATATATATTAAGAGAGAGATTATAAATTGATTCTTGATTCTTGTCAAGTAGTTTGCTTTTTCCAGTAAAGTAAGAAGGGTTGCGCTTAGGGACATGGCGCCGAACTAGAAAGGTGTGCCAAAATAATGACGTTAAATGATTTCTGGTCAGGAAGAGGGCGTCATGAAGGTTCTTGCATAGAGCACCACAATAACCAGCTACGGCTCTGCCTTTAAATATTTAGAACACTAAACCTTCTGCCGACATACATAATATAGGCCTATACTATTACAAAAATATGTTATCACACATCACACGCCCCGACCATGTCAATTTTTTCACGACTTTTTGTTTTTTTCAGGGGCCCGCAATGATGTCCTGCAATTCAATTTTCATCCATAACTTTTTTTTTTAATAATTTCTCAGTATTATTGATTTCAACCTGGAAGTAGCCACAAAATGTAACTACGACGCTGTGCAGGTGTTTGACGGCAGCTCCCCCACGGCTAGGCTTATTGGGAAATATTGCGACCCCAGTGTCCCAAGTCTTATTCAGTCTACCAACAACTCAATGACCCTTACTTTCACCACAGACTTTTCAGTGACTAGGAAAGGATTCTTGATATCATTCTCAGTTCACAGTAGGTCCTTATAGTTTAAATCATTGGTTCTTAAAATTCGTTGAAGATTTTCTTGTATGTAGGATTCCTTCATAATTTTTACATGGCTTGCATACTCTTTAAAAATTAGCTACCTCGACTAGTCAACAATCGCTAAAAGCCAGACGTTTCTGTTAAAAATGTTTTGTTTCATTTATCGACTGTACAATGTATACAATCCTACTTTTTACCTGTGTTTGTATTTCAACAGACTGCAACAATTTTACCTACGGCTATGGCTGCAGTAATTCGTGTGGGTGTGTCCAGAACAACACGGACTTCTGTGACCGGCTCTCTGGGCTCTGTGTCTGCAAGTCTGGCTGGACTGGGTCCACGTGTGCGGATGATCTGAATGAGTGTGCTGACCCTAGTTTAGCGTCCACATGCCAGGTCAATTCCCAATGTGTAAACACACGGGGTGGATTTAATTGCACTTGCCGACTTGGATTCAAACTGAATGGCCTCGGACAATGTCAAGGTTGGTTTGCGTTTGTGAATGCCGGCATAATATTAAAATTGCTGTAATTGCAATTTTCATTATAAACTTTCAAATTAGTAGTTATAAATGTAATTAATATGACTGAAAACAACAACTTTCTAGCTCAGGCTGTTTAAATTACATTGAAATAGTCTGCTTGCAATGACATTTTTCAAACAGTCACTTCATCGCTATTTAAGTGACTCAGACTTTAGCTAGCAAGCTACAAAACAATACAGCCTTGTTCTTAATCTTTGTTTTGTCAATACCAAGATAAACATCAATACAGCAGTATAAGAAATATATGAACATTAAAAAAATATATGTAACTTAATTATATTAAAGCAGCATAATTTATTTGTAGTGTAAAACTGTATTGACTATTTCAGCACAGTCCAACTGTGTCAAGAACACTGCCCTTTGTTCTCACTCCTGCTACAACAACAGTGTGGGTAAAGAAGAATGTGTATGTCCAGATAACTTGATATTGGGGACTGATCGGTTCAGATGTGTTGGTCAGTACATTAAACTTCACAACCTCATGTTCTATTAGGCAGAATATTTGGCTTACTGCAATATACTACCTGATAAATGTACATAAAGTTTGATATGTAATCAGTAGTGTATTTTGGTAGAGTGGACAGTCCATTTCAAGAGGTACTTACATTGCTACCAACAAGCAGTAGAGGCCTGAGGGGCTGGCTACAAGGGCCCAAAACTGAAACTTTTTCATTTTCATCTTCAAAAAAAACTAAACATTTGTTCCAGGTCTCATAAATGACTTTCATCCTATTGCAAGGTCGACTATGCTGTGAGGGATCGCATTTCTCCAATTTAGTATTTTTAGCATGTTAATGGACTTTATTATAGAGACTACCCTAGTTATGTTACTTTATTTAAATACAGAATAAAGACTTGTCAGTTTACAAAAACTTTAACCTATGCTTAACAAACACATACTTTTCATAATACAGGAAAAATCTCAGCTCATAAACTTTAGTCTGTTCTAAGACTCATTTTGTGAAAGTAACTTGCAAGTAAACTGAATCATCCAAATTGTAGTCAAAGAAAAACAAAAAGTTTTAAGTGAACTATAGGCCTACCCAATTGGTAAGGGCTTGGATAAAGTTTTCATAAAAAAAGGTCCATGACCCAACATAAAAATTTTTCTCCCTGAATTAAAATGTTTGTGGTGCCAATCTAAACTTAATTTGTTCAAATCAGTTGTTTTTTTTTTCCAAAATAAATCATAAAATGGATGAATCCATTTCTAGTTCCCCCCACCCACTCACATACTTTACTTTTAAAAATATTCTTTTCAAGTAAATACTCTTGATTTAACACAATTATTGTGTTATATTTACTATTTTTTTAAAGGAATGAAGGTAAAAATTGGCAATTCCAAAAAAAAAACCAATCAATCTTTCACTTCAATGAGAAAATGTAAGAGCTGGAGTAAAAGTGTTATAAATGTTAGGGAAAAGTAATGATGTTTTAACTCAAAAGTGAATTAAAATTCTGGAGCAATGTTTCCCCAACATTTTTGTTTGGATTCCAAGTTGTTTGAATTTGGGGCATTTTATTACATGTGAAATTGGGATTAATACTGATGTACATTTTTTTCCTTTTTTTTTTTTTGTTGTTATTATTGTTATTGTTTTTCTTTTTTTTTTTTGTTTTTTCTTTATTGAATTTTATATAATTCAACTAGTCAGGCTTATTTTTGTTTCCAGTACCATTCTACCCTAACGGTATAGCTGCCAATGACGGCCAGCTAGGTCCAGCCAATAAGACTACAAATGGAATATACTTCGGAAAAGTTACTTTAAGTGATCAAACTCCTTTTGGCAACAGCTTATTTAAAGATGCTTATGTAGGTTGTTAAAATTTACCACTTATCGCAATATACTATTTTTTTTAAAGTATCATTTTTTAGAGAGTTCTGATAGATAATTATGTATGTGTATTAAGTATTTGAAATTGAGATGCATTTAAAAGAATTTTTTGATAAATGTTTTAATATCATTTTTTTAAAGGTTCGAGCTTTATTGAAATCACTTTTAAAACAGGTGTCAAAAGGTAGAAATGGATTTAGATGGAATGGTGCCCCAGCTGCCAAAAACTATTGTCCCATTTAAAAGAAAAAGAGTGGGCTAACAGTTGATACATTTCTCCAATAAAAAATTGTATTAAAACACTAGGGAGCAAATCTTTATGATATCTAGAGTACATTATTAACCTTTTTTAAAAGATAGGGAATTATCAGTTGTTGAATTAAGTCCATAGGAATTAAATGTAATTTGTAATACATTTCACATTTAAAAAAAAATTACTTTTTTTTTTCTATTAAATTTATTTTATTTTGCTATTATCAAACAAAATTTACATGTATATTCTATATATTGGTGGTTTTTTTTTTTAGGTTTTAAGCAGTGGTGTTATCAGCTTTGCAACTCCTATTTTATCTTGGGAACCAGATTTTATCACAAGTTTGGCCCAAAGCAAATCTATTATTGCCCCATTCTGGTCAAAGATTAACCCCACAAGGGGGTCTGTGTTCTATCATCTGTATGAAAAATGTGAAGAGTCAGTGTACAGAGATCCTAGCACAGCTTCAACGTCTGCCATTAAAAAACTGGTCATTGAACGAGCTGTCAGGGAGGTCAAGTTATTTTTCAATGTGGATATTGAGGTCAACAGAGTCCTGGTCACAACTTGGCTGGATGTCCACCCTGAAACAGAACTGGTACAAACAAAGATATATTGTCTATAAAATCTTTTATTTAAAACACAAAATTAGCGACACCAAAAATTAAAATGTTTACAAATATGTTTTGTTTACAGAAATCAACTAACAAACAATACTTGAAATGCATTTTAGAAAACATTTTCATTTCTAAGAGGATATTTTTTAATAGCAGTGGAAATAATAAACTCACACATTATCAGTATATATATATATATATATAAACAAAATACCTTTATAAAAAAAATGTTATTTAATCACTGTTCACAGAATTGAATTTTTTAAACCGTTGAAATCTAATCTTTGATATTCATCTTATCATGCAATTAATAAATGATATAAAAAAAAATTTTACATGATGTCACAGATATAGGAGAAGAATTGCAATAAGTCTAGTCTGTATTGTGAGTGGGTATATCCTGATAATATCTTCAGCAAATTAAAGTTTAAAAAAAGATACAGAATTTTGTGAGGCTATTTTTATGATTTTATGAAACAGTTTAACATGCTTGCTTGGTCTTAACTTACTTTAATTCATGACATGTTTACAGACATTTACTTATATATTTAGGCATAAACCGTAACATAAACAGAAACACGAATTAGTCTATAATCTATTAGAGCCATCTTTGACCAGCACCACCCAACACACACACACACAAACATATAAATCCAAAAATCTTTATTGAGATAACATAAATATTATACAAATGAATTGTCAGATAGACTTCTCAAACAATATAAGGAAAAAAAATTAGATGTATTGAAATTTCTGATGATAAACAACAATTAAACAATTATCATTTTTTTTCTCTACTTAGAATCAAGAGACTACCAGCTTCCAGTCAATTTACATAAGTGGTAATAGAAAAGTCAGAGTCGGTTACACTGAACAATTTTCAGGTAAGGAAGTTTTGTGTAAATAGCTGCTTTTTCTAGTACCAGTGGCATATGGAAGTCCGAAAGGGTGGTTTAGCCCTCTGGCAACTCTAGCTTTGTCACTTCTTTTTGTTTTTATGTCACTGTCATGGGGGGGGGGGGCGGTATTTTTATGGTCCTCCCAAAGCACCATTAATGATAGTTACACTACTGTACTGTAAATTGTCATGTGCAATCATTATTAATAACAGAATGTAGGAAATATAATAATTTCTAATAATCTTCTTACCAAAGTCTGGCTTAATTGCATAGTCAGTACACATGTTGCGCTATGCCAATATGTACTATTTATAAAGTAATTGTGCATTTTGATTTTCCCTGGATTTTTTTTAACATTTCAGATGAAGAGACTTCCTACGTGATATTTATCTACCAGCAAGACAAAATGAAATGGCAACAAAAAGAAGGCAGAGCCATCAAAGTTGGTTTTGTCAGGCCAGTATATGGCACTACTGACATTGCGCCAACATCTACCCAGATATTTAATCTTGACAAAGTGATTGGAGAAAGAACAGGTAAGATATACATTAAAATAAAAATAAAATATATGACAGCCTATATATAAACTAGTAGTAGTTTCTTATCCAATTTAGAATCCAATAAGCTTGAACAAATATTATTTAATGTATTATTAACTGTATTGAAAAAAAAATTATAGTGAAACACCAACATTTGAATATTTCATTTTTTTATTATTCAGATTGGTTAAGGGCAAGAGATAGTTAATGTGTAACATTAGATAGGTCAAAGTAGTATTCATTGAGAAACTGTGACATTTTAATATTAGCTCAGTGTTTAACCTGCAGTTTTAAAAGGTGAAAAATAATTTTCCTAACCTATGGTCCTGAAAAGACTATATTCAGTAGACATGTAGCATGTGTGATCATTGGCAAGAAAACTCATAACATGACTAATGGAATCACAGCATGTTATTTTTAATGACCATTTGTGTTTAATTCTCAAAAATTTTCTCCATGTATTTCCAGTCAGTATAAACTTTCTGATTCAAAGTTTAACACCTTTGTGTTTTCTTCTATTAGTTTCTTTTCCCATTACTGTATTAAGAGAGAATAGAATCAGAATAGTTCTTATAGATAGGCAAACTAAGCCCGCCCCCCCCCCTCCCTTTCCCACTTCTAAAGCCCTCCTATACCTGTAGGAACTTTAGTCAGCCACAAGAAATGACAATCTTGAGTTTTATTTATGGCTCAGGGGCTAAAATGATTTTTTAATTTGATTTTTTCACAAGGTGGCCCCAGAATTTTAGGGGCTCGATCTTTACAATGGCGTTTTTTAAGCCACCACTTCCCCCCCCCCCCCCCCCAATTTGTATAAGAAAAACACAGGGAGATTTGCTTAGACATCCATTGTACCCCAAAATTTAAGAACGGCTATGACTTAAAAAAAAAAGCATTAGCTTGCATCAAATTCAAAAGTAAACTTCTCTGCGCTGTTGAGCATATTATGGAGTTATGTGTCTATCACAACGCCTGTTTGCCTTTAGAGTCAGGTACCCATTTATAACTGGGTGTACTTGGAAGCAGCCCCGTAGCGTGAAAATTTTACAGCAGGGGCCAGGCAATAGCAGCGGGGGGGGCAGGTAATACATTTTACTAAGTAGAACAAATAAGCAGGGGGGGCAGACAAAACGCAGGGGGGGCCCGGCCCCCCTGGCCCTCCCCCCCCCCCCGCACGCTACGGGTCTGCTTGGAAGACCTTCAACCAACTTTCAGCTGGAATTGGAAAAATTCCCTTGTTTTTACCAAAACTTGAGCCAAAAAACACTGGTCTCAACCGCTTGACCACATGCCCCCATCATGAAATATAAAAGCACATAAATTTCATTGTTAAATTATTAAAATTGTTTCCTTTGTCAGGTCTGCCAGGCGTCTGGGCCTATGAAGTGTCCAGAATAACCAGCTCAGTGCAGAAATGTCAAAGATACACTTGCAAGCATTCACCTTTATTGACCAACCTGAAATACCACTCTGACATTGACCAATTAGATACATGCCCCTGCACTTTGAACCTTCTAGACAGACGTTGGTGGTTGTATGAAGTTCGTGGTGACATTTACTGTTATGCTCTCAGCTATTTGGTCAAGACTGTAGTTTATCCCAGTAACGGGAGAAACAGGGTAACCTATGACTTGAATTTTTTTTTAGCTAAGATTATCTTTGTATGTTGTCTCATGGATGTATTTTTGTAGGGAATGCTTGAAAATATATTCATGTATCATGCCTTTTTAAAAATTTATTAAACTTTCTGCACAATTAAGATATATTTTACTAACATACCTTTGATACCTTTTTTTTTCTAACCGTTTTCTCCACTAGAAACTTCTGTTTATTAAATTGGGAATATTTTTGTAATCGATTTTTAGGCACTTTTTAGTGATAGATTTTCTTGACATTTTTGCATACATAGTCTTGCTCCATGACAATACATGATTCAAGAATTAATATTGCAAATAATTAATTACTTTTATTAATTTTAATTAATGTAAATTCTATTAGTGCAAAGGTAAAGTGATTGGCTTATAAGACAATGTGTTAGTATTGTAGTATATGTGTGTAAATAAGCTTTGTGTACCCCCTGCGTTTGGTGAAGAAGTGCAAGTTTCAGACTGCGATCTATGTTAGTATGTGATTACCATGTGCTGGTATGTCAAAGCAGCAGTGCACAGACAAAATGTGTGCATGCTGTCCCACATTGTATGTCTCTCCATCTCTGACACACTCTTCATTCGGCAGCATCTTTACAAATGTAAACATAACTGCTTGTTTGGGGTTTTATTAGGGTGAAATGGGGGTGCACATAGGTCTAATAATTACAGATAATGTACGTGCATGGAGACAATAGCAGCCCTGACTGAATTTTTAAACAAGACATTTGTCAAAAATATATTTTAGAAAATGGTTAGTTTTAAAAGCTCTGTTTTTATTGTAACTTGTTTTAAAATATATATATATATCGAATTCATAGATGCAACTCTAAGCTTTGAAATTCATCAATAAATAAATACAATTAATTTCATCAGTTTTAATACCAAAGTTTACAATTCCCCCTAAGTTTTCAATTCCAGTTAACAGTACCAAATTATTGTTTGTTTTCGTTGCTGTTCTTTTTAGTCTAATTAAATACTTTTAATAATTAATCTATAAGTTAAAGCAACTTTTTTTTTTCTTATTTCAGTGAGTTGTCCTTATCATTAATAATGGCAATGAGTATAGACCGCCTAGTGGCCCCATGATTTGTAATGCCCCGTTGTAAAATTTCTGGTACATTAGTCTTTTCTTTTGAGTGAGCTGTACCCTTGAGCACATTGTGTCCCAGTATGTTGTTAAGATGGATTTTCTTTTTGAGGCTGTCAGTTTTATCAGCAGGGTACATGACTTGTGATACTAGTCGCACGTCTCATTTATGGTCTGGTTATGTTCATTGTAGCGTGGCTTATGTTGGGGGGATAGGAAAAGGGCAGGCACCCACATGCTGGTAGTGTTTGTTATTTGAAGTAAGATTTAAACATCTTAGCCCCTGCATAGACACAGTGGGATGACAAATGTTTCTACTAAATTTTTGGAGCTTTAGTTGTGAAGCCCGATTTTCAAGATGTAGCCCACTTATCATGCATAGATTACTGGGCTTAACTCCTTGTCCTGACACCTACATGCTGTGGTGCCTCCAATGTTGTGGCAAGGGGGATAAAAAAGGGGGCACAACTAAAAACTGTTCCACTAGTGGTTTACAGGATCTAAGAGATAAACATCTTATCCTGACAAGGAATTTACAAAAAATAATCATTGTACTAATGGGTCTTTATCATACTGACACACATCTATAATAATCTATAATGACAGTGTTTATTCTTTAAAATCCTTTATAATAAACAGCTGTGTTGCTACAGATGGGCCGCCAATTACACCACAGTACAGCAGTACCAGGAATCTCGCCGTAGGGCGTCCGTCATTCACAATTCTCCTGATGCTGGACACGTCTTAATAAGCGACCCCTGGTGGTCTACGAGTAACAGTCATTTAACCACCGCTGAGAATGTGCAGGCTCACAAATGGTGTTGTAAAGAAAGTAACAGTTCAGCACTGTGTGACAGGTTTAACCAGATCTTCCCTGACTCAGAATGTTCCAACATCATCTCTGATCTAAGTAAGATCTAATGAAAATTGCAGTATATTGAAATGATTTATTTGGTTTCAAGGAGAATTTTCATTGATTACTGTTCAATGCGTCATATCAGTTCATACTATCCTGGGCAAAGCTCCATTTTTAGCGCATGTATACATTTCAGTATCATTGCTCATAAATGTCCGCTTATGTTTGTTTCCGTTGCCAATGCAATATAGTAACATTAAGAAATATTTTTTTGGTGTTTTAAATTGAGAATTCATATACACAATCCTCTGCAAGATCAGCCAAATTTGTAAAATAAATTTTAACAAATATAATAGCAAGATATATTCGTATTTAGATCCTTTCTGCCAAGATTTATGCAATAATTACTGAACTTATTGTTTTACTTTACCATTGCTCTCACTAATCTTGCTTCACTTATAAAGTGAACATATGTGTGAGCCTAAATTGTTTACTAAGCTGTTGTAACTGTAGCATCTGTGTAGTAACTGCAACAGTAGCCCCAGTGAAGAAAAAAAGTGAGAAATTCTTCTCTTTAAATCAAATTATGGGAAGTGTGTAAAATGTTGTAAACATTGTCAAACAAACATACAGCATGGATTAATACTAGAATTTGTTAAAATATAAAATGAGATGAATGCCCAGTCGGCAATTCAAGGAAAAGGCAAAAGTAAGTGTTCCTGGCAAGTTTTCGTGTTAAAGTCACATAAAAATAAACTGATTATGATGAGCAAAGGTAGCAACAATTCTTTTAGTAATAACAAAAGATGTTCTACATAATGATCAAATGTGATCACTTCTTCCATATCAAGAAAATAAAATATTAAAAAAAAAAATATACATCCAAGTATAATACTTAAAGTCTCCTGGAACCAATCACCCCAGTTTTCATTATTCCGTATTTGAAAAAATCTGCTTTGATAAATGAGTGTTTTGGATTATGAACATCTTTCTAGAACAAATTATGCCAAGGATTGCCAAAATGCTAATAATATATTTTGATTGTCATCTCCCCTACTCATTGATGATAATTTTCCTTATAAAAATATTTCATTGATTTGAACTATGTATATCTTATAACACCAACATGTCTTCAGTTTAAAAAGTTGACACGTCATTACATTGAGCGGGAAATTTTTTAACACCCCAATTTCATTCAATTTTTTTCAGCTTCAGTACTTGGTGATCCTCATTTCAATACCTTGGACAATTTTAACTACACGATGAACGGCCATGGCGAGTACATTTTGATGAACGTCACTACCTTGGACTTCACGCTTCAGGTAGACATAACTGTCAGCCATCATAGTCTTCACTAACCATACCCTGTACCTGACATCTACTATTGTTGCCAAAGCATAAACATAGTGTGAGCTCCATAGTGTGAGCTCCATAGTGTGAGCTCCATAGTGTAGGCTCCATAAGTTTTGAGTATCCACTAGTATAGCTCCATGTCCCCCACTCACTCGCATATCCCAAACTATTGGAATGCCTTGGAGTTAATGAACGCATGTAAATGGCGTTAAACCATGTAATATTGTATTGGACACTCAGGCAGATACTTTTTTTTTAAGCATTTGGTGGAAGGGGAGGCCAGTCAAATGTACCTGAAAGGGCCCTAATAAAATTAGAATTTAAATTTATGCTGGAAGGAGACACCCCCCTTTCTATTACAATGAGAGAGATACACATGGCTGTAAATTTTGTCCAACCCCACCTGCCCCCACAAAGTCTGAACCACCTGTTTCATCCCCCACCCCCTCACAAAAATGCACAGGCTGAAATAAACATAACCTCTTGAACACATACAAGCTGAAATAAACACAACCTCTTGAACACATACAAGCTGAAATAAACACAACCTCTTGAACACATACAAGCTGAAATAAACACAACCTCTTGAACACATACAAGCTGCCAAACCATTACAACCCTCTTGAACACATAATCAAGCTGGAAAATAAACAAAACCTCTGAACACACCACAAACTACGAAATAAACAAAACCTCTTGAACACATACAAAGCTTAAATACCAAATACAACTCTCTTAGTTGATACAAGAGGCTGAAATAAACACAACCTCTTGAACACATGATCAAACTGATTTCAAAATCTGACTCCGAATCCAAATTAAAAAATAAAAAAATGTGTAATAATTAAAATGAATCGGAAAATAAATATTAAAAATAAATCATCAACTGTGGCCCTCATATTTTATTCTAGTATTAATCAACTTCCTTCAATGAGAATGAAAAGTTGCAAATCTTTGGGGGCACACATTGATAGAATAAAACAGTTAACTCAGCTTTGGGGGCACACATTGATAGAATAAAACAGTTAACTCAGCTTTGGGGGCACACATTGATAGAATAAAACAGTTAACTGTGCTTTGGGGGCACACATTGATAGAATAAACAGTTAACTCAGCTTTGGGGGCAATACATTGATAGAATGAAACAGTTTACTTTAACAACTCAGCTTTGGGGGACACACATTGATAGAGATAAAACAGTTAACTCAGCTTTGGGGGCACACATTGATAGAATAAAACAGTTAACTCAGCTTTGGGGGCAGCTTTGGGGCCACATTGATAGAATGAAACAGTTAACTCAGCTTTGGGGGCACACATTGATAGAATAAAACAGTTAACTCAGCTTTGGGGGCACACATTGATAGAATGAAACAGTTAACTCAGCTTTGGGGGCACACATTGATAGAATAAAACAGTTAACTCAGCTTTCGGGCACACATTGATAGAATAAACAGTTAACTCAGATTTGGGGCACACATTGATAGAATAAACAGTTTACTCAGCTTTGGGGCACACATTGATAGAATAAACAGTTAACTCAGCTTTCACAAAAAGAGGATACATGCTCAATTTCTTTTCTGATTAAGAATCTTCTTTTAGATGTAATTTTTGAGTCCAGCTCAATGTCTTTTCTGATTAAGAATCTTCTTTTAGATGTAATTTTTGAGTCCAGCTCAATGTCTTTTCTGATTAAGAATCCTCTTTTAGATGTAATTTTTGAGTCCAGCTCAATGGGCTTTCTGATTAAGAATCCTCTTTTAGATGTAATTTTTGATTCCAGCTCAATGGGCTTTCTTAATAAGAATCCTCTTTTAGATGTAATTTTTGAGTCCAGCTCAATGTCTTTTCTGATTAAGAATCCTCTTTTAGATGTAATTTTTGAGTCAAGTGATCAGACTTTAAAAAACTCAAAATGCTTCTACGAACCATTGGTTCACACCATTTAAAAATATTTCCTTCCAGACATATAATGAAATAGCTATTATCTTTATTCACTAAAACATTCAAATTTTCGCTCTTAAAGTAAAGGTTTATGGATACACTCTTAACTTTCCATAAATAACAAGGAAATTATATTCAACATAACAACATGGGGAAATAGTGATGAAACATCAATTTAAACGGAATCCATCAAATCTAACTGCTTTGGCTATTAACAAAATTATAAGATTAAACCTGCTGTGATACTACAAGATACTATTATCTGTTTCTGTGTGTAGCAGTTATTATCTTTACATTATACTGCAATTTTCAACAAAACACTTGGGATATGAATTATTCTAATTTGCTAAATGAGAGTGTACTTTAGATTCTGCCTCATGGAGTAGGCCTAATGTCCAACACATTTAGGTTGGGCTAGATACATTCTGGCTAACCTGTTCACAAATCTTATCTACTTATATTATAACGACTCAATATGTGGGGGGTGATTACATCATGTGGTCACAAGGATTGTCATGTATTGCGGCTTGTGGTACCTTATCTAATCTACTTAATATCATCTCCGACAAATAATCTAAGGTTTGGTGTTTTTCACCTCAATGGGATTCAGGCTTAATTCCAAATCATCCTAACGGGATTCCCACAAATTCAAAGCCAACACCTCAGATTAGGTAGTGAAGGGTACTTTCATCCATGCGGGTAGCCCATGGGCTCCGGGGTAATCCAGCCAAACTTGTCCCCATGTAGTTCTCTAATTACAATTAGCTCTTCCTTTTGTAGTGTTCATCTGTCATAGTCTGCTTTCGTTACAGTCTTAGTGAAATTTTTCTTTGCTTATTTTTTTTCATCACAGTTTCCTCATGTCACAGTTTATTATGGTGGTTAATTAAAAATGTTACCTTTTATTATAAATTTTTTACAGGTAAGAACAGACAGGGCTGAGACCAGCAATGGTACAAAGATAAATGGAACAATGTCCACAGCTTTTGCTGCCAGAGAGGGACGAAATCCTACATTCCAAGTGAAGCTATCTACGGACAGAGCAAGTAGGAGTTAACATTTTTAATTAAAATAAATACATGTTAGCAATGCAAGGGGAAGGCAGCCTGAATACTTCTAATTTTTAAATGTTAACTAAAAATAAATTCCAAACATATGATTTCTAAAGAGAAAAACAACATATGTACCTTTAGGGTATTTTCAAATCTATTCAGACCGTTACATTTTATATGATAAATGATATGGTTGAAATATTTGGGAAAAAAATTGGTGGGGAAAGTAAGCCAAAACTAAATAAAATGATTGGCCAGTTTTACAGAATATGAGTTACTCAGAATAGAACAACTTTGGAGTCTCTTTTTTTTTTCAGGACTTATTTTCATTTTATTAATCACTAAACACACAAACACAGACAGATTTCTAAAGAGACACACATTTTTTACAGCTCTTTCTCTTTCCATCATTTTGATTTCCAGTGAGTAAATGTCCATTTCACTATTTTTTAAATGGATTTCAGCACAATTCTTTTTTCTTTTTGTTTCTTACCCAATGAAGCAATGGTAATTATGGCTAATGATACAGACATCACCAATGACTTCTACCGCATGACCAATTTCACTTTGGTCACTGACAGCATTGAAGTCAGACGAGAAACGCTGTTCAACAAAACTAGTGTCATTGCTGTGTTTCCTATTGGTAAGTTACTTTCATGACTTGAGCCCACTGGCAAATGTTTTCTAAAATTACCCACAGTTTTACAAACATAAAAGAGAAAGTTGTAATATTTTAACCTAGATCTATTCATTTAAAAAAAGTAAAAACCCATCCTTTTAATTTCAAACATTACAAGTGGCCTATGGAGTAAGGGCAGATCTGTATAAAACTATATGCCATAAATGCACAATCTAAGAGTATCATAGGGGCTTAATCCAGCACTGAATACGGAGCATCAGTGGTAATCTACTTGGGCATTTACATAAATATGTTAGCATACCATGTTTAGTTTGAAAAGTCTTGATACAATTTGGTCTCATAAATAAGTAAATCATTATATAATGTACTAGTATAAAGAAAGAATTCAAGGAAAGATAAAAAATTTATTATAACTGCTAAAACCGTTTCTAATGGTGTAATTCATAGTTACATGTTAGGCAGTGTGCTTAAACCATAAGCATATTTTGTCATTGTTTTTTATAAACGAGAACTTAACAATAACATTTTCTGTGTTGTGTACAGGTATTCTTATGGGGCACTCCACATACAATTTCCCACAAAATTATGTCATAAACAATGTATGAACACCACATGAAGTTTATTTACATATATCATAATGAATCAAAGAATATCCCATGAATCTCTCATAGTACTTAGTCCACAAAGAAACACTGTTGTCAACAATTCACACATCACTTAATACTTCACTACTTAAATAAAGTCATGTCTGTCTTCAACTATCCAATTATCGAAGCCTAACAGACTTTCCGCCCTGGTCACTAAATGATCCTTGTTAATATATGATAAAGTCTCTGTTCGAGAATGGTCATGAAGACCACCATTCCTACGTGTCATGTTCACCCATGTCATTTGTCCCATCACTAGCCTGAACTCTATAATCTTTATCTCCCCTGTCAAACATCCATTCTGCATACTGAACACAAATATTGAATGGTGCTACTCTTCTTAAAAACTTCTGTCTATTTGTTTATCTACATTTTATAACTGTATAAACTTAAATACTTTCCTTGTGGATCCAGTTGGTGTGCAGCAAATTGCACATTAAAACCCCTACGACACCAGTCACCTGTCTTCCATGGTGCTCTATGGTTGTCGCAGTCTGATCTGTGGGTCAGAATGATATGATGGCACTGGAATACTTGTGCCAATAGTGATAGGCTCAACAGACTGATATTCCCTGACTTAACATTGCTTCTTCATTAAATAATGTCAGAAAATATTCCAAGTTGAATATGTTTTGAATAAATAAGAATTAATTGTCTGTTTTTTTGTATTTGTATGAAGGTGTGACCCTCATCATAGGTGTTGGAGTGAGAAATCTGGAGATAGACATAGAAGTTCACAAATCTCTTCAATCATTGACAAGAGGTCTTTTGGGTAATTTCAATGGAAGACCTGATGATGAATTTCAGCTTCCTGATGGAACTGTTTTGCCCAGTGACCTGAGTGAGAGAGAAATCTTGGAACAATTTGCAGCTTTTTGTGAGTAAAGATTATACCAACCTTACTAACAAATAATCATTTGTTGTTTTTTTTAAGCATACCAATGTGCTGAAAATTGTGAAATGTGATTTACATAAATTTCATGAAAATATTGCATATTTAAAATCTTTTTCCATGTCTGCAGACAGAGTCACGGAAGAGAACTCTGTTTTTATTTATGAGGCTGGAAAATCAACAAGAGATTATCAGCATCCAGAGTTTGTTCCCCTGTTTAGCGAAAATCTCAATCAAACTCGGGTGAATGAAGTTACTTCCTTTTGTGGTGCTGACCAGCCTGAATGCATCTACGACTACATAGTCACTGGAGATCCACTGGTTGCCCAGGCAACAAAAGAAAGAAAACAACAAGTGGTGTATGCTAGAAATAATTTAGGTGAATAATATTTTTATGTTGTTACCTTTTAAGACTTCATCTCATTTGATGCTTAACAAGTTATGTCGTTGGGAGTTCTTCGGTGACACTGCAGCAGACAGGTCTCTCCATTCCCCTGTTTGTCATGCGGTTGCCAGTAGAGTGGCTTCATTTTGGCATGTCTTTTCTTTAATGCGGCCTGTCCAATTCTTTCTCTCTCGGATGACCTCTACTACATGAACCTTCCAGGTTACACTGCATTATAACTTGACAAGTGTTTTACAGCGTTGAACATTACCTTAGCATGTCAGATTTCATTTTCTCAATGTGGCCCTGGAATGGTTCCTTTTGGGCCACCAGGTCGTAAATTCTTTCCTCGATAATATTGTTGGTCCTATGCTCCATGTATGAAATTCAGATCAACTTCCCTCGATTCCTCTTTATGCCTGACTGTGCAGTGTCTATGAAGTGCAGTCATAAGATGGAGATCAGCAGTGACTTGTACACACCCTGCAATTGGTGCCAAATCTGATTGTCTTGTTTTGTAAGAACTTATCAAGTCTGGTTATAGGGAACCATAGCGGTTGTGATTTTAGTTCAAATCTTAGACGCACACGTTTACCTATAATAATCTATACTAGCTATGCAAAACCTTTGCATAGAGTTATATCCCATTAGGCTTGATCTGTAGGCTAGGTCATTTTTGGTTTCGGGCAGATCCGATTTTTTCATGATTGTATTTTAAACTGGAATATTGTTGTATTAATTCTTTACTTTCAATTTAATGCAGAACCCACACCTCTATTATTTACATAGATACCTATTTTTTAATTGATATTTTGATTGAGCTATCTATCTGTAAGTCTGTCTGATAAATCTATCTTCCCTTTGATAGACATGTATCACTCTGAATGCTATGAAGTAATAATGTAAAGAGTTTAGCTGTCAATTTACTATCCAAGGAAATGTAACATTTTATTCCTTACACTTTTAGTGCCTTAAAATCATACAATGTAAATGTAATTAATGTAATTATACTGGAAATAAAAACAAAAATTACTGTTCACTATGAGCAGACATACCTAATCACTCAATATTGATTATGGTATTCATTACAGCCAACTCACCACCCAGACTGCAAATAAAAAGTCAGGATCAAGTGGTCAATAACAGATGGTTTGTACGTGACAATGTGGCCAGTGCGTTACAGCTGCTGGCCACCGATGATGATGGTGATAATGTGTCTTTCATTCAAACATCTAATGATGCCAATGTTACCTTACTGCCAAACGGAATTCTGCTGTATCTACCAAATAAGCTAAATCCAGTTAGGCTTAGGTGAGAAATTTTCTAATTATAACTAACATTTAACTTAACTGGCAGCTGTTATTGTATTGTTTTTTTTTCTTTTCTTTTCATTTGATTCTGCTGACTATTTGTAGACCTATGAATATATACATATATAATGTTTAAATTATTGGAAGCCATTACATGTTTAAAATCCTTCACTTTTTATTACATCATTCTATAGATTCCATCAACTATAGTGATCTTTTAAGCTATTAAAATCGTTCATAAAGTTCTGTTGATGGTCATATCAAGTCTGTTCTAAATTTACAACCAAATAAAAAAAGCCATAATACAAAATGTAATAATTCTCACTGTGATTTACAAAGTATAAACTTTCGTATAGACCTCTTGTATATAAACATTTAATGCAAAATTTTACGAAACTTAGTTCTTTTATTACTGTGGAATATTCTTTGTGATTCTTATCGGTGTTCTCTTAATATTCCATGATAGCTTCCAGGCTAAAGATTCAAAGGGAGCATACTCTTCCATTGTCAACATACCGATCACCATATGTCCATCCTGCAGTGGACATGGCGTCTGTGATTTAACTTCATTTCAAGCAGAATATCTGGATGGAACATTCCAGGTGCAGAAATGTCTATGTCATCCAGCCTACTCAGGTAGTGCAAATTTCATAAAATAAATAAGTAAAACTTGGAGTATAAAAATTTGTTTCCACGCTACAGGCATCAGCTGTGAACTATTTTACGACTATGGGATTGACTGTTGAATCAATATGCTATGTCCCTACAAATTTAGTATCATCATGTTTTACCTTTAAAATTTGGACACAACTGATTGACACCATATCCTCCATGGACAGTGGAGTTATTAGGGCTTTGAATGCTCTAGGCACATACTTCAAGTGATATGGGTGTGTGTGTGAGGGGGGGGAGGGGGCAAAAAAAAACTGACTAGTCACTGTTAACACCAAATTTAAAGTCTTTAAAACTGTAAGGGGGACTTTTGGAGTGGGGAACCCATTGCCTAGTTTTTTTTTTTATCCTAACAGCCCCAATACAGACCTGTCATGGGTAATTCTTATACAAACTAGGCATTTAATTCAACTGCATTTTGACACCTGTAACTCTGGCTCAACCATTTTAACATTTGACCCATGTCATTATTTGATAACACTGTCTAATTGTCTACGACAGCAGATCTCAACTGGTTGTAATCATACCCAAGGGGTACGGGAAAGGTTATGCAGGGGGGTGGGGGGTGCAACAACATATTATCTTCAATTAAAAAAACAACCAAGAGTTTGAAGATCACCAGTAAGCTGAACTTTGAGGGTTACCCGCAGAGATATTTTCACACCCTTTGGGGGTACAGTCACAGAAAAGGTTGAAAACCGCTGGTCAATGACTTCTCACTCATGCATTATCATCTAGTTGTCTGTGACACTTTACTCGTGAATTATTGCCTAATTGTCAATGAGGCTTAACTCATGTATTACGATCTAATGGTCTATGACACTTAACTCTTGAATTATCATGTATTACCTGAAAGGTGAAAACTGTGAGTCAGAGCTAGATGCTTGTGTATCCAGACCATGTTCCAAAGGACAAAACTGTACTGACCTAACTGCAGCCCAACAAGGAAATGCAACTGATGGGTTTGTCTGTGGA
The DNA here is from genome assembly GCA_021962125.1 of Bulinus truncatus. NCBI lineage: Eukaryota > Metazoa > Mollusca > Gastropoda > Planorbidae > Bulinus > Bulinus truncatus. Next base: position 3,526,516 of record JAGDYQ010000035.1, read on the forward strand.
CCTTGCCCTGCAGGGTTTGAGAAAGTTAATAACATTTGTTTAGGTAAGTGAAAAAAAAAACCATGCATGATACATTTTATTTTTATAGTAATAAAAAAAAGTTAGATACAAAATTGGAATACTGCTTGATTCTGATGTGATAAGCTTTTTGGAAATTTTTTTTAAATTAAACATTCTGACATTTAGTGTTAAAGAGAAAATAAAATGAATACTATAGTAATGTACATTTCAATAACATATATTTGTGTTCTAAAGATATTGATGAGTGTAACAGTACAAGTCTTTGTGATCAAATTTGTATCAACACTGAAGGTTCTTACAAATGTCAGTGCAATGAAGGGTACACCATCAGTACAAGAGACTACAGAACATGTTCCAGTGGGTCACTCTTTCTTTATCTTGAGTTATTTCACTAGCAATACATAAAGTTTAACTAAAAAGTACACATATCTCTATTCTAAAATACACTTGACTATATAACTATATATAAAGTAACAATACACCTATATGTAATGTGTCAATACACCTATATATAGAGTAAATATGCCTATAAAGAGAGTAAAATAACAAACTTATTCTTTTATGCATAGTTCTTTAACAAGCCATTTTATCAAATCTTTTTTTTTATTTGTTTTATTTAAAATTATGTATGCAGGATTTTTAATTGTTATTTTGCTTGTTTTTTTTAAAAACAGAAAATTAAGAAACCTATACATGTATAATAATTTTAAATTTAATTATTTTTTAAAATAACTAGAATTTTTTTTTTAAATAAACTCATTTAAAAATTTCTGTTTTCAGGTCTACAGTGCAACAGAACCATTACAGACACTAATGGGTTAATAATGACAACCAACTATCCTCTGAACTATGATGATAACACATTTTGTACCTGGACTATTTTAAGCAATCAAATTGGCACTTTTGTGACTCTTAAGTAAGTGTCAAAATAGCAAAGGTTTTCACCGTTACATTAGAAACACTATGATACTGATTGAGCAACAAAAATGTTAACTTAATGTAACGTTCAGAACTATAAATGTATTTGTAAAATAAACTTTTTTTTTTTGCTTTATGAACAGCATTACAGAGTATGACGTTGAAGGATGTCCTTATGACTACTTGATCATCTATGATGGTAACAGCACCAGTGCCAATAAGTTTGGTCCTTTCTGTGATGCTCCCCCGGGAGTGATCACATCATCAGGTGGTGCCATGCATCTGGTATTTGTCTCAGACCATTCCTCAACCAGACAAGGATTCAGAGGAACATACAACGTTCAGTGTTGGTTCAAATTCATTTCAATTTCTTTTATCACACATCATTTAAACTTACAGTCTGTTGTCTGTCATAACTTACAGTCTGTTGTCTGTCATAACTTACAGTCTGACTTGCGTCATACTTTGCATTTGGAATACAAAAAAAAAAAAACTTCAAAGGTTAACAATTTAATTAATGTGAATTATTTTTTTTTTGACAGCCAAATGCAAGTTAAAGAACTGCTCTCATTCCTGTGAAGTCATTTCAACCAATCCAAGAATTGAGCAATGTGTTTGTCCTGAATGGTCAAGGATTGACCCAAACAATAGCAGCAGATGTGTTGAGATCAATGGTAAACATCAATTAAACTATCTTTCAGAAAGAAGTCACCCAGTTTTAAATACTACAACAGTTTTTATTTTGTTTAGAAATACATGATATGCATGAAATGAATTTAAAATGAATGCATTATGAATTACTTATGAAAATTCTTAACATAATTTTAAAGCATAAATGCTATTAAATATCATAGGGTCATAGAAATGTTAAAAGATAGTGAGATATATAGAAAAATTCACCTACTAAAGGTTATATTAATTACAGTCATATGGATAAATTGATGGATATATTAATACCATATATACACATATGTTTAAAAGAAATTTCATCAACCAGTCAGCAAATTATCTCAGTGCTTTTTCTTTTTTGCCTACATTTATCAGCATGTAACACAACAATAACTGCCACATCTGGATACATTGTTAGTCCTGGATTTCCCAATACATATGCAACTAACTTGACTTGCTACTGGATGATATCAGCTGCATCAGGCAAGCAAATCACTCTCAGGTAAATAAATAAATTAGTCATCTAGTACAGTAGTCCCCAACCTTTTTCTCGCTGCGGACCGGTAGACGTTTAATAATTTCTCAGCGGACTGGTCGATGTTTACATTCATGTCACCCGGATGGGGATAGGGTAGGGCATTGATTATTTATATTTTAGATTGTTTTGATCAACAATGCCACTGCCCCTCACAGCCGCTCAGCTCCCGGTTAACCTCTTGTTCATGGAAAGTCGCACAATCCAGAGAGAAATGCACCACAATAAGTAAAAAGGACACAATTTAATGTTTTTTGGGCAGCCCAGTACCCTTTGATACACGGACCTGCGCCAGTCCGTGGACCGGGAGGCTGATGACCACTGATCTAGTATATGTAATACTCTGTTTATTAAATGAAATAGTTAAAACCTATTTAAGCAAACAGTTTATAAGATACTACTCTCTTGGTCATTGGTCAAATAACTACAATGAGTTAGATATGAGAAATAATAACCCATTGACCAAATCTGGTGCCCCTGACTTCCGAAGCACATTTGACCCTCTCTCCTCACCCCCCCCCCCCCATCTGCCTAGTCTTTTTACATTAGATTTCTGTCCAGCAAAGGGGCATAACAAGCTTTGGGTGCCTCTGTCAGGCCTGCACTGTTTACAAATGAGACATGCAGCAAAAATAACTAATGTAGTGTAGATAAATGTTTAGATGTACTGAAAAACTAATGTTTTATTGCATCAAAGTTCTTTTTATGCCCTTTGTTGTGAGGCAGTGCATCTAAGAAAGGAAAAAAATTTTTTTTTTTTTGTTTTTTAAGAAAGATTATAAACTTGGTTATTCTTAATTAGTTTATAACTCAATTTGTATTATTGTTTGTTATATACTAATTTTAATTAATTTTTTTGTAACTTTGATTGTAGTAAACTAATACTAACTTTATATTTTAGTTTCACTGACATGAGCATTGAGGAGAGTGCTTCATGCACCTACGACTATGTGAAAGTACTGGATGGTAGCAGCCTTAGTTCCAGAACTTTTGGGCAGTACTGTGGTAACAGTGTACCTGTTCCTCTTAGGTCTGCTGGTCAGTTCATGTACATTTGGTTTAATTCTGATGAGTCGGTCAGCGGTAGAGGTTTCAAGGCACAGTTTAATATTGCATGAGACAATGCAGCATGGTTCAGATTGAATTTGTAATTTTTTTCAACCCTTGTTGAGCTTATTAAATTAGCTTTTCTAAATTTTTAATACTAATTATAATACTTTTTACTAATGCTTTATTGTTAACTTTTCTTTGTTTTACGATTCTCTTAACAAAATAAAATTTGTTTTAAATTGAAGTCAATTTATTGTTATCTGTGAATATTTCCTTTAATTGCCTTTGTAAACTTTGATAAGACTTCACTTTGAATGTTGAATATTTGTCATACGTGTCATTAATGCATCATTCAAATGTATAAATCTAGTTAAGTGTGTCAATGTGTTATTGCTGGGTGTTTTGGTAGTGAGCATGATGTGGTTATCACCTACCTATGTGTCTCTCATGGTGCTTCCATGGCCATTGTACTAACGGCCTTGGTGGGGATGAAAGAAGTTGTTTAAACTAATTTATAGGATCCAAGAGATAAGCGTTTCATACTTACAGGGACATTTTTAGCTATTTCTTTATATTACTAAAAAAAACATCTAATAAATTAATATATTCGAAATGCCAACGTTCACTTGCAAATACCACTAACATCAGGGGCAGGATATAAGGAAATCACGCCGATTTGGTGTTGCTTCATTCTCATTGTTGTTTTGAAATATAAACTTTTTAGGTTAAATATTGTAATATATATACGCGTGTTTGTTGTGAAAGACAGTTGGCTTTATGTGGATTGAACTGATAATACGCCACTTGCTAGATACTTTAAAAATATCAAATGTATATTAAAGATAAAATACATCCATCTCCAAAGGTATCAATATTGAGTGAACTAAATGAAAGATAATAAAAACTGTATACATGCTATATCAGCTATTATCCATAGATTTCCTTTTCTAATTCATTAAATTTGTTCATATCACTCAATTTAGATTTATTTTTCTAATTAACCCTAAGCAAAGTCGATCTTGTGAAAGCGTAAAATAGGCGGACAGCATATGGTCCCTACTCGATCTCAAGGAGTTCAAATCTTTAAAAATCTGACGCTAACCAAATATTAGGGTTACTTTTGCTTTACAACTGTACACACACAAAACTATGTTATTAATAAAATTAATTTAATTTAAAACGTAATTATTTCATAAAAACAATCTTAAGAAAATCCGACTTGATAATTTATAACAATGTGATATCCAAAGCATATAGGTAAATATGTATGCATGTATATACTTTTGAAGAACTATTCAAGGTTTACTCTGTAGACTAAAGTAATGTAACAAATTTAATTATTAATATTAGAAAATGAAAAATATAAATGTTACATACATGACGTATACAAAACGCGCGAAAACATGTAAAACATTAATTTAACTTAACACTATCAGAAGATCAATAGTGTGGCACAAAATATAAATAGAAATGAACAGAATACAAAATGATTTGTTTAAATCAGACGATGAACAAACTAGGCTATACGTAAATAATGAAACAATAATGTATGTTAAAGATCTAAGCGCAGCCTTAGCTTCACTCAAAAAACAAAGTGTATTTTGTCCCAGGAAGACAGTAGATAAAACATTAATAAAAGAGTCGGCCTTTCATGAAATGAGCTAGTCTAATATTCATTAGAAAACATGTAATGACACACAGGTTCAATAATAATAATAAATTGACACACCAAGTAAGATATATAAGACATTCTATTCATTCACTACTAGAAAAATAATCATAGGCCTATCGCAGAACAGGATTGATAGAAGATCATTAAATAAAATGTATTTATAGTCCATTTCGAACAGATCTTGTATAACAAGTTTATCATTCTAGCGCTCGAAAACATGATCCGGATCTCCAATTGTTCAGAATATGTTGACATGATTCTTGGCAACTGAGAACTTTCATTGCACATATGTTGTTTATATGAAATCTTACACAACAGGTATTCTACTTCTGCTAGACTGGTGATGTCAGGTATGGAAAGGGCAGATGGGACTGTAGATCAGTGGTTCTCAAACATGTTCGTATAGCGACCAGCCCAGTAGCGTGAAAATTCTACAGCAGAGGCCAGACATTCTACAGCAGGGGCCAGGCCAATAGCAGTGGGGGGGAGGGGGGGAGGCGCAGGAAATAAATGTTACCAAGTAGAGCAAACAAGCAGAGGGGGCCGGCCCCCCAGCCCCTCCCCCGCACGCTACGGGCCTGATCGCGACCCACCATATTTTTTTTTAAAGATTGAGACTAAAAGCGTCATTAGCTATTTATATGGATTTCGTAATTTTACTTTGGAGATTGAAAACAATTAGTTTTGTAACATATTGAGAAATGGGGTTTTAATTATGCATAACATATATTCTTGATCATCGAATTGTACTTATTGGTTTTCGCGACCCACTTAAAATTCACCAGCGACCCACCAGTGAGTCGCGACCTATACTTTGAGAAACACTGTTGTTGCATATGACGGGTGGGGGGAGAGATCTAGGGTGGGGGGGGGGGGGTCGTTGGCTGTAGACAGTCAAATATAAATGATGTCTGTTAAAGTAACTAGCAGTTTTATTCAACTTAAGAATTAATTGCTGGTAATGGATGGACTGGATTGCAAAAGTTGCCTCGATAAAAAATTTAGACAAAAATATGTATCTTTGAAATTGGTCCTATCACATGGTTTAAGGTAAAGCTAAAATTTAAAAAAAAATGATTGTAGAAATATGGCTTACATCAGTAGAAAAAAAAACGCATTTAAATGTGTTTGATTGTTAGAGGAATATTGTATAGTTGTCCGAATTGGTTAAAGGGCTGGCATCCAATACAAAAGATTAGTGCGCAGAGAAATAGTATCCGACGAGAAAAAACAAGAAGATCATGGTGATGAATTAAAGGTTACAATTAACGAAGGCATCGAAATGCAAGCTGTGGGTGGTCTTGACAAAAGGTCTTCAGCAAGTTTCATTTGTGGTACTGATGGGGATTGTTGTTTAAGGCCCCCAGAGAAAGTCATATGAGACATGGGACAAATGTTCATTATTTTGGTACAATTAATTAGCAAATTTAGGCGTAATCAATAATTCAGTTTTTAGAGCATTTTCGAAAAAAAAATGCTCTATTGTCCACCTTTTGCCTGTCTGTCTGTCTGTCATCACCCTAGATTTCAACAACCATAAGTCCTAGACCCATGATGTATATATCATTTTGTAGGTCTTGGCCTGCCAAGAAATGGCTTTTTTCCATTTCGCGATCTGACCTCTCAGGGCCGTAAAAGGGGCCTTATAAAGTACCGTTTTTTACTATATAAGCTATATTAATAATGGAGCGCCCTATATCTCAGCAACCATAAGTCCTAGACCCATGATGTATATATCATTTTGTAGGTCTTGGCCTGCCATGTGTACATCAAAAGTTCATTTCGCGATAGGACCTCTGAGGGCCGGGCTTCAGGGCTCCTAGGGGGCTTATATATTATATATATGGCCCCATTCTACACCTTGTACGTTCAATAACCCATTCATTTGGTGCGAAATACTGCAGCACGTAGTTTCACCAAGATTTATTAAGAGAAACTCATCAAATGAAATAGTAAGCTTGTGTTCTGAGTTTAATTGAAAGTATCAGAGCTATGCAACAATTGACGGAGTTTTCGGACGATTAAATGACTACAATTTCGAATGTTTTCAATTATGAATCCTATTTCAGTAACCACAAACCACTTGTAGTTAGATTTAAGAGAAAATAATTTTTTTCAAATATAAAGAAACGTCTTTATAATATTTTTTACAGATATATGCATTACACAATTGAATTTATAAACATTTCCAAAATTTACAAATATTTACTGAAAGCTAACAAACGTACTGATACATAACATGAAAATGCGCTAACACGTCCTGTGTCCAGAATGGAACAGGCTTAATTGCTTGTTTTGTGTTCTGGAGCCTTTAGAAAGTTTCATTTGCGAGAGGTATGGGGGAAGCGTTGTTTGAAGGCCCAACAGAAAAACACATAAGAAATGGAACAAATAGTATGCTCTGTTACATTTATAAGCGCAGGGACCTCCTTCAACCTCTTCACTGGCTGGTAACGTGAATGGCTGAATAATTCTTCTACAATCCAAGGTCTCATTCATACTGAGACAAAAATAATAAAACGCAAAAATAAAAATATAATATGAAATGTTATAAACATTTTTTTTAATACGTGTTTACTGAATTATCAGAACGTTTAATATTTAATAGGCCTAATAGATTTGTTCTAAACAAACGAAGACAGGTACGGTTCAAACTTTACCAGTTCAACCCTTATAATCCCAATTGCATTACACTACTAACACGTGTAGTCATTTTATTATGAGTGATTATGCTATCTATATTTAATAAACACAGGGCCATTTTACATCTATAAAATGGTCCTGTGTTTAATGAATAATTAATGAATCATTCATAATAAAATGACCACATGTTTATATATATAACATCAGTTATATATAAATCGTATATGTTGTTAGTCCAATAATTTATACAAATATTTAAATATATTTTCATTTGTGCTTTTTATATAGCATAAAAACATAAATAAATTTTTCTCTAAGAGTTGGACCGGCAACACTCACGCCTCGTCCCTGTGTGGTTGTAATAAGTAATAAAAATATTCTTTGATGTTTTAGGATTCTGTCAGGGATGGCACGTGGTCTTCCTTCTTTACACACACACACTAATGCAAGTTCTTAACACTTGCTTTTATTAATCAGAATTACTGCATCAATTGTCAGTTCTGCCAACACAGTAAAACACTTCTTACTAATTCCTTCTCTCCTTCCTAACTCACTGCCTTCTTTAAACTTAACAAAAACTACACTAAAACCCCCTCTCTTTCTGTAAATAACCTCGTCTGCTACAGCTGACCAAAACTGTCCTTTTCTACCCTCCTGCACCTTCCAACCTAAGTACGTAATATCTAACTCTACAAGCTGCTGCTGACAATCATCAGTCCTGACCTACTTTCACTGTCCGTACGATTCGTTAGTCTATTTATCTATCTATGTATCAATCTATCCGTCTATATATCTAACAATATGTCTATCTATCTATCTATATATGTCTATCTACTTTCACTGTCCTTACAAGTATCATTTTTTTTTCCACTATTTTAAAACAAATGCTAACAGATTTTTTGGAGCAGCACCTCCCCCCCCCACACACACACACTAATTTTAGCTACATGCTGCCACTGTCACGGGCGTACGTTCTACCGAATTACGATGCCAACACTAACAAATGGTTATGAGCAGAGCCGGATTTACACTTTTCGGGGCCCTGGGCCAACAAATATTCGAGGCCCCATTTTGAAAAATAAAAAATATTGATAAGCTTTTTTTATTTTTTATTTTTGTCTATTACTCAACATTTTTGGGCACTTTATTTCGCGTGGACCCGAGGCCATATCCATGGGCGTATTCATGGGGGGCAAGGAGGTATTTTTCCCTGGGATCATGCAACTGGCAAGAAAATGCAGCAAAGTGAAAAATAAAATTTGTCTCTAAATTTTTTGTCAAGATTTTAGTTTTAAGGATTCCATGTGAAAATGTGCAGGGGTCCCCCCCGTCTCTCTTATTTGATGGGTGCTTTATTTATTCTGCGCCTTGGGCCTCAGCCAGCCCCGTAGCCAAGGGGGGGCATGGGGGCCGTGCCCCCCCCCCCCGCTTAAAAAAGAAGAAAAAGAGGAAAAAATAAAGAAAAAGTAAAGGTGCCCCTTTGCTGGGTATTGGTGCCTCCCTGCTTACTTTGACCTGGCTACGGGCCTGGCCTCAGCTATAACAGTAAATGTCATACAGTCTCTATATTTTAAACCAACAAGGAATTGTCATTTGAGAGACTCTGTATTATGTCAATAAATTTGTCCTTGAATATTATAAAAACTAAATGCAAACATAGTAAACGTCTTAAGAGATGTTTTTGAGTTACCTGCAGAGGTGAGATATTTTTAGGCGTGGTTTCTTTGAATTCTGTTCCACAGGGCTTGGCGTTTATTTACATCCGTATTTGTTTCAACTTGCCTGTAGGCAAACAACAAAAAATTGTGATATGTATAAGAACCTGACATTTGAGAAAATATGTCCTGTTCTGTTGTGGAACTTTCGTGTGTGTGTATATATATATGTATCAGAAATATTCTATTCATTAGTTCAAAATACTTGACTTAACACCGAAAAGCTCTCACATTTTAGCTTTTTTGAATAATGTATTCTGAATTAAATAGTTAAAAACGGTAAACTTTTATTTTTGTTTTTGGATTATTTTCAGGAGGAAATCACAAGCATTAAAATGATTTTCCTTTATTTGCTGGTGTTCAATAATTTATTTTTTGTTGTTCATTCACAAACAATTCAAGGTACAGTGTTTATCTAATTATAGCTAATCAGTGGTGTAGCGAGGGCGGAGGGGGCATCATGCCCCGGCGCTACTCACAAAGGGCACCAAATGGTATATATTACATATAATAGCCTATATGGTTTTCGAATGGGGGGGCGCTAAAAGAGGTATTGTGCCCCTGGCGCGAGTTAAGCTTGCTACGCCACTGTAGCTAATTATACTTTAACTTTTTTGTTTTAAAGAATAGACATGTAAAATTTAGGCCAATGCTTTTACGTTGTATTACAGTGTTGTTGTTTTTTCTGCAGGCTGTGGTGGTCAAATAATTGAAAAAACTGGTGTTATATCATCGCCTAACTTTCCTAGTAATTACCCTCACTACTCAAACTGTCACTGGACAATCACTGCACCTGACGACGAGGTTGTTTTCCTCAGGTTAGAAAGGAAACTATGTTTGGCTTTCAAATGTTTTATTTTTTTTTAATTATTTTTGATTTCGTAAGTGTAATACATGCTATCATGTCTACGTCTAGTGTACCAGCCCCGTAGCGTGAAAATTCTACAGCAGGGGCCAGGCATTCTACAGCAGGGGCCAGTCAATAGTAGGGGGGGGGGCAGGTAATACATTTTACTAAGTAGAACAAATAAGCAGAGGTCGCCAGACAAAACGCAGGGGGCCCTGGTCCCCTGCCCCCCCCCACACACGCCACGGGCCTGTAGTGCACTCATATTTGTGACTGTGTTCGGGCAGGATAGGATAGCGACTGTCAAAACAGCGACTGTCATAATAGCGACGTAATCAGAATGGCGACTGTTTATAATGTCATAACGGAGATTGTCTAAATGGCGACCGCATTATAATAGCGATTGTTATAATAGCGATTGTTATAATAGCGATTGTTATCATAGCGACTGTTATAATAGAGACTTTTTTGTCAACTTTAGAGTGAGATACACTGACTACACACTGGTAGGAGATAGTGAAGGGCTCAGAGACCGAAGACTATCCCCTTCGATGTTGTGATATATAAGATGTCTAGCCATTAGAATAAAGACAAGTGATGGTAAAGACCAGGTGGAAAGAAAACAAGAGACTTGTAAAACGTCGGACAGTCTTAGAGAGTCTTTTGAATATTCTTTTAAAAATTTTAACCATCTATAACATAGTAGAAATGAACACATTGATTGATACACATTTATAAAACATGTTATAGTGACTTTTTTGTGTGGGGCTGAATTTTTGTTCTATTGTCCCTGTAAACTGGGTGTAAAACACAACTGGGTGTAACACACACATACACTTTTACAAATAAAACAAACTGCTACCTAACTTACTTTGACACATTTTTTGTTAATTAAAAACTGTTTTGTGTCATCCATAAAAAAAAGATTGAAACTTTAAACAATACATAAATAATCTGAAGGCAGTGGGATATTAAAAATATTCAAATGTAGTCAACCTGACATTCTACGTTTCAAAGTAGTATAGTTACATGTAGTATAAACACGAGAACGGCGGGCTTTACATTTCAACTTGCACAGTTTGATGTGAAAGAATATTTTTCTTTGCTAATATGTCTACTACAATCGCTGCATTAAGATTGGTGTAAATTTTTTTGTTTCACTTTATGCATCTTTTCAGCAATTTGACTGAAGTAGGAGAGACACCAATTGTTCTTTCCCTCTCTCCATGAGTTGAGTCTAATGTCTCCATAAGACAGTGAGTTGGTTGTTGAATATTGAGTATTGAATACTGAGGTATCACTTTTGTTGCCATTGATTCCAAGTCAACCAAATTGAAAAACATAATAAAGGGTCGCCTTATAGTTTCACAGTGAACATCTACGTCATTGGGTCTATATCAATAGGACTAACATTAGGTCTATATTGTGTCATCCTTTAGTTTTGTTTGTTTATAAAAAAAAATATCTAGTTTCTTGCTCTGTTTCACTTTTCTGTATCAAGATGATTGTGTCGTTACTGCCAACAAGTTGGTAAAGAAATTTAGTAATTGAGAATTATAGAAGTAGACTGGCGTAAGTAGAGTAATTAAGGTGCGGACGTTAGAGGTATAAATACGACTGAATGGGGACATATTAGTTAGTTAAGAGATAGAGTCGAGACAGGGTTGAGACGACGGAGTTGAGAGTTTTTAGTTATGAAAAACTTACAGTCGAGTTTATAAAATCAAGAAAAGGAAGTGACATGATAAGCCATGAAGTTTTCTTGTACAGTCTATGATCTATTTCTATCCAGTGGCGAATTTAGGCCTAGGCGCACTAGGCGCGCGCCTAGGGCCCCAGATAATTTAGGGGCCCCAAAAACCTGGTGTTATAAAAGAAATAAAAAATAAAAAATCCGGTTGCTGTGAGGGTTTTGGGAATTCCACAAATCTATAAATAGTCTTTCAGACTGGTACTACACAATGCGAGTTGTCGAAAGTGGTTGACTGTCTTGCTTGCTGTGACGTATTAATAAAGTTGGCGCTAGTGTTCGAAGTGACAAGCATAGATATATAAGACTAGATCGCTTATGCTTATTTAATAGAGACCGAAAAAGTGTTGTATTCGAGACCCCTACTTTAAAAAGAAAAGAGTACAATTCTGTACAGTTCTTTATTTTTTACCGAAAAAGATTTCCTTCCTTTTAATTAAAAAAAAAATCCCTATTCATGCTAGAGGTTGGCGCTTTAAAAATATATATATATATATTTGACGGTTAGTAATAATATAATCAAACAGCCGGGTACACAACACGAAGGCATTTTATTCAAAGTTAATTGAAAAAAAAGTTTTTGAAAATTTGTCAAGGAAAACAATGCAAAATGTCTTCTGCTATTTATTTTGGTTAATTAAGGTTTCTATGCGTACTACGTCATCAGGTTATACAGAATTGTACTCTTCTCTTTTTAAAGTTATGGTCCGCACAATATATGTCTATGCATAGCCCATAAGCGATCTAGTCTTATATATCTATGGTGACAAGTAACGTCAGGCCCGTAGTGTGCAGGGGGGCCGGGCCCCCCTCCTGCGTTTTGTCTGGCCCCCCTCTGCTTGTTTGCTCTACCTAGTAAAATGTATTACCTGCCCCCCTGCTGTAGAATGCCTGGCCCCTGCTGTAAAATTTTCACGCTACGGGGCTGAGTAACGTACGGTACGTACCATTAGTTGGCGCACATTACGTCACAGATTTTAATTAATAATTCTAATTCAAATTTTAATTTTTTGCAAATTGCAATAACTAATTGTTAATTGCCAGTTTATTACACTATTTTGATAATTTTGTTCTTGCTTACCCACTACGCTTTGTGTGGATAAATGATCATTTTTCCTTTACTGTTGTAGCTGATTGCGACACAATCGTTTCATTAAAACTATGTCTATGAGACAATATCCCTCAGGTGCAAAAAAGCCGTGATATGCAAAAGAAAAGAAAAACAGAAGATGCGAAAAACGAAGGCGCCTTGTTGGCATTTTTAGCGAAACGACCGGTAATCCCACCATCAGAAACTACTCAAACAGAAATAACAGCTAATGATCCAAGTCCAGTCGTCTCGGCAACAGCCAGTATGGATTCTGAGCCCGAGCCAACAGACTTGCCAGAACCTGTACAGCCGGCTGAAGGTCTTATACCGGAGGTCGTGAGTAGTGAAACTGTTGATGATAACAACTGTGGTGAAATTTTGACAGATATTGCTATGTGGCCAGCGAATTTGACAGAAACCATGCGTAATTATGTTTTGGATTTTAAACCAAAAAATGTTGGCGACCTTTCACGCGCTGGCATGTTGATGACAGATCGTGGCAGAAAATATTTTCGTCATTTGTCTGAACATAACTTTTACTTAACCAAGGCGAATGGCCAAAAAGAATGACGTGAATGGTTAGTTTTCAGTGAAACTAGTGGAAGCGTGTATTGTAATGTATGCAAACTGTTTCCACATAAAGCTAGTAAATTTACAACAAACGGGTGTTCTGATTGGAAAAATATTGCCGCCAAAATTTCTGAACATGAGAATTCGTATGGCCACGTTCAAGCAATGTGCACTTTCGCTAAACGCTTGAACGCAAAAGGGCGTATTGACGAACAGATGGCCAAACAGTTAGATGAAAGGCAATACTGGAGAGAAGTTCTACGAAGGATTGTAGCAACTGTACAGTTTCTTTCCTCTGAAGGCTTGACATTTCGTGGTCATGCCAACAAGGACGATAATTTTACCAGTTGCTTGAATTACTTGTCAAAATTTGACCCTTTCTTAGCAAATCATATTGCACGGTACGGTAACAAGGGAAGTGGTTCTGTCAGTTATTTGTCACATGCATTGAATCAAAGGAGACATTAGAATACGATTTTAATGGGCACATTGACACTTCGCGAAATTGACGAGCAGGAAAAAAGTTATATAACTGTAATAAACTAACAATAGTAAGTTCTAGCTAGTATGCATAACTATGTAGTATGCATGTTAAATAAAACATGAGTGTTCTGACTATTGTTGTATTCTGATAATTTTTAAATGCCTTATAGCGAGGGGGCCCCAAATTGGTCATGCGCCTAGGGCCTCAGTTTTGGTAAATACGCCTCTGTTTCTATCATGTTTTAAATCAGCTTTTTAAATCAAGTGACTTCGTATGTAGCTAATTCAAATGTAATGCTATTTTTAATTTATGTAATTCATCGAGAATAAATGAAATGTAATTTTTAATTTCTTTTGTCTTGAATCTTTTTAATGTTGTATGTGTGTGTTTGTGTGTTTTCAGCTGTTGCCATTTGTCTGATGGATTAGTCGCTGTTATGACAATCGCTCTTTTAATACAGTCGCTATCTTGAGGTCGCTGTTGTGACAGTCGCTGTTTTAAAACACTTGCTATTATGAACCCGGCTCTTCATTGGGGGCTAGTAATAGCATTGGGGGCTATTAATAGCATTGGGGGCTAGTAATAGCATTGGGGGCTAGTAATAGCATTGGGGGCTAGTAATAGCATTGGGGGCTAGTAATAGTATTGGGGGCTAGTAATAGCATATTATTTAAATTATCTATTTCGTTACAGTATAACATTTTGGACAATAAACATTTGGACTCAAAACTTTTCGGACACTGAACATTTTGAACACTAACTGAGTCATCCCTTGAATTTCAGCAATAAAAATTTCAGAAAATGTCGAGTCGATTCGTCTTTTCTTGCTTTAGCAGTTTCTGTGGCGTGGCAGGGTTAACTTTATCTGTCTTTTGTAGTGTCTAACCATCTATCTATCTTTCTGACTGAGTGAAGGGCTGTCTGTTTGTCTCTGACAGAATTGGCTGAATCCGTACGTCAAACTCATTTATCGGTGCCACCTTGAGACGAAAAATGTTGTAATTATTCTTGTGCGTAGCATGATCTCTAATCTTTGTACTATTTTATTTCACATTGAAAACTGCTCTTACATGTTGTTAGACTCAAGAAATATAGAAACGAAATAAAAGCTAAATCCGAAAATGCTGAAAAAAGCACACAGTACTTCGCAGAAAGTAGAACAGTATAACTTGAAGAGCAATGTTTCATACGATTCGATTATTAGAAAAAAATAAAATGTAATAATTATGACATAACTAGACTCTATTACATAATTATTGAAAGTTTTGGCAATCCATAATTTGCTAATATCGCTTCAATGCTTTGAAATATTTGCTTGTAGCTACTTGATTACATTTAAAAAATGCCAATGTGCACTTTTTAATGTGTATTTCGAGAGAGGCGCATGATTTTGACGTGAAAAAAGGGTTGCAACCTTTCATTTGACTATAATTATAAAACACAGAGAGGCTGATTTCTGTCTGTTGTGGCCCTAGGCGCAGTTGGTGCTTTGCGGCGTTCTTCAGAAGTCGAAGCGCACGCGCCCCAATTGGCTTCATAAATGCCTACAACTTATTCAATATATAATTTATGTAAGCCATTCAGGGACGAGGCGTGAATATTGCCGAACTTGGTAAAATTCATAGAAAATGCTATATAATGGTACCGTGTTTATTGAATATAGTTGGCATAATCATTCATAATAAAATATATACATTTAATTTATTTATATATATATATATATGTATATGTTGGAAGGGAATAATTTATACAAATATATAAATCTATGTTCGTTTGTGCTTTGTATATAACATAAAAACATCAATACATTTTTCTCTAAGAGTTATGACCGGCAACACTCACGCCTCGCCCCTGACTTAGCCAGTAGTTATAAAAAATAAATAACTGAAGCCCTATTTTGTTAGCTTCATGGCATTTTCTATTTATACTTTAGATTTGAACATTTAGATCTTGCCGGCAGTGCAAATTACCCTTGTGCTGATTTTGTGACGGTGCACGATGGCGACAGCGTGACATTTCCAGCACTGGTGAAACTGTGCCAGTACAAAAATGCAGAGGAGTTGGCAAACATTACCCTCCGGTCCACTAGGAACAAGTTACACATTCATTTCAGTTCGAACGGCTATGACCATAATTCGGGATTCGACGCCAGGTTTCGGACACATTGTAAACGCATGGCTTACATTTAAAAGTTTCCACCTTCTCCTTTGCCTTTTGATTTCTAATATAGCAGAGGCGTAGCGGGGGGGGGGGCAAGGCAACTTGCGCTCGGGGCATTTTACCTTTTTAATACCTTTTTAGCGCCCCCCCCCCAATTCGAAAACCATATAATATTATATGTAAAGTATACCATTTGGCGCCCCTGAACCTCGGCGCCCGGGGACATATGTACCTCCCCCCAGCTACGCCTCTATAATATAGGGTGACCGGACGTCCTAATTTACCAGGAAACAACCACATTTTTGCATCAGCGTCCCCGCAAGGTCAAGGTTGTTTCACCCGAAATCTCTGTTTATAGTAATAATTGTGAGGTGATATTTATGAATATTTTCCTTCTTTCATTGAAACCCCGTAATTGTCAAGGCACTATGCTAGTTTAAGTAGTAGCATATTTGTTGTATCTCGAGGTTACGGTATCAAAGGTTTATTGCTCCACGGAAAAAAAAAGTAATTGTAGCGTTGTTCAGCTAGAGCCACTGGGCAGAACAATCCTAAGGAAGTATATTCACAGTTTAGTGGATTCTCATTATTTTTGCGATGTATGACCCACCAACAAGCCTGTTTGTTTTGCAATCACCACCAGCAATGAGGGTAATGGTGGGGGGGGGGGGGGGAGAGAGAGAGAGAAAGAGAAGCTAAAATTAATTGTATTTAATATCGATTAGGGGATTATTAACATTTCTGGTGTGAGCCACACTTTGGGAACCACTGATCTACGGTAACCAGAGACTTCAAAACGTCAAAGGTTACTTGGGTCAAGTCCTAGGGTTGCATCATTAAAAAAAAAATAAACGTTTATGAAAAAAATATTCACTTAAAAGTAAAAAATAAAAAATTCATTAGATCATATACATATTTATAAAAATTGCCATGACCCGTGCCGAATTTAGACTGGATAAGGACCTAAGTCTGTGGTGGCGAACCTATGGCACGCATGCCACAGGTGGCAGGCAGAGCATACAGTATCACTTCCTTTAATTTTAATTGGAGCATTCGTATTTTGCTATAAATAAGTTTTGTTTTGGTTGAATTTCGGGCAAGCTGCCCCAAAAAGGTTCGCCACCACTGCCCTTAGCTTTTTAAAATACGGGGTCCTTTTATAAGTCCAGAAAATATATGTCAGTACCAAATAAGATATTCGTGGGGCGGATGGCCGAGTGGTGTAGATACTCGACTGTCAACCTGAGAGTCCTGGGTTCGATCCTCGGTGAGAACCATGGAGAATTTTTCCAGGTGAAATTTGTTTCAAAGTCGTCCCACAAGTCCACCCAGCTTTAAATGGGTACCTGACTTTAAGTTGGGGAAGTAAAGGCGGCTGGGCGTTGTGCTAACCACACAATCCCTTCATATGCCGAGGTTATAGAAACAGATAAACCTGGAACCTTTAAAAAATCCAAAAGTGAAACATGCAATTTCCTACATACGTCTATACTAATTTGCAGTGATTGACTAGTCTTGAGAAATTCATCAAGCTAGTAGCTCCACAAGAGCGATTTTTTATCACGTTTTGTTTTCTTATGTTTTTTATATAGCTACACATTTGCTAGGTAACTAAAAAAAAAAAAAAGATTTCAAATACGTTCTCTAATTTCCATTTTATTTCAGTATTTACATTTTTTTTCAAAATGTAGGCCTATCTGTTCTAGATGACGATTCTTTTTCTTTTTTTTTTAGTAAACAACGAAGTGATCTTGTTATTCTTGTTTTGTTTCATTTTGTTGAGCCGTGGTTGCAAGCATTCTTCTTTTTATCTCTTTGTAGAAACAATCTCTTGTCTTCAAGTCTTTAAAAGACGAAAATAAAAATAGGTGGCTAGATTTTCACTTTTGTAGGCTAAGGCTATTTTATTAATTAGAATCATTTTTTTTTACAAAGTGATCTTTAAATTATTTTAAAATTATCCTTTATTTTTCCTTCAGTCTGTGAACCATTTAAATTTGGCAATGAGTTGTGTGACAAGACCTGCAGCTGTATCCAGTCCAATAGACTTGTGCCTGTAATAATGGGTGGGAGGGAGCCGACTGTTCAGTAGATATTGATGAATGTAAAACTTCAAATGTTGAATTATGTACAGGAGATTATCAACAATGTGTTAATGGTCCTGGAAACTTCACATGTGAATGTAAAACTGGAATGGTGAAAAATTCCACTGGACAGTGTGAAGGTGAAATATTTTTTTGTTGGGACAGGCTTTTTTACGTCAAGACGTAATTCGTATTTTTTTTTCCGGATATAGATATTTCTCCACACCCTAACACTGTCCCTAACCCTAACCTTATCCCTAACCCCTAACCCTTTTTGTTTACGCAGTGGCAACGGTAACATCAAGACGTAATTCGTATTTTTTTTTTCCGGATTACGTCAATAGTTATTTCTCCACACCCTAATACTGTCCCTAACCCTAATGCTAACCCTAATATAATTGCCGGTACCCGAAAAAAAAAGAGAAATAATAGAATGGCGCTTGATGTAATCGTAGCCACTGCGTTTTTTGTTTTGAAAATATTTGAACATAAAGTTGTATGATGTATTGGTAGTATTTTACTTTGACATCTTCATGGCTGAGATAGCTTATTAAAATGGAAATTGATAGTTCAATATATGACTGTAAAATATGTTAGCATTATTTAGAAAGGTCATTGTTTTTTTGGATTATTTTATTACATCAATCATTCAATATCTCTAATAATCCCTTAAAAATGGGTTTTACTAAACTTTATATTCTCTGGGGAATATTTTAAATTTATGGTTGGGCAGATAGGGCCTTTTTTTTTAATCGTTAATTAGTTTCATAAAAAATATGCATCGTTTTTTTCTTTCCTACGTATTTGCAAGCAAATACAAAATGGTCACTATGAGCACAGGTTTGAGAATCCCTGCCTTAAAACAAGAGAACATTAAAGGGATTAACTAAACAAAGGGCAGAAGTTATTTAGGCCATATATTATTTTTTACTTTGCAATTTTGTCTGGGCCACATTTATATATTTTGTTGAATTAAAGTTCAGGTTTAATAAATTAGTTTGGTAGAAAAAAGGTTTGAAGTAAAAGTCAGATTTATTACAATTTCTAGTTACTCAGGTTGGGTAAATTTGGTAATTTAATCAAAAAATACATTACCCTTTGTGTCAAGTGTTATGGGAAACATGTACAGCCTCTGAATCCAAAAGAGGTCAACAAACATTTTTTTGTATGAAGTTGATAAAAGTTAGTGAATTTAGCTGTAACGAAGTGATACTAACCTTAAAATGGATATTTGGCTGTACCTAATTATTTAAATGATTTAGAAGGAAAGTAGCAGGTTCAATCAGAAGAGTTGGGGCCTTAGCATTCTGTGACCGTTTAATCAGAGACTGGGCAGACTGGAGACAGACTAACAGTCGTTCAAGTATATTTGCCTCATTCCTTTGGGATTGCAGTATAGTGAAAAGATAGTTGCTATTGTTGTTATACACAAAGTTACAGAAGTATATTTTGTACAAGTAAATATATCTCAATCTTTCAGGAAGACACTATACTTAAAGAGATATTTGGAATTTATATTGTGTACAAGGCGTATTCTAATAAAATTAAATTGTGCATTTCAATTTCAGAAGTGGTTTATTAGTTTTGTTTTCTTACTTTATGAATGGTACAAATCTGAAGCAATATACAGTAATTGAATGTCAAGCTCATTAAATCTTCATTATAGTTTAGATATCTTTATTATACCATTTAGGCATTCTCTATTGCAGACTTTGTATTACAAAAAAACTTAAATCATTTTATTCACAGTGGCTTCCAATTCAACCTGCACTGAAACAATCTGTTCACATGTATGTGTTAATTTGTCTTCAAATCAAAAGCATTGCTATTGTCCACTTGGTATGACACTGAATGGTGTCAACTGCAGAGGTAATTTCTACACCAGTTAATATAATCTAATGGCTATCATTGTAGTCATATATATATATATATATATACATGTATTAAATTATCATTCACTAGATGTGTCAGTTACTATCACAGTAGAAATGTGAAAAGCATTTAGCTGTAAATTTATTGCTTCAGAAAATATGTTAGCCTGTCGTAATACATATATCTTTTTATCAATGGAGTCTGTCAACTTTTCAGAATGTTCCAGCTTGACTTATGGTCACAACTGTAGGTTGAAATGTGACTGCGAGGAAAGTAAATCACAAAGATGTGACCCACGTATAGGAGAATGTGTATGTAAACCAGGATGGACTTCTTCAAATTGTTCAGAGGATATCAATGAATGCCTTCTGGCCAGTCCTGTTTGTGGAACAAATACATTCTGTGTTAACACACATGGTAGCTTTAGTTGTAATGGTATGTTTTTCATTTTTCACTTAGACATGAAATTGGCCATAGCACCTTATCCCTTTAGTTTTTTTTTGTTCCGGAGTCTTGTTTTAGTAAAGACTAAATTTTGTTGACCTACTATTTATTGATAGCAGAGTGGTGTAGACACTTGACTGTCGACCTGAGAGTCCTGGGTTCGATCCTCGGTGAGGCCCATGGGGTTTTTTCCAGGTGAAATTTGGTACAAAGTCGTCCCTCAATTCCACCCAGCTTTAAATGGGTACCTGGCTTACATTGGGGAAGTAAAGGCGGCTGGGCGTTGTGCTAACCACACCATCCCTTCATATGCCGAGGTTATAGAAACAGATGAATTCTGCACTTCATCTGCCACAATGGCCTGTTAGGGCTAAGGGAACTTTACTTTTTACTATTTATTGATAAATGCAAATCTTTTAAAAAATGTTCCCTCAACCCTTGACTGTCATCAGGGCAGATGAAGGATAGAATTCACGTGTTTCTGTAGCCAAGGCATATTAATGGATTGTGTTGCTAGCACAAAGCCCAGCCGCCTTTACTTCCCCAACTAAAGCCAGGTACCCATTTTTAAATAGGTGGACGAGGGACTTTCACCAGGACCCCTGGAAAAAATCCCTTATTTCTCAATTAGGATTGATCCCGGGTATCCTCAGGTTGACTAACAGATGTATAGAAGCTTATACACGTAATGGTAATTAAAATAATTTTTTTCAATATTATTTCCACTTACATAAATTAAATGGTGTAATTGGAGTTTTAATGTACTGGATAGTGATTGCAAGAGAAAAATGATAATTAGAACTTTTCATCTTTGTTAAACTTAAAAGATCTGACTCATTGGGCAGATGATTACAGTATGCATAGTCTAGACACAAACCTCATTATTTAGCCTATTTAGTTCAACACATAATACAAAGAAAATTTAAATATTATACATCTAGGAGATTATTTAAATCACTTAAATATTGATATGGAAGCTGATTCACAATAGATTAATGTTAACTAAAAATTTCTTACATTAGATGAATGTGGAAAAGGATGATTTATTTGCAAGATTTAGTAAAGCATTAAAAAAAGGGGGATTCCTATGTTTGGTCTTTGAGTGATTTTCTCTCAAAGCAGTGAAATGTATTCAACTATGTTACATTTTCAATATAGATCAAAGACTTACATCTAAATTTTTTCAGTGTCTATCTAACAATCATGGTACATACGTCCTATGAATTTAATCTTTTGTCTATTAAATGATATGAATTTAATTGATATTAGGTTCATGTGTAAAATAAGTTGAACCAATTGTTGACCAGTTATTTATTATGATTAAAACCAAAGCTCTTTTTATTTGTGTTTACTAATAAATTTTAACCTCGTTTCTGAGCAGTTGACTGATAAACATCACACATTCTTAAAAAAATGTTAATGAGTTCCTGTTTTTTTTTTCATACTGTACCTCACGTAGAAACTGTGTCATGCACTTACAACATTCAGGATTCATCAGGTGTAATAACATCCCCAAATTATCCAGGTTTATATCAGAACAATTTGCATTGCTCTTGGCTTATTTCACAGGCCGGTAATAATAAGGCCACAATTACCCTGAGGTAAGTGGCATGAAACTGAAATTTATATGAAAATAATTTAAGGCCACAATCGTCATTTCTCATCAAAAAAATATTATCACCATTTGTATTAACCCTGTATGAGAAAATATTACTGGTCAGATTCTACTCATTTTGACGTACACAACTTGTCAACTTGATGTAATGCCCAGTTATAGATAAAAAGAAGTAATTTATTATACATGTTTTGGCCAATATCTGAATTAGCTGGTGACATTGGCCAGTGTGCAAAGTGACCAGCCAACATACACATTGGCTGGGTCCAACTGGACAAAATTGGCAAGATGATGTATAAACCAGGATCACTTTATTGCAAACAGCTTAGGCCACTAGTTGTGGCCTACTGTAATTATTTATTGTAATTTTTTTGGTATGGTGGCGTGATTGGTGTATGGGGGATTTCAAGATAAGACTGTTATATTTCTTTTTTATTCTTATTACTTAAAACGTCACTCTGAACAATATTCATGACATGATAATGACATTTTCTATTTGGAAAGACAATCAGGCATGATAAACGAAATATGGTGGGAAAAGCCATGGATCTTTATACACTAAAGTGAAGAAGGGTAAAGTCAAATATCATATTAAGGTGACAACTGTTGTGAAAGAATGTGATTACAGCTTAGACCATTCAGACTGACCCACTATTTATTATATTTTGTATGTGCTAAATGTAGAGAGAAATTTTAGGTGGAGGCAATCATTATATTGTCAAGTAATATACACATGTATGATATTTTTTAAATTTCTAAATAAATGAAGTGAAATGTCATTCTTATTGCCAGTGTAACGAATTTTTCAGTAAAAAGTAAAGTTCCCTTAGCCCTACTGGGCCATTGGGGCAGAATTCATCTGTTTCTATTACCTCAGCATATGTAGGGATTGTGTGGTTAAATGAGTCATAAGATCTTTTATAATCAGAAAATTTTTTAATTTTCATTAATGACGGAGATTCAAAATTTGATTTTCGTAGATTTCCTGCTATCTATTTAGAGAGTCTATATGATTATCTGAAAATATTTGATGGACATAATACATCTTCACCCCTAATGGCCTCATTTAATGAGAATGACGATGATGTACTGATGAGATCAACTGGAAACACTGTGTTCATTGTATTTACAACTGATGTTTCTGTTACATATAATGGATTTAATGGGACTTTTAACATCAGTGGTAATATAAACAATTAGGATTTTTATAAAATTATTCAATTTAAAAGTAAATGTTGAATGAACAACTCTAATCTTATATTTAGATTTATTATATGCCATCAGTTTCACCATCTACCTTGGCTCTAACTTTGTTATTTAACCTTAGCTCTCACTGTGTTAGTTTAGCAGCATTTAGGCTATAATGTTCATATTTTATGCCATATTTTTGTAATTCATTACCTCCATAAATTAATATTGAAGTTTAATTCAAAGAATGTTTAGGGAATATGATTAAATACATTCCATAAATTTAGAAATAGCTAAATCAACTCATCATTTATTATAGAAATAGCTAAATCAACTCATCATTTATTATAGAAATAGCTAAATCAACTCATCATTTATTAATCAAACTTTTAACATTTGGTCAATTTTGTTTTTATTATTTTCGATCATTAAAGTATTATGTAATAAAATACATAATGCACAGCTTTAAATTAATATAATCAAAGTAATATTGAAGCATTCCATTCTAGGGCTGTACCAGAATCCAGTTCCGGTTCCTGTTAAGCCAGATTCCGGCAGTTTTTATCAATCCGGTTCCGATTAAAATGTCGGATTTAAGCTGGATTTCTTTGTGGTTTGAAATTTTGGCGTAAGAAATTTTTTTGGCGCAACATAATTTTGAAATATTTAGTGCTATACAATTAAATTAAAACAATAACTTCCTTTCTTTCTTTCCTGCATTTTCAAAAATACTTTTAGTTCTATATGTAAGTAAAAATATATTAAAAAGGAAGATTTGAATCGTATTTTGTCTAGTAATACGACACCTTACCTTCCGCTACTTTTGATTCCGTGTTTTCTATAAACTATATTTAGCTATAAAAGTTTAACTTCTTTAAAGAGCAGACATCGATCTATTTTTGGGTGTTTACTGTTTAAAAATAGTTCAATAATTTATTTTTCTGCAAATTTTTTAATTCAGTGGATTTTTTCACGATTTGGATAAAATTCCTCACATATTTAGATAAATAACTTGAAGATACATTTTTAATTGAACATTAAATTGATATTGAATTAGATTTGAAATGCATTTTAATTTGCTTTTTTATGGGAAATAGTCAGATAATGATTTTAAGGAAAGTATGAATGAAATAACAAGGTTTGGTGACGTCACTATGGAAAACTAAAGAAAAATAAGCTATCGGGTGGTGCCACAGTATATATATATTTTTTTTTGGAATTCATTTATTAATAAACATGTTTATTATACCTTCTAAGATATATTACCCATTTCTTTGTTTGATTGTAATAGAAATCAAGTTAAATTAGGTACAGCTTTATTAAAATAAATTTTTAAAACCAAGATCCTGTTATTTTGACAGAGTTATCTTTCTTAAATCAAGATTGGGGAAGGGGTTTTAGTCACACTCTTCAAGATCTAAATGATTAATACTGTTTTTTGCTATCTAGAACTTAAAAACTAAATTTTTATTCTACTTTTCATTCTTATATCTTTTTTATGTTAGGCGAGAAATTACTACTTCGTTCGGAAGAGTTACTATTTAATTCAGTAAAATCTGGTTCCTGTTCAGATTCCGGCAGGATTCAAATATTAAATCCGATTCCGATTCCTGCAGGATCTAAAAATTACAATTCGGTACAGCCCTATTCCATTCTGATTCAGGCCTTCATAATTCAATCTCCATCCCTATTGTTGTTTAAATTGATAATCTTTTTTCAAAGAAAAAATCCATTTATTTTCAATAATGTTATATGATTTGTATTTCAGAAACGCCAGGTTGTGGACATGAGTTATCTTCAGAATCAGGAAATATTAACATAACGGCCATGGCAGTTACAAATCCAAATGATTTTTTCTTCTGCTACTGGAGCATAACTGCTAATAGTGGGAAAGCAATCACTTTGAAGTAAGAGCTTGATTAATAAAGTTAAGAAAAAAAAGGTTCATACTTTTATAAAGAAAAATAAGTTTAATATTAGGAAGTTTTAAAAAAAAGAATGCAAATAAAAATGATCCTGTTAATTTTGAAACAGTTGATTTTTTTTTGACAGTTAAATTAAGTATTAAGTATAAATATAGTGCATATTATATACATTATTTCTATTGCTGCATTCAGGGTGCAAAATATTGAGTTGGAATCTGCATCAGATTGCAGCAAAGGGTATTTTAAACTTTATAACTACCCCTACTCACACTCTCGTGAGGAGTATTGTGAAAAAAATGTTCCTCAGCTGTTTAGACAAACATCCATCAAGATGTTGTTTCATTACTTGGTGAAAGGAAACAGAATTCATCCAAACATAAATGGCCAGTTTCTAGTCTCAGGTTAATATATTCTTTATTTTCATGTAAAAGTATTTATTTTTTATTTTACATGCAATGGCTGTTCACATCGTCCAATTTGAACAATTATACAAAAGATGTATATTTTTATACAACCAGTCTGTAACCCAAACAACTTATTTTGTTGTTTATTGAGTTACATTTTCGATACTTGCAATCATCAGAAAATTTGTTTGACATACAAAAAGTGGCTTTTTGTAACATATTGTTAAGACTTTCTCTCTCTCTAGGTAGGCACTAAAAGACACGTGGGTTCGTTAGTTGAATGATAAGATTTATTCACAATCTACAATATACAGGTTATAATAGTCCAGGTGAAAACAAAGTCTATTATGCGTAAAACTAATCCAGTTGAACGAGACTCAGTGTAATTGCTGGCAATGTGCCGATAACAAACTCCCTGCATCAACAGACCTGGGGCTATCCAGCGACCAACTCTAAACTGTCCTTGAACTCATCTGTGTCTTCTCTGCGTGTCACTACCGGTCTGTTACTCATCCCTCCCTGTGAATCACAGCTTTTTTCCTTTTATAGGTAGTCCACTTATGCTGGTTGCATGAGTTTCCCGCCAAAACTGAGGGTGGAGGTCATTGTGTGGGTTTGCAATTGCAGGTGGCGACTGACACTATTTCATCACTCGTATCAGGCAGGGGAAACGACCGAAATAGAAATGTGTAGGCGTTGTACTAAAGTCGTGATTGCATCATTCATCTTGGGGGAGGGGGGGGGTGAAGCAGAGTTATAACAATATTTTCATGTTATCTCAAACTCAAAACATCTACAAGGAAGAAAGATATTTGGCACACACAGAGGCATGTTTTCTACAAGCTTCCATTATTTTTTTGAAATGTTGGAATATAAAACAAATTGAGAATTTTTTACTCAGGGAGTAATAAACAAATGAGAGGGGGTATGTTGGAAAAAAAAAGTTAAAACTCCTCATTTAAAAAAAAATTGTTGCAACGTAAATGTTCATTGGAGAATTTTTAAAAATAGGATTTTAAGAAAAACGCATTAAACAAGTTAAACGTCGAAATAAAAAAAAAATGTCATACTACAAATTGGCATTAAAGATTAAAAAATGTACATAAACAGTAAAGATATTTAACTAAAACAATTACTAAGCTCAAAATAATGTTAAGAAATAGGTGATTTATTAGTGAAACATACCATATAAAATATACAGGCCATTTGGGGAAATTGTGATGAATGTTGAAAAGACAAAATAAGACATATTTATTGGCTAATAACCAATAATTGAATTAGAATCCACTCAATTCACTATAAAATTATCTGAAAAAATTTACATGGTTTAATAGATCTTGTTAAGTTTATAGTCTCCAAAATATGTAACTTCTCCCCCCTTTTTTTTGACCTTACTAAAAACTATTACCTTTTAAGTGGGAAAGTAGAATTATTATCAAATTCTGACTACCTAATGATTACTGAGATCTTTTTCTGTAAGAATATGTTGTTTTTTTTTCTTTTGTAAAAATATATATCTTCACCCAATTTATGCTTCTTAGGGTTGTGAACTACACAGTGAATGACAGCAGTGGTTCAGTTAAATTAAGGGTGAAAAATTAATGATTTGCTGTGAAAGTTTTCATTTTAAATTTTGATAAGTTCAAATGAAACATTTAAAATAATAATTTTGTTGAAGGTATGACCAGTAAATAAAATAGTTAAAATGGCTTTTTTTTTTTTATTTAGGAATAAAATATGTTATATTTACTTATTTGAAATACTTAAAAATATTATAACATTGATTCACAAAGTGTAAAAATTTGAGAATCACTAATCTAATAATTGTATTAAAAACACAAAATCCATCAGCCATTTTTTTTTGGTTATAAAAATAACTTGATATCATTCTGAAAATCTTTTCGAAATTTTCGACTTTTTACTTCAAATTAAAATCACCTGCTACAGAAAACTAAATGGTTTTCTTTTAGTTGCATTTGAAAATTTAAAGAATTTCAGGTATTGGCTATGATTTATGGGTTCTTAAAGGACAAAGAAAAAGGCTTCAAACTAATTATTACTGCTTCATCATAAATCTCTGGGTTTAGTTGTGCCTTTAAATGGCACTAGTTATTTCATCTTCATCCATTATTTGATATCAATTCTAGTTGTCCCACTACTGGTCTGTTTTACCAAATTGGTATTTTCAATATTGAACTATTTTTTTTAAATGTTGTATATTTGATGTTTTGGATAGGGAAGCTTTTGTCAAGATTCAAGACTAAATGTAATGATTTTATCATATGCTCTTATTAGGCCAAGATATTCATTGGTTGAACTGTGAATGTTTATGTTAAAAAAAAACACATCCAATCAAAGTCAGCTTAACTGCTCTTTCCCTTTCAGCTTATGCAGTTTGTTTATTAAAGAGGCTTCACAATCTCACTGTGCTTTATCACCATATTTTAAATTGAATTAGAAGATTAGGCAAATAATAACAAATAACATTATAACCTTGTATTTGTTATTTTTTTAGATGTTTATAATGTTTGTAATATTATGAGCTATAGTGAGGGTTGTATGTTGATGGTTGGACGCCCCTTATTTGTCATTTGCCAAACTTATGACATAATTGTAAGATTTTCAATATATGAGCTTAAGTTACCACTCGCTATTTTAAAAATGTATAAATCATTTTTTAGTTGTGGCGCAATGTATTTACTTTACACTTTTTTTTAGGTAAGATGATTTATTTGGAAAAAAAGAAATCATAATGTTTATCAGAAATCCAGATTTAATTTTTAAATTGTATAAACATCACAGAATAATAATTTAAGTGTAAAGTTATTTGATAGAAACTCACTTATGTTTTTATTGCCAAAATGTTTAAGATTGTTCCTGGCGATATGGTGATAATTGTGAAACAGCTTGCCAATGTGACAGAAGGTATTCTTCTTCATGTAATTCTTTAAATGGATCTTGTACATGTCAGTCTGGAATGATTGGCTCAGATTGTTCCTTAGACTACGATGAATGTAGTACAGGATCAAACTCATGTCCCTCAGGCTTGACTTGCAAAAATACATTGCAATCCTATGGTAAGTATTATTTTTATTTATCACAAAATAACTCAATGTTGACAAGAATGTCTTTAACATTGAAATAAAAATTGAGAAGATAAATATTTCATTTATCAACTTTATTTATTTACAATAAGGCAAAGTCAGTATGTTATTTGCCCTTTAAATTTTGTATAAATACTGAATTAAATCACAAACATGAATAGAGCCGTTGTAAAATAAGGCATGTCCACTGTCATGGATCAGTTTAAAATGTGATGTTATATTATTAGATGATGATACTTGAACTTCACTGCTGTTTAGTTGTAGATGGAGGATAGGGTTGAGGATATGATGGTGTATATAATATTCTTATTAGATTGAACTTGGTACTTGAGATATGTATAAAATGAGTTACATATTACACTCTCAGTCTCATCCAATGGTTATTTAACTTGTCAATGTAACACAACTTTAAACTTACAAATATGGTCCATAATGAATAACAATCACTATGTCTAAATGATTATGATATGTCTGCGTTAAACATAAGCTGCCAGAGCACAAAATATATTGGCACAGACATGGCATTAGCTGCTAAATGAAACTAAAGTATTCTCTTCACATATTAATGATCTGTCGCTTGAAGGCTTGTAATAATCTTTGACATCCAGAGAAATCATGCACTATTATTCTATTCATAGTCAGTAAAATGAGTCTTACTGACATCTACTAAAGATGCTGATTTTCATGGAATTAAGGTGGATTTGTGTGGTGCTATGGTAGTGGGTGGATGTGTGATGCTATGGTAGTGGGTGGATGTGTGTGGTGCTATAGCAGTGGTTGGATGTGTGTGATGCTATGGTAGTGGTTGGATGTGTGTGGTGCTATGGTAGTGGTTGGATGTGTGTGGTGCTATGGTAGTGGGTGGCTGTGTGTGGTGCTATGGTAGTGGGTGGATGTGCGTGGTGCTATGGTAGTGGTTGGATGTGTGTGGTGCTATGGTAGTGGGTGGGTGTGCGTGGTGCTATGGTAGTGGTTGGAGGTGTGTGGTGCTATGGTAGTGGGTGGATGTGTGTGGTGCTATGGTAGTGGTTGGATGTGTGTGGTGCTATGGTAGTGGGTGGATGTGTGTGGTGCTATGGTAGTGGGTGGATGTGTGTGGTGCTATGGTAGTGGGTGGATGTGTGGTGCTATGGTAGTGGTTGGATGTGTGTGGTGCTATGGTAGTGGGTGGATGTGTGTGGTGCTATGGTAGTGTTTTGATGTGCATGGTGCTATGGTAGTGGGTGGATGTGTGGTGCTAGGGTAGTGGGTGCATGTGTGTGGTGCTATGGTAGTGGGTGCATGTGTGGTGCTATGGCAGGGGGTATGTGTGGTGCTATGGTAGTGGGTGCATGTGTGTGTGCTATGGCAGTCAGCCAGATCCTCATGCTGTACCCTGAGTTATGGGCTCAACTCTGTGTGTCCAGTCCCATACTTTAACTTCCCATGTTGCCTATATGGTCATTCTATTATTGGTTGTGGTGGGGATGAGGGAACTACAAAAAATCATCTCATTAGTGGTTTATAGGACCTAACAGGTAAACATCTCTCATCCTTTCATGGACTTAACACAAAAACTATCACTCATTCCAATTATATATTTTAATTGTAATAATAATGATTAACTTCTAAAAGTAAAGAAAAAGTTGACTGCATATTAAATATTTACACATATTCATTTATTTGGAAATTGTATCAATTTTAAATAATGAGTGTACTATATAATTTAATAATGTTCACTAATACTTTATTCACTTAGAATGTGTTTTAAACGAATCGGATCCCTCTGGACAGTTTGGATGTTACAGTTATGGACAACCGTATCAAGTATTAATTACGGCTCAGAATGGCACTGTGGTATCACTAAGGTAATTCGATTAAATTCTAAAAAAAATGTATTTACTTAATAAACAAAATTCAGTATAGTAAACATGGCCTTTTTCATGATAAGATAACAGAGCTGTCGATACGGATGGACGAAATAGGTGACATGCTTAGGATCCCCCACTGCCAAAAGACCACCCCTCCTTCCTGTACAAATTCCTATCAAATCTTAAGCTTCTGGGGCCCCAACAAGTTAATTTTCCTAGTGCCGCCCAATATCTCTATAAATCTCTGCCTAGGATCCCCAAAAGTCTAAGACCGACTCTGATGATGTATGAGCAATATAATTATTTTCATGCAGACTACAAAGCATTAATTTCATTTTACCTCAACGAATAAAATGAAGGCATTTAAATAGTAAAAAAAAAAAAATTAAGCCAATTAAAGGTCTCACTGTATTATTTATCTATGTGAGAATTTCACAGAAAAGTAGAATATTGTAAAACTGAAACATTTTATTATTCATATTTAAAAATTTAATGTCTTTGTTACAAACTAAATCTTTCCTTACATAAGTTAGATCCCAGTCAGTGCTCCCTCTAAGGTGTGGTATGAAGTGAGCAAGAAATTTAGTCTCTGAAGCGACATTTTTGTTTGAGGCCAAAGTTCGTGAGCGATTTAAGCGATGTCGTCCGTCGGAGTGAGCGATCGTACGTGTAGTATGAGCGACGCTCTGAATACGTGTGAGCGATCGCTCACGCGCTCAGCTTAGAGGGAAACATTGATCCCAGTCCTTATAATTTACCCATTCCACAAGCCTTTTAGAGAGGGCATTTGGCTAAGCACGACTCCTCAATGCAAGGCCACTGGTGGGGAAAGAGTTAATCACCTCAGAGGGGTTTTTTTTTTTTCAACAATATTTCACATTAAAAAACTATAAATTCCCTCTGAGTAATAAAGAGTATTCTTTTTATTTAAATAATCTCATGTGGGCATGATTTATCAACTTAAATAAATTGAACCTGATTATTACCAATAAGTAATCTATTACTTGTGTGGATATTTAAATATTTAATATCTAAATTTACATTAAGAAAACTAAAATTAGAGTTTGCATTTGTTGACAGAATGAAGTTCAACTATTCAAAATGTTTACAAGTGTTTCAGATTTCAACATGGAATCAGGACAAAGCCGATGTAACAATCATATGTCAGTTTATGATGGAGCACATCCCAGCAGTCGGTTGATTGGGCGCTACTGTGGTTCTCAAATGCCTAGACTACTTAGAACAACACAGCATGTTATGCTCATAGTAATAAACAACAATCTTGGTCGAACTGTGTGTCAAGCTGAATATGAAATAAACAGTACGTTTTTTTTTTGTTGTTGTTCATCTGTATTCTTTATTTCATGTATCATCTTCACTGAGATTTTGTCTGACATGAGATTAAAAAATAATAATAATTATCCACTAGTACACTTTTTTTTTCTTCTTCCTTTGGCTCTACAGCCCAAGTCATTTTGTATTTGTTGTTCCAGTTTGTATTTATCCACAGATTCTTTTTCAAGTAGGAGGGGTTTCATTAATTGCTTGTCTTCAGAATCTGATAACAGTTTTTGCACCTGTGTGTAATTATTATCATCAGTTTAATCAGAATCCTTTACCATAGCTTCCAGCTGTTGTCAGACTTCTTGCAGTTTAAAAAAAAAAAAAGAATTGGGTTGTTTACTGTTTCTATGCAACTCTGATGTAACCGCAGTTGGGTCACATTAACACATTTAGGTGTTGGCGTTAAAAAATTTGAATCACAAATATTTTAGTGGATTAATCACACATTAACGCTGATAAATCTGCAGCTCTAGATTTTATGCATTTGTCTTCATTGCTTACTCTGTCTAATCATTTTATCTGTTGGAGGAGCCTAAGGCAATAGTTAATAAACATCTGGAGTTTATTGTTCAAGTTGTTGGTGACTTTCCCAGTTTCTTAGCCATGCAGCTTTAAGTATTTAACAATGCTACTAAATATCAGCTTTTATTTTTTATGAAAGAGAGGCTATTTTTTAACTCATCCCTTCAGAGAAATGCATGCATCTTGCTTTTCCTATTGTGGTTTTGACATTTTTGCTTCACCTGTGTGGTCCACTTTACTGTGGTTGAATGGCACGGTTGTTCTTATTGTACTGTTATCTTGAATGTATTTCTTGTGTAAACTTATGAAAACTTTTTGTAATAAACAACATTCATAATGATTATGAATTACTTACACAGCATGCCCACCTTTTCACTATGGCCCTGCATGTAGCAGAAGATGCCCGTGTGTCCAGGAAAGAACTAGTTCTTGTGACAACCTTTATGGTATCTGTCAATGTAAGCCTGGCTGGACAGGACGTGATTGTTCTGGTGATATTGATGAATGCCTGTTTGTAAGGAACTGCACAAACAACTCTGAATGTAAAAATACTCCAGGATCTTATGAATGTCAGTGTCGTCAGGGCTATAATTATAATAATGAGTCCAAACTATGTCAGCGTAGGTATTTTTTATACAATAATTTCAGGATTTTATATTTCTAACTAATGTAAATCTTTGATTTCTTTGATAAAATTTGAAGTAAAAAAACCTAAGATTGGATCAGTAAACATTACATATACAAGTATACACAGTATACAATAGTAAAAATTGCACTCTATTCATAACATTATAAACATTTGAAAACATTACATTATAATCATGATATGATACATGTACACGTACAAGCATATCTTTCAACATACATTTTGTCCAGTCAGTTTAGTATTTAGTAAACATATGGCCCTAACCAGCTTTACACAAAATACTAAATCTTGTCCAACCAATATCACATACCCTTTTAGAGTTGGTTGGAATCATATATAGTAATACTCATTTCCAGTGTGCGTTAAATCGAAAGTAAAGAATTAATACAACAGTATTCCAGTTTAAAATACAACCATGAAAAAAATTGGATCTGCCCGAAACCAAAAAATAACTTAGCCTACGGATCAAGCATAAGGGGATATAACTCTATGCAAAGGTTTTGCAGGGTGCAGCTAGTAAAGGTATAAAACACAAGAGAAAATCCTGACCACCAATAAATATTCAAACCAGAGATTATACATGACAGTACCGCAACACTTTTGCAAATACAGTACTATAGTATAATCACAAGAGGGTGTGATAGGACTCATTCAGATGTCTTGTAACAAGAATCTTCTAATGAACTCTTCATCAAGCATAGCATTTTAAAAATGTTCTGGTTTATTTAAACATTACAATCTCTAACTGTATAGATATACATGACAGTGTCTACTTATGTTAACATGACTAGATCTGCTTATGTTAGCGTAACAGTCGATACTTGTGTAGACATTTAAGTTACTACCTTATTCAAACATTTCACTTAGCTTTACTGGAAACATGCCTAACTTGATGAATTATTTTGTCAATAACAGTTTCCCAAGAGTGCCCAGAGCCAGAAAGAAGTCTGTGTTCTCATACTTGTTATTTAGCTGATGGAAGACCAAAGTGTGGGTGTCCTGAATATTTGGTGCTTGATGACATTGGGAAACTGCATTGCATAAGTAAGAGAGTATATCAGAAACGTATGGTGATTTTGTGAGCTATGCTAGCTTGCCATAAGTAAAATGTTTGAATCCCAACAGATTACTTCAAGACAGGCAAAACCAAAATTGGAAATTTTCGTCTTGTGTAATGAACAGTGCCTCAGGTTATGAACGAAGGTTTTTTGTCAAGTAAGCCACCGGGTGTTAAAAAAAAAAGATTCTTTAATCTGGAAACGGATTTGTCTCTATTTCATTGATTTCAACATTTCGGGGTTACACACCTAGTTCAGTAATGAATTAAGTTTGTAGCCCAAGGTCCCACTTTATTACTTTATCAAAGTCATTTAACACATTGCACCCACTAATAAATTCAAATGAATCTTGTAAGATGTGTTATATTTCCTTGTAGCTCCTTTTTATACTCCATTTGGTGATGTCATCACTTTTACTGAAAATGTAGAAAGTAAAAAAATAAACTTCAACACAAAAGTTCCTTTTGGTGAAAATAAGACAGTCTCTACTGCCTATGTAAGTGATTTTAGAAATTTACTATGTTTAACAGAACTGTTTCATCACAATTATTTTTAAATCAATTAGCTAAATATGTTTTACATAAATATATTATATTTTTATTGAAATTTCACATAGCCAAAATAAATTCTAAATTGTGGATGAATCAGATGACATTCATTTAAAAAGTAAAGCCATATTTAGATGTGTTGAAATGTTTTATTAGTTTAACCCTATTTCACTATAAATGTATTTCAGATAACAAAGTCTGGAGTAATTTTATTTGACAACTTTCAACGAATTCATCAAAGCTGTATTGAGAATGGAAACGCTTTGAAATTAGTAGCAGCATTATGGTCTACTTATAAAGATGATGTAGGAACTGTTATGTATAATTTGATTGAAAGCTGCAATTTTGATGACCCTCAAAGAATGGCACCTCAAAAAGATATTCTGCAGAGAGCTTCAGAAAGTGTTAAGGAAATGAATAAGATGCATAATTTTGAGGCGACCACTGTGTTTATTGTCACTTGGCTAGGAATGCAGCTAAAAGTAATTCCTTTATTTTCTGTATTTAAAGAATTAATGGTAGATTATTTTTCAAGACTACCGCAACATTCTAGATGTAATGATTATTCTAAATTCCAGTCAAATTAAACCAAATAATTGATGCAATTGTTGGTTTCACTGTTTGCTTGTCTCTTGAGCTAACTATTAAAATAAAACCTTTCCAAGCAAAATTTATATGCGAGAAACATGAGTTATAATGAATTTCTAACTGTTCCAAGTGCTCCACAAACAGTGTGCCACAGCTGAATACTGACCTCATAAACCAAAAGTATTTACTTAGTTTTGTTTTCAGACGAATAAATTATTGTTGGCATTATTGATCAAAGAGATCACATGAAAGACATAATTTTGTTTGTACCCATTTTTTCCTCTATATGGGTTTGTTGATACATGTGGCAAGGGTAACAACTCAATATATTATTCTATATATATATATATATAGTGGTTCAGATCTTAGCCTAGCACTTTGCCTTAAAGAATATGTAGTGATTTTTTTTGAGAATTGTTATTGTGAAATTTTATTAGGTCATAAGAAACTTAACGAAACTTTTAATGAGTTCTATTACACTTGTGTATTGGGATAAATACATTTGTAAAAAAAATCATGTTTAAATAAATCCATCTTTCATTTGTCAATAGCTGAAAGATAAGTAATTGCAAGTATTTTTGTGCATTGGAGACATGCAAGCTACATTGAGATTCTATCAAATCCATTTTTTAGCATGTTAAACATTATTGGCATTTAAGATAAAACATTGCATTAAATTACTTGTCAAGTAAAAAAGATTTTCTTATATATTTTTGTCATGCAGAAATCAGCAGCACAGCTTGCATTTCAGTGTGTCTATATCAGTGGTTATGAGAAGTTACTTCAAAATGGTCAAGAAATTTACTCTAGTAAGATTTTTTTTTATCTGAATATAATAGTATTCACAAACTTTATAAGTTGATTAATAACTTAATTATCAAAAATATTTTAATGTCAAGTATGGTGAACATAGGCCAAACCTAAGTTATAGATGGCCCTATGTGGAATTTTTTTTCATAATGTTTGGTTGCTTTTATATTATTTGCTTTTGTTCCCTTTCATCCTCCTGAGAAAGCAGAGATTGCTTAGTTGCAATGGTAGATTAAAAATGAAATACAGTCCGCTTAATTGGGACACATCGGGACCGAGGCTTTTTGTCCCAATTAAACATACAAATTTACTATTGGCTTCTTGGTTTGGTTCCTTTGAGATTTGTCCCAAATAAGCGGCTGTCCCAATTAAGCGGTGTCCCAATTAAGCGGAATCCACTGTAATAATTTTTAAATTAATCAATAGTGTTACTCACATTTTTACTACTTTGTAAAAAGTGAAACCCAAAATCCATCAGTTGGAAAGAATCATAATAAGGGAGGTCATTAGTGGGGTGTACCACAATATGAATTTCTCTCAAAAATGTAAATTTAAATTGCTTATTTTTAGATACCAAGACAGGCTACATTATGTTAATATGTTTAAATTGCTTATTTTTAGATACCAAGACAGGCTACATTATGTTAATATGTTTAAATTGCTTATTTTTAGATACCAAGACAGGCTACATTATGTTAATATGTTTAAATTGCTTATTTTTAGATACCAAGACAGGCTACATTATGTTTATATATCAGGAAGGTAAAGACAAATGGACAGAAAACGTTCCATGTGAAATAGGCTTTACCAGTGGGGATAAAATAAAGAGCTTGTGTCATGACTCACCACAAATTTTCATGAAACTTGGAAGTATCGATTTCAGTAAATATCTCATGCAGTCCATTATTAAAACATGTTTAGATTTAATCATAATTAAGCTACAAGTATTCCAAATATTGCTGTAATTCAAAAAGATTTATTTTTAATTAACTTACTAGTTGTCTAAAAAAAAAATCATCTAATTTTTCCCACTTAAGCAATGCAATTATTAATTACTTTATTCATTTTTTTTTTACTCTAAAATTTATCTATGAACTAATGTAAGGGCAAAAAAAGTCTTTTATTTTTTTCTAAAATAATTACGTGTATTTCTGAAAAGTCTCAAACATATTTGAACATTTTCACTATTCCCACTTACAATTATTACTTTATTAAATTTTTTTTTTTAATTTAAAATATATATACATGTATTGAGTAGAATACTATCTTAGGACAAAATAATAATACAAAATCATAAAATTCTTTTTTTTTTTTAAGATAATTTGGTAATGTTACAATTTAGAGGCAGAAATTATTTTGATAATATTATTAATATAAACATTCCAAATTAAGTTGTATTATTACCAATAATTTTCTTTTAAATGTCTAAAATATATTTTACCTTTCTTTACAGTTCCAGATTTACCAGGAGTTGTAATGTTTCCTGTAGGAAGTATCAATGGCCAAGAACAGAAATGTGAGCGTTATCTATGTAAATATTCATCTCTCAAGTTTTCAAAACAATATTGGTCTGAGATTGATGAATTGTACAAATGTCCCTGCAGTCTTGACAGACTAGGTCTACAGTGGGACTTGTATGAGAGAAGAGATGAAATGGACTGTTATGCTATCAGTCTAAGAGCCAAAACAAGACTTTTACCACATAATCCTAGAAACAAGGTAACATCTGTATTAACTTCAAATACCCTCTTTTCAAACCAGCATTGCATTATTACTACTCTACTAGCTGGAACTCTGCAAAAATCTTTGTGAAAGTTATCATTTTTCCTATAACATGTATAAAAATCTCTTACAATGTCATCCTAATTTTTAATTAAATTTTACACAACATGATTAAAAATAATTTGTAATATAAAAAAAACATCAACTTGAGATTTGAACCACTGATCACCTTGATATGAATCCAATGCTCAACCACTGAGCTATATCGAAACCATTAATTTGTAGTTTATGTTGGAGTATAATCCAAATAACAGACAGAACGAATTTGAGAGCATTCTATTAAAATAGTATACTAATTTTAATGAGTTTAATTAGTTAAAATACTTTTTCATCACCCATTTAAACAATATAAACTTTTACTTAATGTGCTGCAGAAAAAAATGCTAAATGCATTTCTTAAAATGATGAAACACTTCAATAGACAATGAAGTTCAGACATTCCATCTATTAATACTAAATTACATTCAGTCAGTTTTATAAAAATAGTCCCTAGCAATTAATAAAATAAATCATTTTTATGGAAGATCTACATTTTAGTCAATTCTTTTGTACATGTTTTTTAAGCTCTTTTACAGCCAAAAAGTTCCTTATCAAAGGCTGTTTACAATTTTGTATGTGTGTGTAATGGGTTGTAGAGTTGAGGCCTAAGCTTGAAGTTCAATGTCAACGCACACAAATTTGGGAAAATATGTTAATAGCTTGTACATGAAAATGAAAACAAATTATGTTAAATGAATGCAAATAAAATGGAACATAATATTCTGGGAGCACGCATAACAGGTCGAGTAACAATTAATGAGATCTTTGTTTAAACCTCAAATATGAACATCTAGCTTAGCAGTAAACATATCATTGTAATATTGTTCTCACCCTTAAAAAACATTGTTTAGTTAATTTCATGTAAAGATTGATGTTTAATTTTAGAATGAGGGTAGCCACTTGTAAAGGGCTAACTCAAAACTCAATTCAGCTGGCCATTCCATTGAACAGAAGTGATCCCCGTCTTTCACATCTCACCTATATAGTTTGCATTAAAAAAAATCATGGATAACAGGATGCAACCTCACTTCTGTGGGAAATATTTTTTTCAATCAACATAAATATTTCATAAATGAAATCAATCTTGACATAAATCTATTTAATCTTAGTACTGGTAAAAGTGATTTTTGTTTTCCTAAAAGACCAAATTATGTGTTGACTTAGTTTTTATTAACCTATTGATACATTTTTCACCTATCCAAACATAATTATGTAAATATTGATACTATAGCAATATTAGAGAAAGATAGACATATACATTGATTTGCCAAAATCTGAGAAAGTATGACTTCATTAAACAGACATACAGTGGGTATTCGGTTAACGAACTTAATCCGTTCCACAATTATGTTCGCTATCCGAATCGTTCGTTAACCGATCATCGATTTACCATATATTTTAATGGAAATTCGATTAATTCGTTCTGGAGATCCTAAAAATTAAATAAAAAAAAATGTCCATGTACAAGAATAATTTCTTAGTAAGTTTATTTATTACAAATATGATACATACATATAGTCTCGCGTATTAATCAGTTCTTTTCCTTTATTTGGGCGTTAAAGAACAGTCCAACGTCGGTTGTTTTTCTCTCTCCTTAAGGACTTTCACGAAATGATGGATAGCTACGTCGTTGTAGAGATCAGCAACCCTATTGACATCAGCTTGTTTTATGCCAGATCTCCTTTTAAATTTTGTAAACCAGCCAGTGGTAGCCTTGAATTCTAGATTTTCGGAGGACGAGCCTGGAGTTTGTTCTTTCAATTTTACAAAAATTTCTCCAGCCTTCTCTTAAATGATGGCCATTCTAGTTGCATCTCTTTTCCCCTCCCATTCATTTATCCAAACTAAAAGCAATCTCTCGATTTTATCATGGATGACACCTTTTTTGCTTCTCAGATGTAATTTTTGTTACTCCTTTAGCGGCTTGAGTCTTCTTGGTGATATCTTTTTTTAGCTAGGATTGTGCCTACAGTAGATATGTTCAAGCCGTACTGCCTGGTAACATCAGTCATTATTTGTCCACTCTCTACTTTAGTTATAATCTCTTGCTTAGTTTTTATGGTGAGCACAGTTCTTGACACTCCACTCTTTTTAGGTCCCATATTATTGTCAAATTTTCAGGTTTTTTTTATAAGGCGTTTAGAGAAGCACATACGAAAACCACAAGGACGTAAACCAACTACACATGTATGGTACACTATTGACGTTGTGTCGTCGCACACTACCCTACGCGTCGTACGGTGCTGCCTCACTGCTACGTAGTATGAATGATGACGTGTCAGCGCACCCATTTTCAGGAAAAATTGAGGACTGATGTCGGGTGTTTCGAGAGCCGAGACGTTTCCGTTAGAATTAGTTTTTGTTCGTTATCCGAATTTCGTTCGTAAATAAATACAATATATTGATTATTCTTAGAGCTTGTTGTCTTAGACTTCCGCTTTAAAAACCAAATTAAAAAAAAAAAAATTGTAGGTTAATTTATGAGACTTATTAAAAAAAACTAATAGTCTAGACTTTCTTATAATTTTATTGTGTCATACTTAATGGGGATGCTGCATTATTGCTGAAAGAATTAAAGTAAGTTGTTTGATTCCACTTTTTTCCTTCTCTGCATATTAAAAGTCATTGGTTTGCATTTGAAGTCCTAAACATTACATTTTCTATTTTTTTAAACATTATTTTTGATCTGGCACAATATTATATGACACTAATTAATGTTTAATAAATTTTAAAATTGCTTTGACTGTGACCATTTTAGATCTGCTGCTATAAAAGACCTGCAGTAAGTTACAGTATTGCTGAGCTGAGATCTGCAACATTTTTTCAAAATTCATCCAATGGTGGACACTTGTTGCTCTGTGATCCATGGCAAAGCACAAATAGTTGGATGGAGGCAAAAGAAAATATAGAAGCCCACCAGTGGTGTTGCTCTGAATCATCCATGTGTGACAAATTTTATCAGATTTTTCCTGACTTGCCGTGTTCTTACCAAGTGACTTTTGTTACTCGTAAGCAATGCAGTGCCTTTCATTATTAATCATTTATGTATTTTGCAAATTATATTTTCCAGTGCTATTATAAATTTGTATTCAATATCCTGTAATTTATTGTTCAGCTTGTTTGCCAGTTTATGTATTTTTAAAAACATCAAATAAATAATAGAAACTGCAGTGAATCTTTTGATCATGTTAATGTCTTAAAAATATATGAAATGTACATGTAAGCACTATGCAATAGAAAATTAAATCATTCAACCAAATACCTTCACGTTCTGGTGAATGTATTACATTCTGTCCTTTCACACCAGCCAATGAGTGTCACAATATGAAGCATACTTTCGATACTTGTTATAAATGGGTGATTACATTTCATGCTAAATGTATTGCATAATTAGGCATGCTCTTTTTTTTATTAGTACTTTTTTTTTTATCACATCTCATAACCAGCTACCATAAATATACAAGAGAACCTGTAATTTAAAAAAAAAAAAGAAATTTAGGTTTTATTTGGCCGTTTTCAGTTTGTGTCACCTCTGATAATTCAATTAGCAACATTATTTTTCTTGATTTTTTTGTTTCAAACATAAAGTGATGTTACCAAGCATTGGCTTGTGATTTAAGATAAAAATCAAAGCTTACACAATTTCAGACATGGCGTCCATTTACATTTATTTATATTAAAGCTTCTAATCTGAGAAGAAAACTTTTAAGCTTTTTTTTTCCCAAAACAAATGCCAAATTAGATAAATGGACTTTATAAAGTTGCATCACAAATCTCCAGTGAGATGGGGGAAGTTACAGTGCAATTGAACAAGTTTATATTAATATTTTGTAGACTTAAAAAATTGAACAATAGAAAAACCTTCATAAAACTGCCTATCAATTTTAAAAAAAATATATATGCAAAACCTAATAACTGGTTGAATAAACCATAAAAGACTTATTCAAACTTTTGCCATTTCATAAATTAACCCATGCTACTTTTTGAAGTTTTCTAATGTATTATTTAATATCTTCCCTTTTTTTTTTTTATAGCTTCTGCCCTTGGAGACCCTCATATCACTACACTTGATGGTCTAACTTATTCAATGAATGGCTGGGGGGAATATATTTTGTTAGATGTTCCTAAAGAGAATTGTATGCTGCAGGTAAATTATTTTAATTCTGTTACAGTGAGATGAATATTAAGGATTATTGTATCCCGCAGCCTAGAAAAACAAAACAGACATTCGCTCTTATTTAAGTAACACTTTCAGTAAACTTGAGTATGTTCTCAAGAAATTATTTAACTACTTTTAATTTATGGATATTACATCTGATTGACCTTGAGTTTAGGAATAGATTCCAAATATGCCTACTGTCTTTCACTTAATATCATGCAGTTGTTTATAACAAAAAAAATTAATTCAATGATTTGTATTTGAAAGATTCTTATGACAGGTTTTAAAGATTAACTGTGGACAGTGTACTTTTATTTTTTTATTTTTGAACTGGGGAAAAAAATCACCAAAGCATAAAATTAGTACTTTGCTATAGAAAGTCGTGGTCTAAAAGCAATATACATGTACTATTGCAAAACAATTTCAAGTATTAAATGTCTCATCTATGTTTTCCACTAAATGAATAAATTTTTGTTAACTATAATCTCCAAGGCTCGAACAGGCCGAGTTGAGTCAAAAAGTGGCCAGATACTTAATGCAACAGTATTTATTGCTTTTGCTGCAAAACAGTCAAAGGAATCTAGCTTTCAAGTTGAACTGGCTTTAACTAACACAAGTATGTTTGTAGTATTTGATCATAAGAAAGGAAAAATATTGTGCATAGTTACATGTACATGTATATCTAAGGCTAGAAATTTGTACACAATTGAGATAAAACATTTTTTTCAAAAACAGAGTTTTTAGATTACTGTTATTGCTGATTTTTAGCTTTTATTCTTATATTTTTATGACCACTTTTTTAAACTAAATTTTATTAATGCAGACATTAAAAAAATATCTATATATAGATGACATTTTGTAAAGATATTAATCTTTATTTTGTTTTTCAAAAGCCATGAATATTTATGTTAATAATCAAGATATTACAAAAGAGTTTTATGAAAAAACAGATTATAGTTTCACAACCAATTCCCTAGCCATTACTCGTGAGATGAAGAACAATAAAACCACAGTAAAGGCAATATTTTCTTGTGGTGAGTGCACTTATTTTATTGAAATACAGAAAATCATTTTTTCTTATTTATCTCCATGAATGATTTTTAAAAAAGCTAAAGATGAGAATCTTTTTAAAAAAACTTAGTAAACCAAAATGTCTTTTATTTCCTGAAACAAATAGCCTACAGATGTGGGAAAACTAAATAGATTGTAAAGCTAATTGTAGAAGTCATACAATGATGATGTGATTTTATAGTTATTTAGTTTACTTATTTCCGAATCAAACCATTGTTGAATTGCTTCTTTAGTGACCTTATTAGAGAATATAATAATGGTTAATTAGCAGATGTTTCTTTTTCAATGACAAGAATTAAATTTTTTTA
Source organism: Bulinus truncatus (assembly GCA_021962125.1). Lineage (NCBI taxonomy): Eukaryota > Metazoa > Mollusca > Gastropoda > Planorbidae > Bulinus > Bulinus truncatus. The sequence goes on from JAGDYQ010000035.1 coordinate 3,570,001, forward strand.
AATATTATATTCTACAACTGTCTTCAATTAAAAAAATATATCTTTTACATTAATTATTGTAGGTTTTGCTATGGAAGTACAGTTGGGTATTAAATCCTTAGACATTCTGATGCAAGTTGATCAAGTTTTAAAGTATAAAACAAAAGGCCTCTTAGGCAATTACAGTGATGATATTAAAGATGATTTTCAGCTGTCTAATGGAACTGTTATATCTGTTAACTCTACTGAAAGAGAAATATTTATGAGTTTCGTAAAAGATTGTAAGTATTTTAAATGCCTTGAAAATTTTATATTTTAAAGTCACATTTAATATTGTTTAGAATATGATTTGTTTTTTATTTGCTTCCAGATTTTCACAGAAAAATATTTAATTTTTACAATATATTAAATTATATTTCATTTTAAACAATATAGTCCTACAAGCGATAAGATAAGTCACAAAATGTCATATTTCTTTTAACTATCATTTCATCTTCTTTTTAAGACTAATCGGGTCATCTTTGAAGCATCATATATCATCGTTGTTACAAAAAAGATTACTTGCACAATGTCCATCTCTATTCCAGATTTCATTTAATGTTTTCCTAACAAAAAAAAACACACTGAAAAAATCATTACCAACAACAAACAAAAAAAATAGTTTTGCGGGGCTGTCGCAAATCATAATTTACTTTACTGGTATCGGGGAGTAGTTGAGTGTCATTGCTATAGAATTTTTTTCGTTATGCAATTTCTTGAAGAAATAATTGGGTGCTGGCGATATTTTATTAGATGTATTGTGTTTAACTAGAAATGCTATTTAGTGAGTGCATCAAATTTCAATACATCTAAATGCAAAACTTTAATTAACATATAACACTAAGCTAGAATTAAGCATACATTATTTTAATTTAATTTAACCTGTGGCAAGCTGCATATTCTTACTGAAGCATGGAGATTAGTAAAAAAAATGGGAATTAAATAATAATAAAGGAACTAAAAGCAAATACTGTACAGTGTGATACAGCTTTGTCTAAACTTAGATAGGGCTAATTAAGATTTTGCAAATCTTATCTGGTTATTTCTAAAAAAAAATGTGATAAGGGCCTGAACTTCAAGCTTAGACCTTATGACCAATCACCTACACATAAATGATAGACAAATTCATTGATGGAAAGCAGCTAGGTTTCTAAAACCCATTAAAGCACATTAAAGATTCATACATTATTTAAACATATATTTTATTTAATTAATGGCTAATGAAAAGGGTCATGTTAATAAAAACTGATTTTAGTGTCGATACACTGTATTAGCATCCATAAATTCCCTTTGATCTCTGTAAGTTTTTTTTATCTTTTGTAACATGTATTAGTGGTTTTCTGCTGTATTACATATGATAAATATATCCAGTGAGTAAAATTATTATCAAATTAATGGCTACATTAAAACTGATTGAATTTAAGGTGCTATTTGTATAATACACTAAAAATGTGTTCACTCTGTTATTTGAATCCTACTGCCCTTCACTGTATCTGCTCTAGTTTATTGGCATGATGCTTGCTTGATTCAAACCAGAGCGCAGTGTATTTCACATCTGGAGTCAATTTATTTATATTTTTCAATTACAATTTTTTACATCGATTAGTTTTGAAAAATGAAATAAAATTGTTTAAAGAGATTTTAATATTAGGTCTTGGACACGTGGGAGATAAAATAAGGTTCTCATTTTCTAGTATGTGACACAAAACAATCAAAATGAAGATACATCTACAGGCTTTATCATTTTAAATTTCAACCGTTTTGTTGTAGAAAAAAATTTTTTTTTTTTTTGCAAAGATGTTTGTAGGGTTCCAGCTAGCAACTAAATAAAAGTCTCATATTAAAATGTCTTATGATATATAGCAAGTATATCTTTTTTAAAGTTACGAAAAATAGGGCATGTTGTGCTGAATTTTAGGATATGAATGCATGCATCCTCTTTTTTTATGTCCTAGAAATCTGAGCCCTGGTCATTATAATTTAAATCATTTAAATGGTTATACATGGGGTTTCACATAACTAAGAACCATTTTGATAAAATCAGTAAATCTGTGAAAGCTTCAGAAATGTAATGTTTATTTTTTAACAATATTTGCCACTGAATAACTTTGATTTTTTGCTCTCTAACCAGATGAAGTAAGTTCGTCGTCAACCATATTTACATATGAAGCAGGGGAAAGCCATAAAGATTATCATCATCCAGAGTTTGTTCCCTTGTTTCTAGATGAAGTAGATAAAAACATACTGAATGCAGCCATAGAATTCTGTGGAGCGGAAAATTTGCCTTGTGTGTATGATTTAGCTGCTACTGGAGACTTGAACTTTGCAAGACATACCAAAGATACTAAAAAAGAAACTGATTCTATGATCACTGGGTTAGGTAAATTATTCAGTCTTTTTACAATGAAAGCACATTAAGTAGTTATAAGGTACTAGTAATTATGGACCCGGTCTTAACATGTGTTCAGTCTAGGGGAGAAAAGTCACCCTCAAATAGTGATAGTACTTAATTAATTTTTATTTTATTTTTCTTATTGCTAGCATGACGGGGTATTTCATAAAGGCCAAACCAGTTTAGTTAGAGCGCATAAGTGCATGTCAGCCATGCTTACACAGTGTCGGTTTATGTGGATGGCAGGAAAAGGGTTTTTAGCACTTGCAGGGCTAGCCCAGCAGGGTGTGTGTATTGCAGATTGGCAAGGCAAGGAAATTTTCATCCATAACAGGCAGAGGGGCAGGGTGTTGTATGCATGTCTCATCTGCTATAAATGGATGGCTGCATAAGTGTGCTTGAGGTAGCTGACAAAGTGGAAAGGTGTTGTGTGCCAACCACCTACGTCCCCACCACCAGCTGCAAATAAAAAAACACAGTTTCATTTTTTTATTATTTATATATATTTATGTAAGATAATTGAGAAAATTTCTGTTCTCAGTTAACAAGCCTCCTGAAATTAAAAGTCTGAACAGCTCTTCTTTTGTAAACTATCAATGGCATGTTAACAAAGGTAGAACAGCTTTTCTTCAAGTTTTTGCTGTAGATGAGGATGGTGATGCACTGTCCTTTATACTAGAGGGAAACTTAACCAACATAAGTGTAAGCAGTAAAGGAGTGATAAGATTTACACCAGGAAGTATTCCACCAAGTAGTCTTGTGTATGTATGGCACATTTTTATCACACCAAATTTTATTAAAATAATGATGCTGGTCGCAAATTATCCTGGGCAAAGTAATTTTTTTTTCAATTGAGTCTCATAAATATATTTAAATTGATTATATATTTAAGTACTTTACTTTTAGTTTACAAATTTTGAAAAATATTTTTAAAGCTCTTTTAATCATAAATTAATTCAACAGTCTCAATATTTAAATTTGTGACTACCAAATGTTAATGATTTCAGAATTAAAGTAAAGGATTCTAAAGGTGGTTCTTCCGCATCAGTTCTCATTCCATTTGTTTACTGTTCAGAATGTAATGGTCAGGGCAGTTGTGACACAGAGTTATCCCCCATCATTGATGGAGTGGAAAAATTCAAGTGTGAATGCGATCCAGCATATACTGGTAAAATACAGGTTATTTTTTTTTAGACTTTTTGGTTTATGTATGATAAGACATACCTTTTTTCAATTATATACATACATTTTCTAGATTCAGTAACTATTCATTTTTCTTTTAATCTCAATTTGAATGTCTTTTGATTTATTGTTGTATTTTTTTTTATTTACCTTTTATAAAATACTCTGACCTTTACTATGTTATAAACCCTTGTTCATCTTTTTTTATATTAACTAGGTGAGGAGTGTGAATCAGAACTAGATGCCTGCTCTTTGTCACCATGCCAACTAGGAAGAGTCTGCACAGATTTATCTGCACAGTTGGATATAGATGTGAACCTTGTCCTGCAGGATTTTCTATTGGAGATGATGACATGTGTTTTGGTACTGTTTGATTTTTTTTAAATTTGTTTTTTAAAAGAACAATGGACAACACTTTATTAATTATTGAGCAAACATTTTTAGTAGAACAGTACAATCTATCAAGCATAACTCAGATAATTGAAAATATAAATTATGTAACAGAAATATTTAGGAATTTAAACATTTAAAAAAGTAAATTTAAACAAAGGATAGCACTTAAGAGCTCATAATGAGTTAATATTGAGGAGATTTTTTTTTTTATAAAAAGAGTTTTGTTAAATGTTTTGTTTCATTGGTTTAGATAAAATAGATAATTATGAACAATTAATTTTTCCCTTCTTTTGATTATTCAGATATAAATGAATGTGATGAAAATACTTGTGCTCATATTTGTAACAATACATTTGGCTCATACGAATGCAGCTGTAATGCAGGGTTTAGGCTGAATCTAACCAACCAAAAGAATTGTACTGGTAGGCAGTCTACAACTAAACTAATTCAGTGAAATTGTGTTTACTAATGTTGATTTTTTATTTTCTCTGCCGTTTATTCTTATAAAAAATCTGTATTTATCCATCCACTCTGCATACATTTTTATTAGTCAGCCTATTTATTTATTTTATTTGATGTTTGTGATGATGTAGATATAGATGAATGTGCAGAAAGAACAGCTTTGTGCCAACAACGATGTCAAAACACAAAAGGCAGCTATACCTGTGCATGCTCAGATGGTTACACAATACACAGTGATGGTTTTCAATGTATTTTAGGTATATTTTTTACTTAAATAAAAATGGACTTAAAATAGCTAGTAAACTGTCAATTTGTTCAGTTGGAGTTTATCGTAGTTGTAGATGTATCCTGAACAACCTTTCATAGAGATAGATGATAGTTCAACTTTTAGGTTATGGTGAAAAGATCAATATAATTTTATGGGTCTATTTATTTTATGTTATGAATGAAATTGAGGAACTTGTTTGTTTTTCCTTTTAACAACCTCAAAGATTTTTTTAAAACATCTATTGAATCGAGATGCATGCAAGAAGCCATTACTATTTCAACAGGAAACAGTATTCTTGATTCTTACTTTGAATATACTGCAGACTTGAGAGGAAAAATATTTATTTAGAAGATTGTACATTTAAATTTATAATTATTTTTTTTATAAATATAAAAGAAAATGTTTTGACAGAATGCTTTACCTACCATATTTATTGCTTTTTAAAGATATCGATAAACAGACTGACTGTCGAAAATGTCAACAAACATGTTTAGTGAACCAAAACACGATTACTTGTGGTTGTAACAGTGGCTACAAGATGGATCCAAATGATGTCACTAAATGTATAGGTAATTAAACTTTTTTGAATGCGTGATAATAAATGATTACAACAATTGTTTCCTAAGTAATGTTCTTCCATATAAAAATGAATCTATTTTCCTAACTAGATATAGATGAATGCGTGGAAGAAAGGGTACCTTGTTCCCAAAATTGCATTAATACTGAAGGACATTATAGATGCTCGTGTCAAGTTGGTTTTCAGCTAGATGTTGACAATGTCACATGTACAGGTAAGCATTATATTAGACAACTGTATTATCATGTCTTTTAGTGTTGAAAGATTATTGTCATCTGATTCTCTTAGGTATTGAATAGGTAAAAATGTAGCTTTTTGGCACAGCATGTATTAAAAATAATAAAGTATAATGATTTATTTTTAATTTTGTTCTTATAAATTTATCATACTGTAATAATATTTTTCTTTGTAGAATGTAAGAGCCCTTACTATGGTCATAACTGCAACAGCACCTGTGATTGTGGCATCTCCGGGAATTGTCATCCTTCTGATGGATGCAAATGTCAAGATGGTTGGACTGGAATAAGATGCAATGAAGATTTTAATGAATGCACTGTCGCTGATGCATGCCCACTTGATCAGCTGTGTTACAATGTAGTTGGGAGTTACCATTGCAGTTGTCACATTGGATACACAAAAATAAATGGAAACTGTACTGGTATCTAGCATTAATTTTATTATACATATATTATATACATATTTAATTTACTTAATAGAGCTCAAGATAATTGATTTTTTTAAACAGAAGAGCTAAAAAGAAAATTTTCATGCTTTTCTTTGAAACAGATATTGATGAGTGTTCAGATTTTCAGTTAGGTCCACTCTGTAGTGTAGGACGTCACGAAACTTGTGTCAATACAGTTGGTAGTTTTATGTGTCAGTGCATAGAAGGATTTCACTTAACTAAGTTCTCTGCTTGTGAAGGTAACAGAATTATAATTTTTGACAAATCCATTTCTAAGATTTTGTTTTTCTATTTGTTGCTTTTTTTTTATTTATGAATTAATTTTTTTCTTGAATAATAATATATCTGTAATCTTAAATTATGTGTAAACAGACATTGATGAGTGTAGCTCTGGAATAGATGATTGTGAACAGCTGTGTGAAAACACACCAGGAAGCTTCAACTGTAAATGCCATCCAGGTTTCTGAAAATCAGTTGATAGGAAACATTGTGTTGATGGTGAGCTAATGTTTTTTTTTGTATCTGATCCTTTTGATTTGGTTGAGTTGATATACTTATACTGAAATGTTCATTTATTGCAGATTTTAGTGTGACCTTCTTTGCAAAAAAAAAAATTAAGTTTCGTTCAAAAAGTTTCAAACATAAAATTATACTACAATGCAATAAAGATTTTTTATGTAAACAATATAGTAAAACAGATATGTAAGAATCAGAACATGACTTGCAGTCACAACTGTACTGTGGACGTTGATGGAAGACCATTTTGCATTTGCCCTCGTGGTTATCAGTTGATTGGATCAGACATATGTCAAGGTCAGTGTCAAAAGTAGTTTTTATAATCACTAGAAATTAAATCTTGAGTATAATTGTGTTGTTATTATTTAAAACAATTTATTACTAATTATTTTCCTGTTAATATAAAATCTAAACAAATACTGTTAAATTTGTAATAAAAATTTAATACACTGCAATCAATCTTGTATATTTTAACTGTTCAGATATTAATGAATGTACTACATCAAATCTAAACCTGTGTTCCTATAAAGAAGGATGTAATAACACCGAAGGCGGATTTACCTGTTCATGTCTTGCTGGTCAAAAATTAGATAATGATGGCAGAACTTGCATTGGTCATTTTATGTAATCATTTGAAGTATTAATTTATACAGCTATCATGTTATTTTGGTATATGAAAAATATTTTGTAGGTCATATTAAGATATTTAGTAGGCAAATACCTTGTACATGTGTTTATTTATTGCATTTTGAATTTTTCTTTACACATTTCCAAAAAATTAAAAGAATTATAAACTTTTCAATTAATTTCATTTTTTATTTAAAACCTAATCAAAAGTATTGTGTTTTAGACTGTGCCGGTGATACCTGGGGCTATCAATGTGCTAATCAGTGTGCTTGTGGTTTTGGGTCAGATCGTTGTGATCCAAAATATGGTTGCATCTGTAAACCTCCTTATACAGGTAAATCAGCTGTGTTCAATCAGGTACAGTGTATCTCCGGGGGGGGGGGGGTTCTTTTCTTGTATATCCATTTGTTTTCGAATTATTAGTTTGGGAGATATTTTTCTAATAATAAGTTTGGGAGATAGTTCAGAATTTAAAATCAAGGTACTATATCAATCTACATGTTGCTTCAAAAGAAAATCAGTACAAATTTAAAACATCCTTTATACTAGGACAATACTGCACTGAAGATGTAGATGAATGCACTACAGGTCAACAAATTTGTTCCCTCAATGAGATTTGTGTCAACAAACTTGGAAGTGCTGAATGCCAGTGTCAGGTTGGATTTTACCTAAAAAATGGAACATGTTCTGGTAAGTCTCAACCAACTTGTGTTGTTGTTGTTTTTTTTTTTGTAATTAAAAAAAAATCCTCCATTAAGTATCATTAATACCTGCACATATTTAATATTTTTTCAATCATCGGTTTCATGTAAAAAATTTAACTGTGCTAAAGCCATTTCATTTTATTTTATTTTGGCACATTAAATATTGAAATGGATATTTATTATTTACTTTGTATAAGAAAATACATATATTCAAGACAATATTGCTATCAAATATAAAATATTAAACAAAAATTGACATATTTATTACTGTGCTGTAGAGTTTCTGTAACTGATATTTTTGTGATCTGAAAAAAAAAAGGATTTTGATTTGGTTCTTTATCTTGATTTAACAGATATAGATGAGTGTAGTCAAGGGACACACCTATGTCAGGAAACTTGTATTAATGTAGAAGGTGGCTATAATTGCTCATGTTCTGCTGAAAAAATTCTACAGGATGATGGATATTCTTGTGCTTGTAAGATTTTTATAATTCTACTCAGCTGAAATTTTGGAAACATGTATTTTTTTCTTTCAGAGTTAAAAATCTTTGATAAGTCCCATCAATACACCCATATACATGCACTTGGTTTGAATTAATTCATATACAGTTTTCTTTTTTAAATATTTGAACTTAGTTCCACTTTTCTTTAAGGAGCTCAACTCTGTGTAATTGTTTTTTTTGTTGTTGTTTTTGCTTTTCATTTCCACTCATATTTCTTCCATCATAAATGAAGTGATTACTTATAATAAAGAATTAATTTAATAATATACTATAAACCCATTTTACATTTCTTTTTATATGTATCAAAAGTTTATATAGAATCAAACTTATTTTTATATACAAAAATTCATTTAAATTAATATGTGATTAAACTGTACATTTTTCCTTGACTGACACAATCCAACTATGTGGATATATAGAGAAAACTTTTTAAAGTACCATATTAGAGCACTTTACAGTAGAAAATAACTAAATTGACAATAAAAAAAATGTTTTAAATGACATTTAACATATGTATGGCAAAGCTTATAAAAAGTTTATTTTATACATGATCAGCAAGAAGTGTTGGTTGCCACAAAGTGTTGTCAAGTGAAACAGGTGAAATCATGAGTCCCAACTATCCATTGAACAATCCAGATAATACCAACTGTTCATGGACAGTAATAACCAGCATTGCCAACTCATATATTTCTCTAAGGTTTGTGCAATAAGCGGACTACTTTGTTTTGTTTTTTTTTTTTAAGTTTTGTCTGTAAAATTGGTTTATTTTATCAATAAATTGTAATGTTACTTTTCTCTTGCAGTTTTCAGACCTATAAGGTAGAGGGCTGTCCATATGATTTCATTGAAGTCTATGATGGAAGCAGCAAGTTAGCTAATCTACTGGGTAGATTCTGTAATTCTTTACCAGACACTATTAAGTCAACTGGAAGTTCACTGCACATAGTTTTCGTCTCAGATGAATCAGAGAACAGAAAAGGATTTTTAGCTTCCTATGTGGCTCAAGGTTAGTTTTTTAATGTATCTAAAAGTAAAAGACCCATCAAACTATTATCCAGACATCTTCTAAGCTATAATAGAGATACCACCATCTGAGACAATTATGGTTGACACTTTTTTAATATTTTTATTTAAATTACTGTGTCTGGGTGTTCTGAGCATTGACAGATATCAGAAAAAAAACTGTCAGGCTAGTGACCAGTGAAAAAAATCTATTTATAGACATTACAACACTTTCATCAAAGGGAGTGTTGACATAGAAGTGGTTGGTTCCATTGTGAAAACAATAGAATTCTTGCAAGTTGTGACCAGTTTGTAAATTTGCCACTGGATATCAACCAGGTAAAATACTTAGGACAATGGTAAATAAATAAAGAAGTAACTGCTAGATGTATTGAAAAAGTGGATTTCTCAAAATTCACTGGTAACAGCTGCTTGCGGTTGTAGGAATGCTTAACGGCAGCAGTGAATAAAAAAAATATATTTCTTCTCAAGAAGAATACTAGAAAAATCAGTCTGGCAGCCGTCCTAACTAGAATAAAATATTTAGTTTGGCCGTCAGGGTTGAAATGGTAAAAGGCAACAATCAGACTTTACAAAAGATGGACTAAATAACTATAAAAGTAAAAAGATTGAGTGTATTTTCTATACCTTATATAAATGTAATACATGTGTCTGGTTAGCTGACTATTGTGAAGGGCTGGTGAGTGTATTTTCTATACCTTATATAAATGTAATACATATGTATGGTTAGCTGACTATTGTGAAGGGCTGGTGAGTGTATTTTCTATACCTAATATTATGTAATACATATGTATGGTTAGATGACTATTGTGAAGGGCTGGTGAGTGTATTTTCTACTCTAAAAGTATAAAATTAAATAATACAAAAAAGCATTAATTATGAAAAAATACATTTTTATAAAAATGTGCTAAAAATAAAATAATAATTCCCTAGGATAAATTATACAAATATTTTAGAAATTATAGTGACTTAATAAAAGTGGAATCGCTTAATTTTATCTCATGTATCAATGAAATGACAAAATTTCAGCATCAAAAAATTATTGAATTTTGTATATATTCAAACTCTTTTCATGGCTAATATTAGTTAATCCATTTTTCCGGTCATACTTTCTTAAGTCAATAGTATTATAGTTTATTTTAAAAAAATACTCACTATGATCTTTTTTTCTGTTATGTGAATTTGTCAATTTTCTGTCATTCATTAGATAATATATACAGGATGGTTTCTGCTTGTTTAACTTCGATGTTTTACCTCCTACTTTAGAAATAGTTACAGGTGTACTTTAGTTTTTTTACAAGTCTTTTGTCAAAAAAAAAAAATCACTGCTAATATGTCACTCAAATTTAGAAACAGACCAGTTTTTCAAGTCAGTATCTGCACTGAAAAGAATAACTTTTTAAGAACAATAATAAAAAAAGAAATGTCAAAAAAATTATTGGGTTGAACTTTTAGAGGAATCAAGTTAATTGACATATTTTTAATTATTTAAAGATAATTGTATCATTATTTGTTCAGATTGTATGAATATGTTTTCAAACTTTCATCTGCCAAATTTAAAATAATTGCAGTCTTAACAAATGCCTTTCTTTTATTCAACATTGTTGGTTGATACATGTATTTTCCAATTAGAGCATTGCAGAGACAAGAATTGTTCTCACACATGTCAAGTGACATCAACAAATCCTCGGAGTGAGGTGTGCAGCTGTCCAGACTGGATGAAACTAAATGCTGATGAAACACAATGTTCAGTTACCAATGGTAAAGATATACTCTAGCATATTCAAGGAACCCACACTTTTTTTTTTTAAGTTGAACATTTTATATGTTACTAGTAGCTCTTTGTCTGAGTGGCAAGCATTTTTGTAGTGCTGACCCTAAACAGTCTCCTAGTTTACCAATCTATAATAACAGCTCTGATCATAGTGCTGACCCTAAACAGTCTCCTAGTTTACCAATGTATAATAACAGCTCTGATCATAGTGCTGGACCCTAAACAGTCTCCTAGTTTACCAATCTATAATAACAGCTCTGATCATAGTGCTGACCCTAAACAGTCTCCTAGTTTACCAATGTATAATAACAGCTCTGATCATAGTGCTGGCCCTAAACAGTCTCCTAGTTTACCAATGTATAATAACAGCTCTGATCATAGTGCTGGACCCTAAACAGTCTCCTAGTTTACCAATGTATAATAACAGCTCTGATCATAGTGCTGGCCCTAAACAGTCTCCTAGTTTACCAATGTATAATAACAGCTCTGATCATAGTGCTGGACCCTAAACAGTCTCCTAGTTTACCAATCTATAATAACAGCTCTGATAGTAGTGCTGGCCCTAAACAGTCTCCTAGTTTACCAATCTATAATAACAGCTCTGATAGTAGTGCTGGCCCTAAACAGTCTCCTTGTTTACCAATCTATAATAACAGCTCTGATAGTAGTGCTGGCCCTAAACAGTCTCCTTGTTTACCAATCTATAATAACAGCTCTGATAGTAGTGCTGGACCCTAAACAGTCTCCTAGTTTACCAATCTATAATAACAGCTCTGATCATAGTGCTGGCCCTAAACAGTCTCCTAGTTTACCAATGTATAATAACAGCTCTGATCATAGTGCTGGACCCTAAACAGTCTCCTAGTTTACCAATCTATAATAACAGCTCTGATAGTAGTGCTGGCCCTAAACAGTCTCCTAGTTTACCAATGTATAATAACAGCTCTGATCATAGTGCTGGACCCTAAACAGTCTCCTAGTTTACCAATCTATAATAACAGCTCTGATCATTGGAGAGAACCCACAGAATATTTAATGCCATCAACCTTTTGTGTTCTCCCCTCTTGTTATATATGCAAACCCAGGGAAATGAGTTACTTTTGCAGTGTACTCAAATTAATGTCACAAAGGTTAACAATAATGGCTGTGTAAATAAGACATTTATTAAAAATGATTTTTATTAGTCAAAGTTCATTATACATATATCAAAAACAGTTTCTTAGAGACCAAGGTTTGTAAAAATCTTTCAATTATGATAACATCTTTTCAAATCATACTGATTTAACATTTTAGTTTTATTGAGTACATTATCAAATATGTTATTGTCACTGGGTATGTTAACAATATGGAGTACTTGTGACCAAAAAAAAGTTAAATTAACTTTCCTCCACTGAAAATTTGTTTATACCACACATTTTTCTGACAAGATCACTTTATCAAAACAGTCAATTGATATGGAAATAAGTTACAGCAAATATTTACATCATGTTTAGTTCAGTTTTTTAAAATGCTTCAATGTCTTTATCTCAACCATTTAAAAGAAAAATAAATAACAACACACATCCACATGGTCAAAATGAAGTTTTGACAAGTTAGGCAGTTGATATGGTACATTATATGGATAGTAATGCTGTCTGTAATTTAAAGATTTAGTGCTGGCTTATTTCTTACTCTGTAGACTTGTGGTCATTATACTTTTTCAAATTAATTACTTTTTTTAAGTTTTTTATATTTGATGTATGTTTGTTTATTTCTCAGCATGCAACACAACTGTTCAGGCGTCATCAGGTTACATTGTCAGTCCAAATTATCCTTACAACTATCCAAACAACATCTATTGCCACTGGATCATTCAAGCAGGCAGTCATCGAAGAGTTAACCTCAGGTAACACACTTTTTATTAAAAAAAAAACTGGACAGCAAACTAAAGCACAGGATATCTACCTGTGAGCTAGGGGTCACCTTTGAAATCCCAGTCACTTAAAGTTTGAAAAATATATTTTTATATCATTTAGCTTATAAGTAAGACATTAGGTGGCAGATTACTTTGCATTAATAAAATGGGGTCCTGTCGCAAAACGCTTAGGAACCTTTGCTCTAAAGTAAACAGAAAGTAAAAAATGAAATTGCTGTAGGCTGACAACAATAAATCACTGAATTACATTTAAAAGAGTGACAATGGATGTAAGGGATGGATGGCTTTGCACTAAAACTGTTGACCTAGGAGTACCCGGATTGAGCCTCACGATTTTTTTCAGGTCCTGGTGAATGTTCCCATGACTATAAAGGGGTGTCTGACAAAAATAAAATTGGAGAGGTTGAGGCGGCTGGGCATTGTGCTAGCCGCACTGTCCCTTCATATGTCAACGCTACTGAATTCTATACTTCATCTGCCCCAGGGCTTTTGGGAACTTTATTAATAGATCATGTAAGTGAGAGCGCCATGTTAGTCGATGGGTATAATTTTACACAGAAGATGATTAATAAAAAGTAATTTTATTGGTTTTGTTGGCCTCACAATGTGTTAATGTAAATGAATGTCCTATTTACCTCTTTGAATGCATTTTGTTTTTATTTGATCCTTTTTTTTCTTTTTTTAAACATCATTTTATTCACATATTTACCTATTAAATGTACTCCAAACATGCAAAACATTAAAAGCAGCCAAAATCCCATTAACCCTCCAATAGTCCAAAATAACTTCCAAGAGTCTGATAAAACGGCCAATCTGGCAACTCTGGCTACTCTCTCATTGTAGACTTGGCTGGCAGTGGTAGCATTTATTTATTTTAACCTACTTCACTTTCATACCACTGGAACATACTCACACTTTACTGTTATTGTTTAGTTTACATACTCACACTTTACTGTTATTGTTTAGTTTCTCAGATATTGTAATGGAAGGAGGTGAAGGCTGTCCCTATGATTACATCAGTATAAATGACGGTCCCAACACATCAACACCTCTACTGGGACGATACTGCAATGCAGATATATTACCAAATGTTCTGTCATCCAAAGCATTTTTACACATCAGTTTTAAGTCCGATGGCTCAGCCAGTAGCAGAGGCTTTAAGGCAGCCTTCTCCACTGTTGAGTAAATTTAAAAGTTTAAAAAAAATGTAAATATTTCAAAAAGAAAGAATCTCTGACTATTATTCACTATCTGTATAAAATGTACATATTATGAATACTATGTGACTTTCTCATGTACTATGAAATACTACATGGCACATTCCTTATACTCATCTATTCTATTTTTATTTTCTTAGTGTAAAATGTGTAGACTGTATGTTTTGAAATAATAAAATTTATTAAACAGAAATATGGTTTTAGTATGAGTATTAGTTTTGTATGGCAAGGTAAGATATTGTGATGCTTACTAAACATCCTGTATGTCATTGCATGATCCTAGCTGAAACTCATGGCATACCCTACTTTATAAATAACACGGGTTAGGTAAGATAAGAAAATAAAGTAAAAAAACAAGACTAAAGATATTTTAAAATGTGAATTATGCCAGTTCAACTCTTGCAGCTCATTAGTTTTGTCTTGTTTTTGTTAGTAGTATGGGCTAATTCACTTAGAAAGTGGCTTTATTTTAAACTTACAAAGCCCCGTAGCGTGAAAATTCTACAGGAGGGGGCCAGGCAATAGCAGGGGGGGGGCAGACAAAACGTAGGTGGGGCCTGGCCTTACTCCAACCTTTGCCGTTAAAGATAGAGACTTTGGAAAGGGAAGAAGTGATAAACATTGGCGATTTAGTAAAATTAGCAAATACATCAACGAAACAATTAGAGGGACATTCTAATCGGTTTAGAGATGGGGAAATGTACCAACTGAAAGCATGAGCTAAGCAGTTCGAAAATAAACACCACATGATTAAAGAGATGGTGTGCAATATCACTGCCGCATCTTTTCAAATAAAAGTGGCGTGGGTAACCGAGTACCACCACCATACCACCAGGGTGAGACTCGTGAAACTTCGACAGGGTTCGCGTTGAACTAGACCCAGATAAAAACTACCAGCTGTTTGAAATTTTAGCTCATTAGTACATGTGCATTGGACAAAAATAAGGTTGACCCTGTGCCTGTAAGCAGGAAGCGAGTGTTATTGACCTCAGTGTGTCAATATATATAAATATATATGTATATATATTCAGTGTTTTTTTTTCCTATTGAAAGAACGTATGTTTAATTAAGTGTAATTTGGCCTAGTGTTGTACATGTCCAGTGTTTAGAGAGTAAATAGGGAGTCATAACTTTTATTAACCCGCGGCATTTGCGTCAGTATCATAACAATGCCCCCTTCATAGCGGATGACGTTGAAGGGCATGACAGAAGCTGTTGGTTCTCTGGTTCTCATATTCTGCGATATGTTTCTAAAATGAATGCTTCTTAAGACCTGAAAAAATATAGCGTAGGCTATGCCTATATAACTTAACACATTATGGTCCCCTTCCCTCATTGCACCTATCATGGTCCCCTTCCCTCATTGCACCTACCTTGAGCCTCTTCCTCATTGCACCTATCTTGGTCCCCTTCCCTCATTGCACCTATCTTGGGCCTCTTCCCTCATTGTACCTACCTTGGGCTTCTTCCCTCATTGCACATATCGTGGGCCTCTTCCTTCGTTGCTCCTATCGTGGGTCTCTTCCCTCGTTGCTCCTATCGTGGGCCTCTTTCCTCATTGCACCTACCTTGGGCCTCATTGCACCTGTCTTGGGCCCCTTACCTCGTTGATCCTATCGTGGGCCCTTTACCTCCTTGTTTATTAGGGTGCTTTTTTTGGATGTTTTAACCGGACTTAGATTTTTTTTTACTTATTATCTTTAGTTCTCACAATGATGTTCGTTATCAGCTAATTAGTTGTTTTTTTTCTGCATCTGGTCTTTCTCAACACAATACATGTAACAGAAGTATAGAACAAATACAACCAGGAAGATAACTCTACTTGCCACTTGGATCGATTATGCAAAGTAAATCTTCCCGGTACTTTGGGAAGACATTTTAGTTCAGTTTTTGTGTTGAGTCTTTTGTATGGATTAGTTTGACAAACTAGGCGACCGAATAAAATCCCCACTATCAGTAAACTTTCAGTAAAGGTTATAATAAAATATATTGCAAAATGGCCTAAACTGGTCCTTTTACCTAGACTCCCCTCCCCCAACACCCTATCTCTAAAAAGTCTCCGCCTATGGGCCACCAAAAACCTAAGAACAGCTTTTGCTATGCAGTCTTGATTTGTAATTGTATCAGTAATACAAGGTGTTATGTTATCTTAATTTAAATTAGGTTTGCAGGTCTTTAAATAACAAATATATGGCCTGTATTTGTCATACTCATGGTGGATTTTTATTTAAAAAAAAAACAACCAATACGAACTAATTGGTTAAAAAAGAAAGTCTGAGAGCCTTTCTATTTATTATTGTAAATACATATTTGGTGCATTGCATTTTTTTTTTAGAAAATACAATTTTTGGAGATTTTTTTTTAAAGAATGAAAATGAGCTCAAACTTTTAAAGGAATATGTGGTCCTATAAAAGTAAAGTTCACTTAGCCCCAAAGGGCCATCGGGGCAGATGAAGTGAAGAATTCATTTGTTTCTGTAACCATGGCATATAAGGGGCAGCCCCGTAGCCAAGGGGAGGGCATTGGGGGGCCGTGCCCCCCCCCCGCTATGTGTGGAGTGCCCCCCCCCCGCTGAAAAAAGAGGAAAAGAGGAAAAAAGAAAGAAAAAGTAAAGATGCCCCCCTTGCTGGGTATTGGTGCCCCCTGCTGACTTTGACCTGGCTACGGGCCTGATAAGGGGATTGTGTGGTTAGCACAACGCCCAGCCGCCTTTCCTTCTCCGACTGAAGTCAGACCTCACAGAGGATCGAACCCGGGACTCTTCGGTCAAAAGTCGAGAGCTCTACACCAGTGGTCGCGAACCCCCGGGGATCGTGCCCCTCTTCCAGTGGGCCGCGGTGAATTTATCAAACGCTGATCGGTCCGTGGCGAGAAAAAGATTGTGAACCACTGCTCTACACCACTCGGCCACTAGTATATCGTGGTCCTATACCTACATGGGCGTCGATAGGAATTTTTCCAGGGGGGGGGGGGCAAATAACTTTATGACATTTCTTTTAAATGTAAGGGGGGGAGCAAATGCCCCCCTCTTATATGACATTTTTTCAAAATGTGGGGGGGGGGGGAGCAAATGCCCCCATGAATACGCCCATGTATACCTATGGTATGTATTTTTTTATAACTCTATTTGATTTTCGCCTTTTAATAAATTTAACATTAATGGTTACAGACACACTAAAAAAAGATACATACGTAATAGGATTGTGATAGTAAAAAAATAACTTTTTTTTTTTAATTTTGTTAACGTTTTATTTTTAAATCGCTAAGTTAAAGATTCCCTTAAGTCGACCTAGATAGTTTTCCCGCCTCTCATCCTATATGTCTAGGGCCCACAAACTTTCAGGGGCATACGAAAATATAAACATGAGATTTCTACTAGGAATGGACTGTAATGACTTTTGAGGGCCCCATATCTCTTTTATATGCAAAAGCGCCTTGGGTAAAGTCGCCTGTTTCTGGTGTGTGAAGTCCCTGTAAGGATGAGATTAAATCTCTTACATCCTATAAACCACTAATGGGACGGTTTTTATGGTGTCCCTTCTTTCATCCCCACCATAGTTGATAGTGCAATGGCCATGGAGGCACCACGGAACTTGAGCCAAGACCTGAAAAATTTCCTTGGTCCTCACCGGAGATCGAATCAGGTACCTTCAGGTAGACAGTCGAGCGCTTTACCTCACGACCATCCGTCCCCTGTTTCTGGTAGCCATAGCCATAATCAGGGCTGGATTTAGATCTTATAAGGTCCTATCACCGGCGGCGGAACGAAATATTTTAAGGGGGAGCAAGCCAAAATTCAAGGGGGGGCGAAAGACATATTTTACCCCCTTAATTCTATAATAGAATATATTAATTCTGTAGCAAGTATTTAATCGATATTATTAAAAAATGATATATTAAAAAAGATAAAAATGAACATTGAGCACTTCTGTCGTCAACTGATTCGTAATGTCAGTTTGTTTACAAATTTAATAGTGAAATTAGATCAGAAAATCACTGATAATTATCATGAATGATGATGAATATGAAACCGGAAACGGGAAACTCAATAAACAAAAAGTAATTTATGAAAAGATAATAAATAATTGTATTTTCTTTAAAAATTACATTTGCCGTCATTCGGTAGATGACAATACTTCTCTATACTTATAAGACGCATTTGCTATCTGTCTGTCTGTTCCCTTAAAACTCAAGATCCAGACTACCAAATAACGTGAAATTTGATACACGCAGAGGCGCAACCGGGGGGTGGGGCGGGGGGAGGGGGGCTTGAGCCACCCCCCCGGGCCAAATTATCAATACATAATTTACTCGTTATAAAGTTACAAAAAAGACTGTCAAACTGTCTGTTTTCAATATGTGAGGCCCCCCCCCCCCCAGCAATTTTTGCTGGTTGCGCCACTGGGTACATGTAGACAAAATTACATGGGGAATGTTCTTAAACAGGTTTCGTTCCATCTCAATGGGTACTATAATTGTAATTAATTATTTTGGATATCAAAGACATGAAAATTGGCAAACTTTTACCCCGATTTCAGGTTTTACGAGCTTCTCTCCCACATAGCTAACTTACTATAAATATGATCGGTACGGGGAACCAAATATCACATTACTGACTACATTATTACATTCCATTCCTTCATCCATTGGAATTGTCATCTTTTGATACAGTCATGCCTAAGAGAAAGAGAGAGGGAAAGAGGGAGGGAGGGAGAGAGGGAGGGAAAGAGAGAGAGGGAGAGAGGGAGGAACTGCCAAAAATGTTGTGTATCATATTGCTTTAAGATAAATGTAACCTTTTATTGCTATTTGTATGCAAATAAACCCTTTTTTACGCGTCTTATTTTAAATCTTAATTAAACGTCAAATTACGCTTCTTAAATAAACAGAAAACATTATTTTAAACCCGGGTAAAGCCGGGTACTTGCAACTAATTTTAACTCTCTCAATAGTGTGATTTTAGGGGGGGGGGGCAGACTGAAAATTCAAGGGGGGGCGCCGCCCCCCCTTAAAAGTTTTAGGGGGGGCCGCTGCCCCCCCCCCCCGCTCCGCCGCCAGTGGGCCCTATGCTATTTGAGATAAGGGGGTCCTTTTTAAGTCCAGATATTATATGTCAGTGCCAAACTCTTGAGTATACATGACAATTTGCTCACTCGAACAATTTTCGGGGGTCCCCCAAGAATGTGAGGGGGGGGGGCTAAGCCATGGCTTGTGTAGCTTATGCACAAATCCTGCACTGGACATACTTTCTTCAAAAGCGAATAGCTTGAAA
Organism: Bulinus truncatus; assembly: GCA_021962125.1. Classification (NCBI taxonomy): domain Eukaryota; kingdom Metazoa; phylum Mollusca; class Gastropoda; family Planorbidae; genus Bulinus; species Bulinus truncatus. Next base: position 3,589,530 of record JAGDYQ010000035.1, read on the forward strand.
AGTCCAGCCCTCTTGACTTTATGAAACGTGTGTCTCCTTTTATTAAAGTTCCCTTCCCAGGACATATTCAGATACCGACAGGTAGAATTGGCCCCATTCAAGAAATGAGTCTAAAGTGTACAAAAATGTATGGGTCTGTTGACCCAGGACCGCTACAAGGGCGATGAAACCCAAGAACACTTGTCTGGGGGCCCAGTTGAAATAGAAAGTTATTTGTATTTATTTATTTTGCTGCAACGAAATGAGGGCTTTTATGGGTGGAGGGTGGGGGGTAACAATAGTGCCCCCCCCCAGTGTCATAGCTTGTCAGAGACCCCCTGGATTACCTCACTTCCGTTTCTTCTGACCTTCAATTTCTGACCAGAAAGTATCGGCTATAGTACACGAATTAAGTAAAAAATGTATATAAATTATATTTGCCGAATGCAGATGTTATTGATTGATCATAATAGATATTATTATTAGGCCTAAATATTTGAAGAGGAAGTAAGAACAGCACAGTGTATGTGTGTATACATGTTCACTGCCAATATATAAAGAAGAAAAGATGCACAAGAAAGTTGAGAAGTGAGGTGTAGTCACTATACTCTCTGTTCTCAGTCCTAGGTACATACACAGATAATGCTTACACTGGGTATATATACATATATTTTCTGCTGAAAGATTATTGGCCCATCCTTATTAAATTTTTTTTTTTTGCTCAGAATTCTGCGTTTTTTTCAATATTCAAAATATGTTGTTTTTTTCTAAATGAACTTTTGATAGTAAACTCACTGCTGCTGTTTTATTTTAAACCAAAGAATTATTTCAGTTTAATCAAAACAATCTTGATACCAAAAGTGTACATTGCCTGAGTAAGAGAATCTTTCAAATGTCAGAATGAAGTTTTTTTTACCGAAATAAAACCTTTTTGTTTACCGAAATTAAAACCTTTTATTTTTATGTGCACTTCTTTGAACATTGTATCAATTTTTTTTCAGATAAAATGGATATGTCAATCTGTTATAGACTTTTCTTTTTTGTTCTTCAAATATCAATTGCGCATTCACAATTCAATACAGGTAATTCTCTATTTTTTTTTATAATAACAACTCTTACTATTAATTAGCTAAATGAAAATTGCGGGACCCCTGCAAGGCCGGGGCCCAATTCGGAGCAGTCGGCCTAAGGCAGCCCTGTATGTATATATATATATATATATATATATATATATATATATATATATAATGGAAAATGTTGACATAATTTAATAATAGAGACAAACTGGCTCACTGCGAGCCGCATCTGGCCACTTCTGGCATGCAGCCTACCAACAATCATTAAAAATGACTGCATTATACCTAGATGTAAACAATTGTTGTGAAATGTTTCTCTTCAGGTTGTGGTGGCGAGTATAGTGATAGATCTGGTGTAATTAAATCACCAAACTTTCCCAGCGCTTATCCTGATAACTCAAGATGTTCCTGGAAGATTACTGCCGACGCTAATGGGGTCATTGCTCTGAGGTATGCAGTAGAGAATATGTGTGTGTATATATGTTTGTGTGTGTGCTCTTCAAGTTGTTCGTTTTATTCTAATTTTCATGACTTTTGACGCAGACCTCCGGTATAATTGACAACTGTTCACTCTTTTGTGTGTGTGCTATTTTCTTGTTTCAAAAGTCCGTCACAATCTGTCTTTGTATCATATTATATAATATATGGTACCTCAATAGCGTTATTGTGGATTTGGTCTAGGAGCGTTTAGGTAAGATATCTAAAATTTAGTTATTGTTCTAGGCTCCGCAATTGACACTAGCCCGTAGGTTCGCTCATTCAAGAGTAGGCCTAATGTTAATAAGATTGCCTCTCTTTACATGTTTAATACGGTACCGGAAAACAGGGACATTTTAAGGTCATCGCAGGCCCTATGCACTTTCAAAGTCTTCATTTTTTAATATTTTTCAAGAATGCACCCGCACTTAACGATTTGAAATCTAAATAAACTTTTGAGGACGTCATATGTGACTTTGCTAAGACAAAGAGCCGAAAAGTTAACATACTGTAATTTACAGATCTGCAGCTTGACGTGCTCATCTCACACGGTTATATATAGTTACTTTAATACAAACATTATTAAATTTTATTGGCAATCTGTACTTGTTTTCACTTTATGTTGTGGCTTTCGTAGGCCCTTGAAAAGTCCGTAAGCCCTAGGCACAGTGCCTAGTTGATAAAGCGGTCCTGCCTGAAATCATAGTGAACATTTTGGTAAGATTGATTTCAATACAACTAAAGGGTAAGCCTCCAAATGGAGCCTCACACTTACTGGACAGATTAATTAGCCAAGCCAATATCGACCTTTGCGGGTGTAGAACCCAATTATGAACAATGTAGTTGGGGGCCCCAGTTTCCCAGCCAGCTAGCTCCGAGGTGTGTAAAAATCTTAAAAATATGACAAAAATAACTTGTGCTTTTTTATTAAAATAATGTCGTTTCTCCCTGTAAAAAGAAATGGATTGTTGTTTGTAGGGAGCGACCGATAATCGGATCGCTATCGGTATCGAACCGATATTGGCACTATCGGTTAATATCGGATCGGCCGATTGTTGTAGGGAGCGACCGATAGTCGAACCGATATTGGCACTATGGGTTAACTGTCGGACCGGCCGTTTTTTGGCTGCCGATACATTGTTTTTTTTTTTTTCACAACAGAGTTGCAGAAAAGAAAATCAGTAAATAACCCAATTCTATAACCAGATCAGACAAGATTTTAAAAAAAGGAAAAAAAAAACCCGTACACAAAAATTGTCACGTATACATCAGAGATACCACCTTGAAACAATAGGATTGGCATTTCTTAATTCTAATGTATGACCTTGAATGATACAATTAGTGAGCATCTGTGCGTATTTTTTGTTGGGATGGGAAGTTGGGGGGGGGGGAAACAAGATTTACGTGTCGGCGAAGTGTCACGAAATATGACAGGGAAGGGGTAAGCATGGGTTGACATACGTCATTAGCTGTATTAGCACGAGAGAAACACGTGTTTGGCAATTGGCATTGTTGTTGCTTAAGGGGCTGTCCATTAATTACGTCAACAAAATAGGGGGGGGGGTCAGAAAATTTTTGACAATTGTTGACAAGGGGAGGGGAGGGAGGTCAAGAAAAGTTGACGTCAACAATGTTACTTTTTTAAATTTAATATAATTACTTAATAAATAGGAAAATTAAGCAGCGTTTGTAGTTCTGTGTTACACACTCGCTTAACATTCAGTATTTTAATTAAACTAACTATATCCCTACTAATTTTGCCACATAAACATTTTGGAAGCCACCTTTTTAGGGGGGGGGGGTAATCAAATGTTGTCTCGGAAAGTTTGACAAGTTGTTGACAAGGTGGGGGGAGGTAAAAATCGCCAAAAATTTGTTGACATAAATAATGGACAGCCCCTAAAAATAAAATATCGGTATCGGTATCGGTAAAAATGCTGGGGGAAAATATTGGTATCGGACTATCGGTAAAAAGGCATATCGGTCGCTCCCTAGTTGTGTGTACTTGACAAGCCTAGACTATATAGCCTACATACATCGGTTACATCTTATCTAACACATAATCGCTCTTCGTATGCGTGTATGCGTTGTAACCGTGTGTTTCCCTTAGGCTAATGGTCCGGATAAATAATGTGTGTGTGTGTGTGTGTGTGTCTCCCTTAGGCTAATGGTCCGTACACGCTTCGCTTAATGGTGCATCTCTTTGTTATCTCTGTTCATATCATATTGTGTTCAAGGCAATAAAAGCCAAATGTTATTTCTATTATAGTATTTCATACATTTTTTTTGTTATTTCTGTTCATATCGTATTCTGTTCATGGCAATAAAGGCCACATGTTCTTTTCTATTGCAGTATTTCGTATATTTCTCTGTTATCCCTTCTGTCGGATTTCAGCCAGCTTCAGCAGACTTTTCCACTAGTATTTTAATAGTTAGTGCACATCGGAGCCGGAAGTAGGTTTAATATGCAGGGAGGGTGTTATATACTAGACTGCGCACCAATGAATCCCGAGGAGGGGGGCAAAGTTCTCAATATTATGGCATACCTTGATGACGTGGACATAATCCCGTTTTCAAAAGTTATTGAACTCAGTACTAGTGTTTTTAAATCTTTGGAATTTGTACCTAATAAATGCGGAAAGACTTTTAAAATGTATATTCTTAGTCACAAGAGAGAGAAACATTTTGATCATTCAAGTTCTCTATATTACAACGACCATATTTTTTCTGGGGGGGGGGGGGGTAGGAGGGCTTAATCCCGCCAAAACGCTTTATTGCGCTTGTTTGCAAGACAGCAGCAAATGTCTAATTTAATATATACTTTTTGTTTTCTAAAATGGGCTAACTGAAACTATGCATTGTGATAATCAGAATTCGAAGGTGAACGTATCAAAAAATACTGCAGTGTGTTATGGGTAGCTTGTTAACACTTTTATGGATATTGAAGAAGGTTTAGTTGTCCCTGAAACAGTTTGGTTTATCAGTTGAACATGATCTGGAGATGTGATATGAGACTCTGTCAGAGGTGGTATAGATAACTCTCACTGGGTACAGCATGGGCTGCGATATTCACAATAGTTCTTCTCCATTCCATCTTATTAATTTTACTGCTATCTAAATTAGGGACCAAAATAAAGTAGTTTTTAACTTCGTTGCTTGTTTACTAGGAGTAAACCATACTTGTAGTAAATTTCTATTTAATCAGACAAATAGTTCATTTAAAAGATATGCTATTAAAAATAGGTAGGAGCATTGTCACTTGCTTACCATCTACCTATTTATGATAAATATATTGATTAGCTCTGATTGTTTTTAATTACATAATGTGATTAAATTCTTCATTCATTTTTAATGTTTTTAAATCAGTAAATGTAATTATAAATGGTATGCTTTAGTACTTGTTAATACTATCAAGGCATCTGAGTATGAAGACATAACATACATTTTTTGTAACGTGGATATTATCTTTATTTTGTTTAAAATTATCCAGATTTGAACATGTTGACTTGGCTGTCGGTTCCAACTGTCCAGACTCTGTGACAGTCTATGATGGAGACACTGATCTGTCTCCTGTGATTGTCCGTTTTTGTGAGTACAAGACCCCAGAGGAGTTGTCGAGTACCATTATAAGATCCAGGGGAAATCAGTTGCTCCTTAATTTTTCGTCAGATTATGTGAATCACAACTCTGGTTTTGATGCAATTTATTGGTCAGTGGGTAAGTGTACACATCAAGTTTATAAGATGAAATAACAAAACTGTGTAAAGTGCACATATCAATAGAGTGGTTAGTGAAAGTTTTATTTAGATCGTAAATGGCATGTAAGAAATTCAAAGTTGACCTTGCTACAACTTGTCATTCCAGTCTGTGAACCGTTCAAGTATGGTAATGAGTCATGTGACAAGCCATGTAATTGTGTGCAGACCAACACTCGCTTCTGTCACTCGGTGAATGGGACGTGTGTGTGTAAAACTGGTTGGAAGTCAGCTGATTGTTCTGCAGATGTTAATGAATGTACCCAGTCCAGAGTTGAGCTATGCCCTGATTATCAGCAGTGTAGCAACACTATTGGCAGCTACAGTTGTGATTGTAAGCCAGGGATGGTGAAAAACTCTACTAGGCATTGTGAAGGTCAGTGTATTTTCATTATATGAAATCCCATGAGCAAGAGATATACACTGTTGATATCAAACACTGATTTTATTAAGATTTTTGGTGATGTCATATAACAACCTCTTTTACCAAAAAAAAAATACATTTTTAACTTCATAATGTTATTAGCATACTCTGTACCATTAATATATTGTTTTCCAGACTTTTGACATCTCTGCACCTCTTTATTTATTTTAGTAATACTGTTTACCCTTAGTAAAAATAAAACAATCTTGCATATTGTTTTCACGGTCATGATTTTCCCTCATTTTAGTATTTTAATGTTTTCACTTTGACCGTGAAGGCTGTCAGCCCAATTCACTGCATGCTACCACCAAATTCTTTGTATACCCTTGGTGTACTGCACTTTGGGAAACACTGCATTAACACAATACTCTCCTTTGAGTTGTTCACATTTTTTGTTTAACTTTGTTGAACAATATTTTTCTTCCCTCTAAATTTTTTTACTAGTGGATAAAACTTTGGGATGCACCAAGTCAAACTGCTCTCATGTCTGTGCCAAGGTTCCTTCCACCACTCAGACATCTTCCTTTAGTGAGCAGTGTTATTGCCCACATAATATGATGCTTAATGGAACCAGATGTGCAGGTACGTTTTTTATCAATCACATTAAATATAATATTGTCAAATGCTCTAAAGGAAATTTACAACAGCACAGGAGTGGGTTGAAAAAGACAGCATTTAATAATGTATTTACAAATCAAGTATTACTATGGCTACTGCTGGCTTCATCATCATTACTCTGTTGCTCTTATGTCACAAAGTCACTGCTTTCAATATGCAACATGCATCTGAAAAAGAAAGCTTATTAGCAACGTGCATCTAAAACAGAAAGCAAATTATAGCAACATGCATCTAAAAAAGAAAGCAAATTATAGCAATGCATCTAAAAAAGAAAGCTAATTATAGCAACATGCATCTAAAAAAGAAAGCTAATTATAGCAACATGCATCTCAAATGGTCACATAGAAGTTTTGCCACTGCTAGTTCAACAATGAAACTTTCTATGCCAACAATTTCATGCATAATTTCAGTTCCATAAAGTGCTAGCCTCATATGTTAGTCAGCAAGAAAAAAATGTGTGATAGAATAATTTCACTGGTTGTTGATGAATACTGCAAAATATTTTTAAAATAGCATAGCTGTTAAGTTTATTATTTGTATTATAGGCTAATATTATATAACAAGATAAGTATGTGTGTCTTAACAAGTGAACAAAATGGTTGTACTGTTTATTGGTTAAGTGTGCCCTCTCTTGAGCTATGGAGACAACTGCAGATTTCAATGTAACTGTGTGGCTAACAACACAGAAAGATGTGATCCAGACACGGGTGGATGTATCTGTAAACCTGGTTGGCGTTCTAGTGATTGTTCCTTAGATATTAACGAATGTGAACTTGCAAATGCTGTCTGTGAACCAACTAAATTTTGTGTCAATAGCATTGGCAGTTTTCGTTGTGAAGGTAAGTGATTCATAGGCTACATTGTTTATACTTGTCTTAGATATCTAGTCTACATGCATGGTTAAAAATTTTCACAATAATTTGGTAATTAAAATGTATACAAGCTGTACTGTTGTGTACAGGATCTTAAAGGGCTTCCTAATACCACCGATTTCCAGACACTTAGTAACAAGAAACACATTGGACAAGTTCATAATGAAGAAAATAACACTTACTGGCTTAAATAAAAAAGCTTAATGTTACCACAGTCCATGATGGAAAGATATAACTTTACAGGTCTCACACTATAACACAAGTCACAGGAACTGAAACCCCAGACCACCAGTTATCAACTTCCTGTAGTTCAAAACCCTCTTTACACCCACATGATCACTGCTAACCATCCTTTTATAGTCGGTCACTCTCCTTGACCCTCACAGGCTGTGCAGTTATTTCTACATATCCCTCTTGTCATCTACTGCCCACCCAGCTGAACAGGTTCATTTACCGGTCACAGGTCACTGACCTACCCACTATTATGCAATATTACATTAAATCCAGAATACTCTATAATGAGATTAAAATACAATTCCAAATGGTTTTACTAGTTTTTTTTTTTTTTATTCTCTAAAATAAAGGATACATGTAAAATCTAACAGTGCATATTTCAATTTTTATGTAGGCTACCATATTTCATTAAAATAAATAAATAAAAAAATCAGTATGAAGTTTACTTATATTGTTTAACCTTACCAGATTGTCATTATGTTCTAAATGGATCAAAAGGTGTTATTACCTCACTGAATTACCCCAACCCTGCTCCGCCATCATCAGATTGTACCTGGCTGATATCTGTCAGTAATCCAAATGTCACAATTACACTGAGGTAAGTACCAATGGTACTAACTTAATTATGTATATATAGGAATAAATTCAGGACATCATATATGAAGTATGGTTTCGCTTTTTTTTCCCTTCTAAAACAAAATTTGTTCGTACTAGAATTCGAAAATCACATTTTACCGTGCCGGTGTGCCAGTGTTCTAAACAATGAAAGCTTATGTTGAATTTGCTTGCTTAATTTCATAGACTCCTTGTGGAGCAAAGAGCCCCAGCAATAACTCCAACATTAGCATGTTTAAATTAAACATTCTTTTACATCTTTAAGACTTTCATTAGATAGCAGGATAATGTAACTTGGGTGCATGATTGAATAACTTTAATGAACCATGTATTAGAATTTCATGTGAAAATGTACTTTTTTTTAAATACATTGTGATAAGCTAAATAGTTATATACAGAAAATTAAAACATGCTAAAATGATTTGTAGATATATTAAACCCTTCTTGAGGGCTTACAAAAAAATTATGAAAGATTTATCAAAGCAGCTTTCTAAATAACTGATTATTTATTGTTGTTACAAATAAAAATACAGATATGCTATATTGTTTTAATAAAGAATTTTTGAAAGTCGCTTAAGCATAATACAAAATTATTAATATCTAAATACTTCCATTTTTTTATGATTTCTGAATTAAAATTTGAATTCACAATTTATTATATGTATTAATACATATCAGTGTGCCACTGAATATTTGCATCAGTTTCAGTGTGCCACGAATAGTTATAAATAATTACTACCTATTATAAATATGCCCTTCTGATTGGATTCACAATCTGATTATACCACTTCCTATGCATTTTTTTATCTGCCCATCAAAGTAATGCACTGATTTTAATGAATGATTCTAAAGCACCTCAAGACCTTTGCAGATGAATCACTTTCAGCAGAACATGCAGGATTGGGGATATTGCGAAAGTACATTTCAGCAGATCTTCACAATTTATCAAACTAAGACTATATCATTGACGCAAAGGGCTTTTTCACAGCCAAGCATAAAAGCCTTTTTCAGGTCATGAGGGACAGAAACATTGATTAGGGTCATTGAGGCACTGTTTTTCAGGTCATTGAGGCACTGTGTACCAGGTCATTGAGGCACTGTGTACCAGGTCATTGAGGCACTGTGTATCAGATCATTGAGGCACTGTGTACCAGGTCATTGAGGCATGGCTTACCAGGTCTTTGAAGCACTGTATGCCAGGTCTTTGAGTCACTGTATGCCAGGTCATTCATTGAGGCACTGTATATCAGGTCATTCATTGAGGCACTGTATGCCAGGTCATTCATTGAGGCACTATATGCCAGGTCCAGGCTTGTGATGCCGGGAGCAGCTACTTTTTGCTGGAGCCGGAGCCAAAAAAATCTGGCGGCTACACGGCTCCCAAATGCTTTTTTTTTACAGCAGAATTTTTTTTTTTAGCTTTAAAATTCCAAATTTGTTTGATTGTTTACTTCCTGCAATTTGAAATGTTGTTATTTTTACGAACGCCACAACAGTAACAGCGTTAAAATGATAGCGTGCACGCACATCACCACAAGAAATCTTTAACTGGGAATCGTTTTGTGTTCGTTTTAAATCTTGTTTACCCTCCAAAATTTTTTTAATGGCATGTTATTTTGTTATATATAAAGTTAAAACAGTTTTATTTCATAGAATAATCGTATCAATCATTTAAAATAAATTTTTACTAAGACGACAAATAAAACGCATAAAATAAAACCCGTAACATGTGTGAGGGCCAGGGGGGGCTTAGCCCCCCTTGCATTTTGTCTGGCCCCCTCTGCTTATTTGCTCTACTTAGTAAAATGTATTACCTGCCCCCTTGCTATTGCCTGGCCCTGTTGTAGAATCCCAGGCCCCTGCTGTAGAATTTTCACGCTACGGGGCTGCCACGAATTTGTAATAGACTGAAAACAAAATGGTCGCTTTCTGTATTTAACAATTTTATGATAAACAGAATATCTGAAATAGAGTAGATAAATTTATAAGGCTGTGGCTATACGGACCCGGGTCCCAATAAAATCCGATTGTTATTTGGACCCGTGGCAAATATGCACTAAGCTTAGCTATATTTAAACTTTATTAGACGGAACCCGAAAAAATAATAATACAGAGTCCGCTTAGTGGAACCCTAAACACTGAGTAACGATTAAATCATACAATTCAAACAATTACAAAAAAAAAACAATAATAAAGTTTATGTATAGGTAAGCTAAGTGCATATTTGCCACGGGTCCGAATAACAATCAGACTTTATTGGGACGGGGTCAGAATAAAAATCGGAGTTTATTGGTACCCGGGTCCGAATAGTCACTTCGAATTTATAAATAATAAATATAAATACTGAAGTTTTTAAAATATTTTAAATAATGTATCATTTTACTATTTGCTAATTTGATCATTGAAATAGCTTTTTATTAATGGCGACTAGTGAAACCTCGGTCGAAAATAATGATATGATTCTGGATGCACTGAAATGGTTTGTTTTTAGTAAAACCGACATGCGTATATTTTTCAAGTTCCTGACTATGGGGCAGCCCCATTGCGGGAAAATTCTACAGCAGGGGCCATGCAATAGAAGGGGAGGCAGGTAATACATTTTACTAAGTAGAACAAATAAGCAGAGGGGGGCCAGACAAAATGCAGGGGGGCTTTATTATCACAGTAAAGAGCAATGTTATGATCTACATTACTGTATATAGTGAAATAGAAAAATTAATTATTTATTGTAAAAAAGTTTGAAGTGATTACAAGCTTAAGAATCAGGCTTTTGTGACCAATTACATGTAGCTCAAAAAAACTAAAAGTTTAAATAACTAGAACAGGTATTTGGTGGGACCAACAGAACCCAACAAATTATGATGCTTAGTTAAATGACACATGACTTTGAAAGGAATACTTTAAAAGATCATGCTTAAAAAAAACATCAGGCATTTAAAAATAACCCGCTGTCCTATTTATAGATTTTTTTAGGACAGAATGAGAAAATGCAATTTTAAATTGGATCATTCACAATCTCTATTAAACAATTAGTAGTTATGACAGCACATTTCTGTTTGCAAGTAATATTTAATTTTTTTTTCCTGAAGTGTTAAATAGTTTTATTATTATTAAATTATTATTATGTTTTTTGTCCTGCAGATTTCCAGTGATTGAACAGTACTATAGTAGCATTTTGACTATTTATGATGGAGTCAATCTTGAATCACCTCTCATTGGTTCATACCATGGGCTTGATAATAATGTGAAAATCAGATCAACTGGAAACAGCTTATTCATCTTAGCTTTCAATGGACCCTGGCCATATGGTCAGGGTTTTAATGGAACTTATGAAATTAATGGTGAATATACTTGAAAAACTATGACTTGTTTTTAATTTCCCTCTTGGTAACAAAAAAATTTTTTTGATTTTATTAGCATTAAGCCTTACATTCATTTGGTCACTATGACAATGCGTAGAAAAAAAAGACAACATTATGAAACAAGAATATTTGAAGTGTAGTTTCTAAGTCAGTAATACATTATGAAAGAAGAATATTTAAAGTGTAGTTTTTAAGTCAGTAATACATTATGAAACAAGAATATTTGAAGTGTAGTTTTTAAGTCAGTAATACTCTTTCAATGTGAATTCCTGCAACACTCTGTAATCTTATTGATAGTAATAATCTTTTTAAATTAGTTAGTGAATTCCAAACTGTGTGCCATTGAATATAAAATGTCAGAAAGATTTATACTTCTTTTTTTTAATGTTCCTGCCCTCCTATAGTTAGTTCAATTTTGGAAATATTACTTGAATTTCTGTTCAATGTGGGGTCAAAAAAAAGCTTAGGTAAATTATTTTCTATATTGAATTAAAGAATGTCATGTTTTTTAATTGAAATGGAAATGGTTAAAATAATGGAAATTAGTACATATCTTTATCTAATATGTATTTTTTCCAGTGGCGAGGCATATTGCAAAGTTTATTGTAAACAGCTAGCCTTATTGTATATGTGTACTTATAGGCCTATTAATATATATGTATTTTATATTTATTGTTAACTACCATTAATATGTTATATGATAAAGCTAAAAAAAAGTCATTAAATCAATCACAGAAAGATCTGTAGTACTCATGCCTCAAAACTGTATTTATTTTTTACATATTTTAAATATGAATACATGTACATGTATTATGTAATGAGAATATAATATGAGAATATTTATTTATTTACTGCACAGAATGTAAATTGTCAACAATATAATGGGTATTTATTCTCAGGTAATAGAATACTACAATTAAATAATAATAATAGACATCTAACTTACAGTATTTTTTGTTCTTCATAGATATCTTCTTTTTACTGGAATGTTGTAAAAAAATGTTAGGCAGTCACTGGTTTAGAAGAAAAGTGAGCAATACACAGTCAACCAATAAAAAAAAATTGGAATTGAAATGTGAATAAGGTCAACAAAGTTATCTATTTCCTTTCTAATTATTGTTATTGTTCTGATTCAGAGACTCCTGGCTGTCTGTATCAGGCACGGTCTGCATCAGGAATTCTGAAATTAGAAGCTGGAAAATATAAAGCATCTAGTGATTTCTTTTTCTGCTTTTGGGATTTGTATGCCCCAGCCTACCAAGTTATCACAGTGAAGTAAGATATATACATTCCTGATTCTCTAATAGTGATTGAGATATGCATAAGGTATAAAGAAATACATGTATTATGTTTGATAGTACTTTATAAAACATACTTTTTTTAAGATTACTATTATGGATACATTGATGGATTGCAAAATAGAAGTGAAAGCAGACATTTTTAAAAGCTGGCTATTATAGCTATAAAAAAACTTCGATTTGAAAAAATGCTTTATGCTTTAATTTAAAAAAAAAATGATGGGATTGATGGCTGAATGGTGTAGATATATACTTGCCTGTTGACCTTGAGAGTCCTGGGTTCGATCCTCTGTGAGAGCCATGGGAATTTTTCCTGGTGAAATTTGTTTCATAGTCATCCCACAAGCACACAGCTTTAAATAGGTATCTGACTAAAATTGAAAATTAAAGGTGGATGGGTGTTGTGTTAACCACACTATTCCTTCAGAAGTTATAGAAACAGATGAATTCTACACTTCATCTGCCCCAATGGTCTGCTAGGGCTAAGGGAACTCTACTTTTTTTCATTAAAATGCACTTAAAATAAAAAAAATAAAGAATTATGTTTTACTTTTTATTGCTTTTAAGAGATAAATATTTAGAAAATATCAAAATCCATTTCATATTTTAAAAAGTTTAATAAATGAGGAACACGAGTAATTTGTCACCCAATAATGTGACTAGCTACTGTTTTATAACATTATTACAGATTCCTTCAAGTCTATTACATTTAATGACATCTACTAAACTCCTCATATTGCTACAACTTTTTTTTATCTACTCATGGCTCAGTGAATTGGTTCTTCAAATGTGATTTCATGATATTAATTTTAATTATATTTTATAAAAAAAAAATCAAGTTTTCTTTTATTTTTAAATAAATATTTTAAATTTTTACAGGTTAAGTGATATTGGAGATTTAACAGACTGCAGTCAAGCATATGTCAAAGTTTACAATGTAACTTTCTATAGAGGATACTTCGGCTATGCAAAGTACTGTGGGTCAAATATTCCTCAGTTTTTAAGATCATACGAAAATACCATGTCAATAGAATATTTTGTCAACAAAACTGGTCCTCAACCAAGACTAAATGGTAGCTATGTTGTCACAGGTAAATCTCATACTACTACTTTGTCAACTAGTTAAAAACAGTGATAGTTCTTTCAACTTTAATTGTTGTCAGATGATCGCAATGTTTTCCTTGGTATCAAACATATCTTTTCATGAGGATCAGCTTATGATAAAATTGACACTAAAAGATTTTGCAAAATAAAGGTTCACTGACACCACCATAATCAGCTCATTGACACCACCATAATCATCTCACTAACACCATCATAATCAGCTCACTAACACCACCATAATCAGCTCATTGACACCACCATAATCATCTCACTAACACCATCATAATCAGCTCACTAACACCACCATAATCAGCTCACTAACACCACCATAATCAGCTTATTGACACCACCATAATCAGCTCACTAACACCATCATAATCAGCTCACTAACACCACCATAATCAGCTTATTAACACCACTATAATCTGCTATGTATGTGTGTATGTTTGGTTGTCCAGCATAAAAATCCACATTGTTGAACCAAAAAAATACATTTTTACCTTGTTAATGCACGTTGCTAATTATCTTTATTTTAAATTACTCGGATTAAGCAATTTATATCTGAACTAGCAGTGTATTACCTGAGTGGACCTACTTTCTTTTGCACAAACTTGATAATGCTGGCCTATTAAATGGGCTGGTCAATACCACTGGATAAGAGATAAAAGTGGCAGGCTGAATAAAGGGTGGGGCTAAAATTGTGAAATGAACAGTAGGTTAGGAGAATAACATTGTAAAATTGGTTCAGTATACTACAAAATCAAAGGTTGTAAACAATTATTCTAGGCAATGGTGAATATTCTCCCTGGGGGCATACTAATGCGAAGACCAGGTCCATATTAACTAGTTAGTTCATAAAAAACATTCATGAATCACATTTATAAAAAAATGTAACATGAAACACAACAAGAGGTAAAAAAATGTCCCCCATTGCACTGTCTTATTGACAGAGCTCTTAAAAAGTTAATTCATTGTCATTCCACATTACTACTAAAGAGTCACTAGTGACCATGAGAGAAAAGGTTTACAATGAATTCATTTCAAACATTTTTTCTTATTCCAGATCAACTATCTTTATACTCTAAAAAGTTTAACTGCAATGTATAATTCCTTATGGTTTGTTAAAAAAAATGTAGATTGTAACTGGAAATATGGAGATGCTTGTGAACATGACTGTCGCTGTAACAGAACTTATACACAGTTTTGTAACAACCTGAATGGAAACTGTGAATGTGTGAGTGGGATGACCGGTGCTGATTGCTCAGTGGACATTGACGAATGTAAAATAAATACCACATGTCATCCTGCTTTAACTTGTCGGAACACTTTTGGAAGTTATGGTAAGTATACTGACCTAATTTCTCTTACTGAACATGGTAGTAAATATTTTTTATAAATTTATTTGATTTTGAATCCAAACATTAGTAAAAATTACCCATAATGATTGTAGTTTTCAATGAATATTTCTATACATTACATTATATTAATGACTCCCATTAAGTTAGTGTCTGTGGGAAACCAAATATAAAAAAAAATTTTTTATTAAAATATTTCAATGTTTGTTTTATCCACCTACTTCAATCCAGAATGTGAATTAGAAAAAACAGAACCAGTTGGCCAATTTGATTGCTACTATTCTCACTGGGGGAAAACCTATCAAGTATCTATAAAAGCACCAGCTAATCAAGTGGTAACACTTAGGTAAGAGATCAAAAATATTTTAGGGTAAGATATAAATATAGAGAGACTAAACAGTCATATTGTGTCAAAGAGAAGCTAACCACTTAACATCTTCTCGCGGCCATGTAGTTTTGGGCATTTGATGACTCAGTTGCTCACAAACTTTAGTCATTCTGGAGCCACTGAAAAATCTGTTTGGTTTTTGTGACCTGCCTGTCAGGAAATATAAAAAAAGGATAAAAGAAAGCAAAGCTAAAGATTAATTGTTAATATTTTTTGTTTAGTTCTATTATCAAAACCTTTCCTTACCCACTTCTAATCACCTTGAGTGGGTCATGGCCCACACTGTGTTAGCTGATGAGAATTATATAGGGTGGCGTGTTATGTATTCTTCTTTGTTTATTCATTTGTGATGGATTGATTCATCAGCATTGTGAATCTGAATTATCTGAGTCTGACAATGTTCCTTGTTTTATGGGTATTTTTTTTTAAACTACTGGGAAAAAAATGTATAATTTAACACTTTGAAAAAAAAAAGTACATGAAGTCTTTATATCAGAAGCTTACACTAGTGATAGAGAGTTCTCTTTAGCTCAGAAAGAATATTATCATATGGTAAAAAGATATTCTATTCAAAGAATGTATATAATAGTATATATGTTAAAGAAGGTAAAATAGATTGTATTTATTTTCTCTAAACCTTACTGAAACTGTTTAAATTTGTTTTATTAGATTAATCACTTGAATGTTACAAACTTTTGTATGAAAATATGAAAATTATTCTTTCAGTATGCAATGATGCAAAAAAATTCTGCCTGATATGCTAACAGAAGTTACTATCATCAGTGTTTCAGATTTTGGTGCATTTGTTAGACAAAACTGTGATTTAGACTTTTCAGTATTCAATGGTAACAGTTCTAACAGTCAACTTGGTTATTACTGTGGATCAAAGGTGCCTAAACTACTCAGAACCACACAGAATGTGATGAGACTAACAACACTCAACAATTATGGCTTAACTGCGTGTCATGCAGAATATCAAACACATAGTTAGTTTTCTTATTCAATTTTTCTCAGCTTTTATATTTTCCTAAATAGATTAGTTCTGTTTGGATGACAAGTTAAGAGTTGTAGTTTTGTCCATTTTGTATTATGCTTTCAGATTGAATGATACTTGAAAATATTATTTTTACTACATAACCATAAACTAACCTTAAACATATTATGTCAACTTTTTTGTTAGGCATGTAGCCAAACATTCTGCTCTTTTAGTTTGTGAATAAAAATAATAAAATAAATTAAAAACTTTACGCTTATAACAGCTGATAAACCTAGATATACAGAGAAACAAACCAAATGATCTATACATATATAGAAACACATAGCCAACCCCAAATCAATAAATGTGGATGTAGAGCTTTTAATTATTATAGCCATCTGATCCAGTAACTCAACATACTCATAATTAAATCATAACAGAAAAGTCATTTTTACAGATTATGAGATTAATATCTTTTAGGTTCTGTGTGTATTTAGTAATCACTGGTAGGTGGTTAGGCAGAATATCTAGAGTGTACATATATTTATATTGTGCTTTCTATGATTTAGATGTGATGACTTTGTATTCAGGTCACAAGTGCACTGACCTCAAAACCTAATTTTAAAAATGTTATTGTGCATTAGTTGTTAAGGAATATTTTATTCACATAAATCAGAAGGGCTTTCTTTTGTATAAGTTGTTGTGTATTAGTTTATGATAATATTATATGGGGCGGTGCGAGGTGTGTTGTTTCAGTTATTGTGTTGAAGGGCACAGCATGTTTTGATAGGAAAGAGAGTTCATGGTAGGGGACCGTGACTAGTTAACGAGTGTAGTGGTCAGTAGTCCAGGGGATGGGACCATGGCCAGTCGAGAAGGTTAATGGTTAGTAGTAGAGTGTAGAGTTGAGCTGTGGATGACCACAGTAGTATTCTGGATTATATGATTTTTTTTGTGATGATTCTGTATTATAGATGTGATGGATTAAACATGTATATACGTTATTTCATTTGAAGAATACCTTGTTCGTATTATATGAAGACTTCACTGTTGTGCATTAGCGTGTGTGTTTTCCCAGGAGTCTGAGGACTGATTTATATGAAGTATTGACTTAAGGAGATAACTTAGGGCCCCAACAAGACCCTGTACACAACAAAGTATCATAAATCAAACAAAGGATTATTCATAAAGGGTTTCTTTTTGCTGTAAATTTTTCTTATTGGTAGACTTATATTCAGCATAAACACTGTTGGTATATCACTGTTATGGTTATAATAATGTCTGTTTATTTTTTTTTACAGGTTGCCCACCATTCACTTACTCCGCAGAGTGCAAGGTATCATGTAAATGTCTGAAAGAAACAAGTGTATCCTGTGATAGCGTGTATGGTACATGTGTGTGTAAGCCAGGCTATACAGGACGTGACTGTTCACAAGATATAGATGAATGTACTTTTGTAAAAAACTGTACACAAAATTCTGAATGCATAAACACTCCAGGGTCTTACATTTGTCAGTGTCTACGAGGCTATACCTACAACACTGTTACTGGACTCTGTGAAAGTAAGATTACTACCAATAACAATTACCACCTAATACATTCATACCCCGCTTATCACAGGGATTATGTTCCAGCAATACATGGTGCTAAATGAAATAGCACTATATAGAGTGGTAATTTATCATGTAAATACATGTATTAGGGATGCATACCTTAATATAGAGCATTGGCTTATATTTATCTATCTATCTATCTACTTTCTTATTCCAGTGATTATGAGATTTTTATTATTGATATTCATTATTTCATCTAAAACAATTCATGAAAGAGAAATACTTTTGAGTGATTGAATTGACGTGTAAAGTTCTCTTTTGTTTTCTTCTTTGGTCAAATAGTCACTTACCATTATCGGTCTCTTTGAACATCTCAACCCTTGCATGTTTTTTTTCTAGCTAATTCTCTTTTTTCATGTTTCCCTGTTGTTGTTTTTTTAAATCTTCAATTTAAAGTAGACCTTTGTAAACTTAGTCTTCAGGTATTTGTTACACACTGATGCCACCAGACTTGACTATGAGAGCTAACAAAATTTTAAAGATTCAACAGTCAAGATGTTAAATTGAATGTCACAATATTTTCACCATTATATGTAGCCAAACACTTTTAAAAATTAACAAAAATAATTTTAAAAAATTATATATAAAAAAACGACAACAAATTAAAGCTGACTATTGTTAACCAGAACAGTGTTATTAGGCGACGTTAACTGTTTATTAATAAAAAAAAATGTGTGATTAAATATAAGTTTTTATTAAATTATTAAACAGGATATAATAACAGGCCAATTCTTGTCATAAAAAAAGATATCATTTAAAGTTAATCATTCACAATCTCTTTCACACACATACATAGTTATGACAGTATATTTATTTTTGTAAGTTATTGTTAATTTTTTTCATGAAGTGTTAAATAATTTTATTATTAAATAATTATTATGTCTTTTGTCCTGCAAATTTCCAGTGAATGTACAGTACTATTATAGCATTTCCACTATTTATGACACTCTTTAGTATTACTGTATTACACTTTTTGCCTACAGTTTCTCAAGAATGCTCAGAACAAGATAGAAAACGATGTTCACATACATGTTATTTAATTAATGGAAGACCTCAATGTGGATGTCCTGAGAACTTGGTTCTAGATGATATTGAAAAAATAAATTGTGTTAGTAAGTATGAAAGAAATAAATACACTATATTTAAATGTTTTTTAAGCGCAATTTTAAATTCCAATACATATAATGATTGAACAAAGTATATTTCTGGGGGTGGGGACTGTTCTCATCAAACTTTATTAATAGTTATACATATCAGCTCTATTTTTAAAAAATCATCATAAGTATGATTAATATCATTTAAACAAAAATCTAAATCTAAAGCCTTAAATAGAAATTTATTTACAAAAGCACCACTAGAACTGATTTATTTTGAACTCATTATTTTATTTTTTCTTCTCTGAAGCACCCTTCTATACACCCTTTGGAGAAGTCATCAGCTATGGTCTGAATGATTTGGATAAAAAAATTGAATTTAATACAAAATTGCCATTTGGCTCTAAAACTATTTCTTCTGCATTTGTAAGTTGTTTTTTTTTTGTACATTACAAATCTGTAAGTTCCCTTTGGATTTATATAAAATTCATTTACTTTTTCCTCATATTTCATCATATAAATATTTCTTCATAATGATTTGAGTCAATATATAAAAATCTAGAAGCTCATGTGTATTTTCTTAATTTTTTCAACTTTTTTTTTCAGATCAATAAAGGAGGAGTAATTTATTTTGATAACAATGCCAATGTTAACCCTTCAATTGGCAATGCCCACTCATCTGCTGTTAAACTTATAGCACCTTTGTGGGGCAAGTATAATTTAAAAAAAGGAATAATTTCATACCAGTTGATTGAAAATTGCAGACTATCTGATTTCACCATCCCAACTAGATCATTTGCTCAGACAGAGATATTAAAAAGAGCTGCTAAAGATTTGAAGATTTATAGACCAGAAATGTATGATTTTGAAGTCAATACAGTATTGGTAGTAACTTGGCAACAGCTTCAACTTCCTAAAGTAAGTCTGTTTGTCTAATTAACTTTATCAACCAGAACAAAAATTAATACACAAGTTGAATGTCTGTTTAATTTAGTAATTCCTGGATTCCAACATTATTGATTGGCTGATTTAAAAAATGCAGGTACCTTCCCTGAATCTATTCATTTCAAAATAGGTCCTAGCATTAGTTAAGGGAAAGTAAACAAGTTAGCTATTAGCTAGCCACACAATCCCTTTAAATCCTATACCTCTTGCAAACAGGTAAATATTACTTCAACTGCCTCAAAAAATAATTGTGGATATCAAGGAATATTTATTTAATCACACAATAAAAAAAAACTGTGTTGTCACAAACAGTAACATGGGGTAGAAATGTAATGGGGTGAGGACACTGAGTCAATATCTTTCTTAAAATATGTTCTGTTTTCATCTTGACATAATTATAATCTTAAAGTTTTGTTTGGCATTTTGTAAATATTTTTGCATCATACATAAAGAGAACTAACCATCATGTCTTTCACTTGAAGTAATTACAAGAGAGTACTTTAAATGTTTTTGTGTTTATGTAGGGCTTTTAAAATTATTTTAATGTGTGAGCTCATTTGTATCATGACAATAAAGTTCCAAGATTTGATCTCTAAACATTTGGTTGGGCCTTACACACTTAGAACATCCAGAAATATCTGCAGTGTAAATAAAAAAAAATAGAAAACATTATATTAGGAATAATTAAATATTTTTACTACATTTCCATATCTGCTCTATAAATAATGATTGAAATATAATCCGTATTAATTATAATTGAATAGT
This sequence comes from Bulinus truncatus, assembly GCA_021962125.1. Lineage (NCBI taxonomy): Eukaryota > Metazoa > Mollusca > Gastropoda > Planorbidae > Bulinus > Bulinus truncatus. The sequence continues at coordinate 3,610,480 of JAGDYQ010000035.1, forward strand.
TTAACTTTGTAAAGTGGTCAAGTTATCTGAAAAATGTTTCTATTTTTTTTTTATTAAAAAAAAAAAAAGAAAACTGAAGAACTTACCTTTCAAGCTATCTATATCAGTGGCTATGAAAAGAAAGTACTCTATGGTGAAGTAGTCCCTGATGGTAAGCTATTAGAGTAGTCACATTTGAATTTGTTCTGTTTGACTATTGGATTGTTAAATTAAATTGAATACCTGTACAGTGCTACTACTGCTACTATTTATCACACATATAAAGAGTTAAATATAGTTATGTGTAATAAGGTTTCTAAAATGCATTGTTATTTGTCCATTATCTAGCCATTATTTAAAATGTTAAAATATATGTAATTTAAAATTACTAATACATATATATCCTTAAAGATTCTTTAGTTGACTGTCAGTAGATTAACACAGAAAAAATATTATTGAATAAATATATCTTATTGCAATTTAATGCATTTCAAAACAACTACAGTAACAAAACAAAAAGCTTTTGATTTTTTAATTCTCAGATTGGTTTTGCGCCCTAGATTGGTATCATTTCTCAATAATCTACTTTCATAACTTATTAATCAATGCAATGATGGGTTTTATATCATTTATCAAATCCATTAACAGACAAAGAGTCATCATTTGCAATGTTCATCTATCAGAAAGGCAAAGACAAATGGGGTGATGGCCATCCAGCTTCTATTGGTTTTACCAATGGTGACACATCACATGATATAGTCAAACTTTTCCCACATGTCTTAATGAAATTAGGTCATCACCATCCTGGTAAGTACACATATGTTAGTGTTTTAAATATAAGTATTACAGAAACACAAGCTGTACCCTGCAAAAAAACTTTGCATAGTTTAACTTTGAGGTTATCATGAAAAGAAAATTTGTTATGATGAAGTGCAGCTATTTTTATTATGAAAATTTTTTTATTATTATTAATGTTTTCCTTTAGTGATTTTAAAATGCTATTAGTTATAAAAAAAAAAAGACAACAATAATTTTTTATCAAACAACAATAATAAAATTTTATTACATTTTTTAATATGTTAGATTAGTACATCACATATTTAACACCGCAGAAACTATTTAAATTTGAAAGTGTAGATTTTTTTTTTAAACATTATCAAATCAAAACACAGGCAAGAAAGCGGAAAACAGTGTTTTTACTTTTGATCTAAAGCAGACATGAGTTTGAAAATATTTATATAGAATTTTATATTTTATTGTTATCCTTATAATTAATGTAGATAACTCTCCAATTATCATTTATCAGCATAACAAAAAAAGGCTTAGTCCTTTAATTCTATTTCTACATTTATTAATTATTTTTTTTATAATAAGTATTAGTATGTAGCTGCTAAATTTCTAGCATGGTCAACCATGAGAATCTTAACTCATCAGTTTTCTACTAAATTGGGGTGCTTTTTTTTTTTTATTTTTACAATATATAGTCAGTAATATTTCTTTTGTTCCTACATGTCTCAAGTTGTAATTTTTTTTCTTAAAATGTAAAGATTAATTTAAATTAAATGCATTATAATATTCTAATTAGGTTTTGAAAGAAATACTATTTAAAAAACTGAGACTCTTCAAAAGAAAAAAATTATTTAAGTAATAATTTTTTTTTTTCAGATTCTAAATTTCCTCCTGGAGTTATGATGTTTTCTGTTGGAAGTGTCAACAGTCATGAACAGAAATGTAAACAGTATCTTTGTAAGCATGTACATTTGAAATCATCTGACACATATCTCTCACAGATTAATGAACTTCACAAATGTCCATGTAGTCTTGATAGGCTGGCTCTCCAGTGGGACTTGTATAAGAGAACGGACAACTATGACTGCTATGCACTTAGTCCAAGAGCCAAGTTAAGATTACTACCTAAAAATCCCAGAAACAAGGTAGTTATTTACATAAGCATGCTAAACATACTAAATAAATGTGTTCTAAATATTGTCTCAGTAATTTTAATGACTAAAATTAAACTATTAAAGCAGAAACTATATCACTATATTCAGTGCTTCTTTTTTTTGTAAAAAAAAATTGGTGCCTGTACTCAGTGACGAATTGACTAACTTTTAACTACCAGTTCACACCTATTTTAATTCTTATTGCGTGCAATTTTAAAATAATTCAATTGTAACAAATTAATAATATAATAAATTAATAATAAACATTAAAATACAAGAAAAGTAATCATTTTTTCCCCCACATTGAAAAAGGTGCT
>JAGDYQ010000035.1:3613218-3850967 GCA_021962125.1 Bulinus truncatus
TTGTCGTTCAAGCTAACATGTTTCCAGGAAAACTCAATAATATCAGAATGGCCATCTGTGTCCTGCCACCATTTCCGACCCCCCACTTTGCGGCTTTGCATTCTCTGCTGTGTACACCGGTGAAGATAAGTAGCGGTCAATTGGACGACAGGACATCAAATACACATATGTTTTATCTGCCTTCCACCTTGTTTGGACAAACTCCAAATACCAAAAAGCCCTGACCTTTGATCGAACTGTTCCCGAGGACATACCAGTGAAATAAATAATCGGCCAGTGTTTCATTATTTGGATAGGTAGATATTCCCGTATCTTAATAGGCTTTTAAAATGATGTAAGCATAACTTGCAGTTCATTTCTTAGGTTTATCAAAATTTAAGTGAATTGCATTACGTAGACTTTCTCAGACATATTATTGAACACTTGTGCTAAATTTTGAACAGACTAAAGGCCAGGGCACCTTGGTCTCTGAGGTTGGACTACCCGGTGTGACTATCTCTTATTGGCGATTCACAGGGTAAAAAAGGTTGAAAAACTATGAACTTTCGTATTGTTGCTATGATGGGGTTTATCAGTGAACATAAGCAGTCTCCCTCTTGTCTGGCTTTCTATACACTATTGTTTATGTGTCTCTGTTACAAAAAGTTTCGCAATCGTCCTAAAGTCTCTGATAAGGACCCTGAAGTCTCACTATTGTGCTGAAATCTCCACTATTGCCCTAAAGTCTGATGGCATTGCCCCTAAAGTCTCACTGTTGTCCTGAAGTCTCACTATGCACAATTTTAGTATAATGAAGTATCTTCTTTAAACTTCCCCTGCACCTTTTCAAATTTAGCCATGCAGAGTATCTGAAGGTTGGGAGTTTGTCATCTCAGCTGTGCCTCTGGCTCAGATAAATGACACAACCCTGAGACAGCCTAGCCAAGACTTGCGCATAATCCCCCAGTCAATCTTTGACAGCAAAAGCGTAAACAAAATAATACAGTGACGCGAATTGAAAGAAAAAAATCAATATAAGAAAAGTAGAATCATTGACATAATGAAAAGAAAACTCAATATGGGCTGAGTGAAATCACATTGACATAGACAGAAAACAAAATATGAGCTGAGTGAAATTATTAGACATGACAAATGAAGCTCAAATATAAGGCTAGGTGAAATCAGTAATTTAGACAGAGAAGGCTCAATTAAGGTTAGGTGAAATGATTGGCATATAGACAGGCGGCTCCAATATCAGCTAAAGTGAAATCTTTGACTTTGAACAAAGTAAACTCAATGAAAAGCTGAGTGAGAATAGTAGCTGTAGGCAGAGAAGGCTCATGGTATAATCTGAGAGTAATCATTAAACATGAAGACAGAGAAGGAAACACAGATGGGCTGGGTGAAATCGATGAACAACTTTGAACTGAAGAAAGCTCAATATGGGCTGGGTGATATTTATGAAATTGTAAGAAAAGACTTAATCATAGAATGGGTTGAAATCATTAACATGTGATTTAGTAGGCCCAAGATGCGATAGGTGAAATAGTTGACGTACGACAAACGACTCTGCCGACTGAGTGAAATAATTGACCATGAGCCCATCTGGCTCTATATGAACACGATTGAAATCATTGACAAGGACGGAAAAACTTAATGCCATTTAAGGTGAAATCATTGACTTGTGAAACAGAAGGCTCAATATGAGCTCAGGTGAAATCATTGACATGACAGAGCCGGCTCGATATGTATGCTGAGTAGAAATCCATTGACACAGACAAAGCAGGCTCAATCCAGGGCTGAGTGAAATCATTGACATAGACAGACCAGGTCTATATGAACGGTAAAATATTGTTACATAGATGAAGAACAATATCATTCAGGTGAAATCATTGACATAGACAGAGCAGGCTCAATATGTGCTACAAAATTGAAATCATTGACATAGACAGAGCAGGCTCAATCAGGGTTGAGTGAAATCATTGACATAGACAGAGCCGGCTCAATATGTGCCGAGATTCATGGCATAGTTGAATTACGGGATTCTTTTTTTTAAAATATATATATATATATATATATATATATATATATATATATATGTCTATCTATCTTTATATATATATATATATATATATATATATATATACTGATATGTATAAAATATTTAACTTTATATAACTGTATCATTAAAAAGTGACATATCAAGGTAAATCTTTGAAAAACTAAAACAATATATTTGGCACCAAAAAAAAATTCTACAGAAACTAAATAAATTAATTCGGGTGAAATTTAAGCTCTGTGTTAGCTTGTATTATAGTGTAATTAGCGATCAATTAATAGAGTATGTTTCTTTTATTTACAATATAATTGGTTTCAAAGGTGACTGACATCGCTAGTGCTTTTAAGCAATTCTTATTACTTTAATAAATTTATAAGATTTTTTTGTTTCAACGCTAAATATTTCTTCTGAAAATATTGTAATAAGTTTTCCATGTATATTAAATAAATAAAATAACGAATTATTCTAAACCGATGACCAAATGGCACGTGCTTAAAAAGCATTATTTACTTTATACAAAGTCGCTGAAATATTCTCGGCACCTGAATCAGTGTTGACCAGTGTCTTTTGTTATATAATAAGGTGACGATATTGACACAAAACTTGACCAACAGACAGAACAGCGAATTGTATTTCAAAAGGTTGGTCACCTTGAGGTCATTACACCCAGAGTACTATGGAACTCCTGAATTCTACTATGGGTAAGTAATTTATTCAACGAGTGGCGCAGGAAATGGGCGTTTACTATTCTACTGGCTACCAATCTAAGCCCAGGGGGTTACCAAAATACGGCCGGCGGGTCAAATCCGGCAAACTACGTTAGTATATCAATGCCCGTCGACGGTGCTTTAATTTGCTTGATAAATGGCACGGGTCACTTGTAAGTATTAAAAAGAATGATTGTGCGGCCCGGTTTATTCAATCTCTCACTTATCTGGCCCGCTGTGAAAAATGTTTGGTGACCCCCCCTCCCACCCCCATGATTTAGACTACCAAACTGCCATTCCAATTAATCATAAAATATCTTGTTGTCGGTGTTTCCCCACCAAATTTCAATGCCATGCCCAACCTAAGTGCTTATACATTTTTTTACCGCTTCTGTATAATTTGTAAATCAAAACTATCTAAAATATTAATAAAGAACGTCTACCGGTCCGTGGCGAGAAAAAGGCTGGGGACCACTGGACTAAGACACTGAGATAGGTCCTATAGTGAAATGTAAGAAGTAAGTGCCACTAAAAAAATCGTCTCTTTTATGATTCTGTCAAACCGGCGACTCTAAAATGTAGACCAGAGTCCTCCACTGGCTACAGATGGGTGTACCACCTGCAAGGGACACAGCCGTTTGGTGTAGTGGTCAGTATAGAGACTACCACAACAATAGTGGAGACGTTCACTGCAGTACCGGTGGCCGGTTGGGGAGAGATGTACTACGTGATGGCCCTGAGGTAAGATGAAGAGTGACTGTTCTTTTTTGTGTAATGTGATGTGGCTATGCCGAAGGATGAAGAGTTATTGTTCTTTATTTTGTAATGTGCTATTGCTATGCCGAAGGATGAAGAGTTAATGTTCTTTATTTTGTAATGTGCTATGGCTATGCCAAAGGATAAAGAGTTATTGTTCTTTATTTTGTAATGTGCTATGGCTATGCCAAAGGATAAAGAGTTACTGCACTTTATTGTGTAATGTGCTATGGCTATGCCGAAGATGAGGGGTTACTGCACTTTATTGTGTAAGTGCCAAGGCTGTGCAGTAAGATAAACATATTTGCAAGTTGGATGGGGTATTAGAAAATAAAACTCATTATTAAAGACTTATAGAAAATAACATGTTTTTGGAGAAAGACGAAATATTTTTAGAAATGAACTGTGGGAGGGTGGGTTGGGGGGAGGGGGCTACTAAGCCTCTAAAATGAAACTGAAATCAAATAAAAAAGAGGATCTTTGAACATAGTTTGTTTGGGGGGGGGGGGCTAATCAAGTATTAGGTAACGCTTTTTTTTCCCTCCATTCCCCTCCTCCCACTCCCGCGTAATGCTATTTACCATTCTGGTCAGTGCATGTCATACAACGGCCAACTGCTTCCCCCCCCGGCCCCTTAGACTTAGAAGCAACTGGAACCAATCCGTTCAATAATTAGAACCTTCTATTGTTAATTTTATGTCTTTAGTTTATCTTTTTTTTCCGTTTGCAGAGATTTTCGTTTTTTTTTATATTGTACAACTGTTGTTGTTGTTGTTGTTTATTTGTTTATTTCAATTTTGAACACCCGAGAACTTTAGTTTGTATTGTGAGATACGTTAAAAAGATTTATCGATACTGCTTTAACGTTTTAGATAATGAGAGCTTAAAAAGGAAAAAAAAAAATTACATAACTTACGCCAGCGGCTCTCAACCTTTTTCGGGACTGTGCCCCAAAGGTTGCGAAAGTATGTTGTACCCCTCCAAACGTTAGTTGGCGAATAAATGTAATTATTTTCATGATGATATGTGCTTACCTTTTTGATGCACTACTTGGTCACGTGGTTTTGGCGATGGGCCATGCTGATAATCTGGGGCACTTTCATCAAACTCTCAGTTGTCTTTAACGAAAATGATATGTCGCAGCGTAACCCTGAATACCTTGACCTTACCCCCTCGGGGCATGAGTACCACCGGTTGAGAACAACTTCACTCCGAAATCTTTTTCGTTATGTGCTGTCATTTAAATATACGTATTTATGTATTTTACCAACACATTTAAGCACATGTATTTATGTATTTTACCGACACATTTAAACAAATGTATTTGTGTATTTTATCGACACATTTAAACACATGGATTTATGTATTTTATCGACACATTTAAATACACGTATTTGTTTATTTTACCGACACATTTAGACACATGTATTTATGTATTTTACCGACACATTTAAACACATGCATTTATGTATTTTACCGAAACATTTAAACGCATTTATGTATTTTACCGAAACATTTAAACACATGTATATACATATGTTACCAACACATTTAAATTTCAGTATGAAATTCTCAGTTATACTGATGACAAACGAACTCGAGAACACGATACTATTTAAGTTGAAGTCTGAAGACAAAAAATTTTCACTAGAAATTGACGGATCGTTTCATCGGCAAGGGGAGATGTTTACAATAAGAATGAAACCGTAAGTTGTGACTTTGTTTTACCTGACAGGTGCTACTAGTGTCAGCAAGTTATAGGTTTGTTTGAATGAACTATACACCACGTGCTACTTGTGTCAGCCAGTTTGTTGAATGAAAGATCAGCCATTTCTAGTTTTACATACTCTCAATGCTACATGACTTACAGACTTGGACAAATCCCTTACTGTCAATGTTAATAATGTCAGATCGAACTCACTTTCAATAACACGTCCTTATATAATGGACATTGGAATCTATTGACCACCCATACAGATGAAGTCATATTGTAGGAATAATGAGTATACAGAGAAAGATAAACAAAGGGGTCCCAAATCTTCTTTTGCCATAGTCCTTGACTTGATATATATCTATCTATTTCAATATATATATATATTCTAATGTGCAGGTATGGAACATACGCAATCAGCCATTGTTGGAAAGACCTTGCCGATGGATTCATAACAGGTATGACAATAAACCGTAACAGATTTAATGCGCAGTATCAATAATCAAAGCTAGATCTAGCAGAACCAATATCAATCATCAAAACTAGATCTAGCAGAACCAGTATCAATCATCAAACTAGATCTAACAGAACCAGTATCAATCATCAAAACTATATATAGCAGAACCAATATCAATCATAAAAACTAGATCTAGCAGAACCAGTATCAATCATCAAAACTAGATCTATTTGGAACTAAATATTCAAACTAAATACATACAAATGTGTAGCCATTGTTTGTATGTTTACAACTATTGTTAAGCCTGTTCAACATACAGTTTTTTTAAGCTCATGTTCACACTAAATATTTTTTAAACATCTAATCCTGAAGTAACAGGTATAGTCATAAAACAGTCTGTAACCATTTCACATATGAATGTACGTAGTTGAGGTAGTCGTTTTGGGAGCACTTTTTATATAAAACCTGGTGTTTAACTCTACAGGGTCGCATTATAACCTGGTGTTTAACTCTACAGGGTCGCATTATAACCTGGTGTTTAACTGTGCAGGGTCGCATTATAACCTGGTGTTTAACTCTACAGGGTCGCATTATAACCTGGTGTTTAACTCTACAGGGTCGCATTATACCCTGGTGTTTAACTCTACAGGGTCGCATTATAACCTGGTGTTTAACTCTACAGGGTCGCATTATAACCTGGTGTTTAACTCTACAGGGTCGCATTATAACCTGGTGTTTAAGTAGAGTCGCATTATAACCTGGTGTTTAACTCTACAGGGTCGCATTATAACCTGGTGTTTAAGTAGAGTCGCATTATAACCTGGTGTTTAACTCTACAGGGTCGCAGATTAGAGGCGCACGTCCATTTGGTGCGGTCAGTGGCAGCTGTGGCGGTAGTACACAGGCCAAACTTTGCGGCAGCACCGAAGATGACGATATATCGATAGAATCCACAGTAACTCCAGCGGCAGGTTGGTTGAATCACTTGAATTAATATAGAATTTACAGTAACTCCAGCGGCAGGTTGGTTGAATCACATGAATTAATATAGAATCTACAGTAACTCCAGCGGCAGGTTGGTTGAATCACTTGAATTAATATAGAATCTACAGTAACTCCAGCGGCAGGTTGGTTGAATCACATGAATTAATATAGAATCTACAGTAACTCCAGCGGCAGGTTGGTTGAATCACTTGAATTAATATAGAATCTACAGTAACTCCAGCGGCAGGTTGGTTGAATCACTTGAATTAATATAGAATCTACAGTAACTCCAGCGGCAGGTTGGTTGAATCACTTGAATTAATATAGAATCCACAGTAACTCCAGCGGCAGGTTGGTTGAATCACTTGAATTAATATAGAATCTACAGTAACTCCAGCGGCAGGTTGATTGAATCACTTGAATTAATATAGAATCTACAGTAACTCCAGCGGCAGGTTGGTTGAATCACATGAATTAATCACACACACGCAGACACACACACACACACACTGTCTTTTTTTAAAAACGTTCATAAAACCTAGCCCATCAACTGATACATCGTAAAATAATATAATGTTATTTATCGTTATTTTACTAAACACTCAATGGACAAATTAGTGATAGCGAGCTAACAATGGTTTTTAATAATAAAAAAAAAAACAGTTCAGAGAAATTAAATGATAAATGTAACTCGATGTCAAATTAGAGATAAAGTTTAAAAGTTCATGGTTAAGAAATTCTTCCACTACCCAACAGCAAATAATAAAAATACGTACATTGTGACTTCTCTTCACTTGATCTAGAAATGCTTCTCCCTACCGAGACAGCTGGGACCAGTTTTATATTGTTCAGTGTGACTGGAAGGCTAGCTCCAGGGTTCTACATCATAATGAGTGTCCACTCGGCTCCTATAAAAGTTTCTATAGCCAGACATCCACAAAGTCCAGAAGTGGACCATTTTTATCTTAGCCAGGCCGGTGACTGGGATACTGTAAGTATATTTGTTTAACATAATCTTGGGTGACAGGATAAAGCAAGTGTTAGTGTAAAACAGTGGTCCCCAACCTTTTTCTCGACGCGGACCGGTCGACATTTAATCATGTCTCCGCGCTCCGCTTGGAGGGGGGGGAGGGAGGGAGGGAGTTATGAACGTTGATTATTTATATTTAAGATTGTTTTGATTTACAATGACACTGCCGCTCACAGCCGCTCAGCTCCCAGTTTACTTCTCGTCCCATGGAAAGTCGCACCGAGAGAAATACAATACAACAAGTAAAAAGGAAATAATGTAATGTTTCTTCGGCGACCCGGTACCCTTTGATCCACGGCACCGGTCTGCGGACAGGGGGTGGGGGGGGGGGTTGGGGTTGGGGAGCCACTGGTGTAAAACACCCACCTTGAAGGAAGAAATGACTGAATTCCCCATCATTACATATACCATTTAAAGTAAGAAGTACAACTAGAAAGTGTCCTGTTGAATTCATATTTAGACATTGCTAGAATTTACATTTTTTTTTGATGTACAAATTAGAGACGCAGTCTGGATTGAACACCTTCTAGCAGGGACGAGGCGTGAGTGTTGCCGGTCATAACTCTTAGAGATGACAAAACATAGATTCCATTTTTTTTTAATTATTGGAATTTCGTTAATGCGATGGGAACTTTTCGGACGATTTTATTTGCACATTTTTTTAAAGGCGGAGTTCACGTTGCGGATATAAATGCAATGTGCGCAGCTTTATTAAAACGCATTCAAGAATACACATACAGACTTATAGAAGATCACATTTAGGCCTTTTTTATTCAATTCTATCTAGATTTGAAACACGCGGCACTTTTTTTTTTCTCATTTTTTTTCTTTTTGTTAATTCTACCAGTTTCCAAAAGTCTAACACAGTAGTTCTCAAATTTTGACTTACAGAGACCCACTAGGGCAAGGGTCGGCAAATTTTTGAGACGGAAGAGCCAAAAGTTATAATTTACATTTTTCTCAGTTTTTAAAAAGCCAGTAAAATTGTTGTTTCATTATTAAGGTATTTATTTAGGATAAGGTATATACATTTGATTTTTTATTCAAAATAAATGGCTTTAAATACGAAATAATGTTTATTCATATAAAAAATTTAAACTTTAAATAAATTATTTTAATAGATAGCTACATCAAGTTTGATTAAATCTGGCTCATAACTTGTTATTTTCAGTTTCAAGTACGCCTCTATATTTGTATTTGTTAGTTGACTTCTTACTTGACATTCTATTATAAATTCATACAAGAGAACGCTTGCTTGCACGAATATGTTGACCCAAAGATCTTCAGCACTCCAAATGCCAACTTCTTTCACCTCACTGTATCACCGTGGAAGACTATTCCTTGCGTCAAATATGAGTACCTCAACTCGCAGTATTTCTGTTAGATCTGTCCACTTGTGCAGCGCTACGTGCTTGCTTTTCTAGACCTCCTACTCTTCTAACTTGCTCTTGAGTTCTGTGAACTTGCCACTCCTCAAGGGTTTGGTTTTCAAATCCAGCAATTGCATTTGAAGCGAACCGGCATCAATTCGATTCCAAATAGCTCAATGTTGATCTTATTTGTATTTGTATTGAGAGAATTGAGAGGATTTAATATGAATGCCAGAGTACTTGCATTTGTTTTGATTTGCTCAAATCTCTCTGCGAATCTATTATTCATTTTGTTTATAGTCATACGAAAGTAATTCATGTCTATAGTTGTTGTTTTTTTTTTAAATAGCATGGCGCTTTCTGTATAATTTACATTCTTTGGTGCTTTATACGATGATATATTATAACGTAAGATTTGTTGAATTCCTTAAATATCTCGGTAAATATTACTGGACTTACCAGTCTTCTGCAACACTAACTGCCTCAGATTTTCGAAATGATTAAATTTAACGTTCTACAGGTCTTCGACAAAAAGAAATAATTTATTTTCGAAACAAACAATTTCTTCAAGCATGTCATAGGTTGGGTTTGCTTTTCCTTACAGTCTTACATTTAGCACATTTAGTTTATTTGTGATATCCACCATGAAGTTGAACTTTTGCAGCCATTTGTCTTCTTCCAGTTCAGAATGGTCAATGCCCTTTTCCATTTAGAATTTTTTTATTTTTCTCAAGCAAGAAGCAAAACGTTTCAATGCGTTATCCCTGGAAAGCCATAGCACTTTATGGAAGGCATCAAGTCGACATCGAAACAGCCGCAACTTGACATCGAAAGAGCCGCATGCGGCTCGCGAGCCGCAGGTTGCCGACCCCTGCACTAGGGAAACTGTTTTGTTGTCGCGAGTCACCTGGAAAACTGGGGTTGTTTTTTTATGCAACCCACCGTTAAAAGATAAACTAAGAACAGAAAAGAAAGACAATAACAGCGTCCAAAATTTATATATGGATTATCTCCCCTTGCTCTGTATTTTTAGCAAATTCGATTTGTATAGACATGTAGAGAGAGATGGAGTTGTAATCATATACAATTAATTATAAATGTAAATTGTATTGCGGCCCATATGAAATTCATTGCCGACCAAACCGTGCCTCGTAACCTCATTCATATTCAAAGTACTCTCATTAAACTTTGTTCAAGTGTGCTTCATTTAAGTATAGGGTCATGTTTAAAAAACAACTTTAACAACATCTATTTCTCATGTTGATAAGTAATGTAAAGTGCCCTAAGCCATAAAGGGCCATCGGGGCAGACGAAGTGTAGAATTCGTAAGTTTCTATTACCACGGCATATGAAGGAATATGTGGTTAGCACAACGCCCAGCCGCCTTTACTTCCCCAGCTCAAGTCAGATAACCATTAAAAGCTGAGTAGACTTGAGAGACTTTTACTAGCTTTTGACAAGATTTAGAAAAGCCCATTAGTTTTCGCCGAGGATCGAACCGGGACTTTCAGATCGACAGTCGTGCGCTCTACACCTCTCAACCACCCGTTCCTCATGTAATAATAATTTTAAAAAAACATTTATCAATTTATTTTGTTTTTATTTCTACAATAAAAAGTCTTGCGGCTGCCAAACTAGCAAGTATTTTTTTATATGTCCACAGTATAAAGCGCAAAATACAATCTTGAGGGCCAGTGGGCCGGTGGAGGTGGTCTACGTCCAAAACTCCAGCTGTGTGACAGACCGCGGTGGATACCAGATGGACCACAGCATGATGCTCATGATCCCGTATCAACTCTTCTACCACATGTATATAGCGTCGTAAGTGAATCTTTCTCGCTACGTTAGACCAGCTAGTTCAGCGGTCGGCTACAAAGTAGGGTCCGCGAAAACGTTTTGCTGGTGTGAACAATAAGACGAATATTATTTGTTTTCACACCTTGATCACAGACCCATATACATTCTTGAATGTTTGCGTGAGACGATACAAAAGCAATCACGTGATTTTAAGCAAAATATCATTGCTGAATTTAAGTAATGTTTGATGTTTTGTTAGTAAGGATGCACAGACCAACATAATTACACATAAACCAGTAAAAGTGGTAACCAATTAGTGAAAATGAGTTGACTGATGCTGTCCACAGACATTCACTCGTCAATTGAGTGGTCTGTGAGAGTAAAACGTATAAATATAGTGGTCAGTATCCTAGATAGAAATGGTTGCAGACCGCTGAAGTACCCAAGAGTTCACTGACTATCTAGCTGACCTAGTGCACACTGAAATGTACACTGACTACCCAACGCTGAACTAGTCCATAACCAAGTTCCAGGCCATGGAAGTGAAGTGGCATGTAGTATGATCGGGAACTGTACATATGACATATATCTCCAGGTTTCCCGAAGCTGACATGAGACACTATATGGTTTTTGTCATCCAGCCACACCATTTTGACACTCTGCACAAGTTGTATTCACACAACATGGAGCCATTCCTTGGGTAAGTGTCGAGATACAATCATTGGGAGAGTATTGAGATGCAATCATTGGGAGAGTATTGAGATGCAATCATTGGGAGAGTATTGAGATGCAATCATTAGGAGAGCGTTGAAATACAATCATTGGGAGAGTATTGATATCCAATCATTGGGAACGTATTGAGATCCAATCATTGGGAGAGTTTTAAAATTCAACCATTGGGAGAGTATTGATATCCAATCATTGGGAACGTATTGAGATCCAATCATTGGGAGAGTTTTAAAATTCAATCATTGGGAGAGTATTGAGATCCAATCATTGGGAGAGTACCTTTGAATTATTGGTGTGTATTAATCTCCAATCATTAGGTGATTATTGATATCCAATCATTGGGTGAGTATTGCAGTGGAGTAGCGAGCTTAACTCGCGCCCTGAGCACAATACCTTTTAAAGCTACAAAATACATCAACGGTACAACATGACTTCTATTTGTTAAATAGGCTAAATGATAATCTGCATTATTGATTTTAACTTTCGAAATACTTAATAATTGAAAAAAATTTAAAAAAAAATAACTTGAGGGTGGCGTTTGTCATTTTCAAAACATCATCACGGCCAATGGAATGCGGCGACAAAGGGTGTTTTCAATAGGGGAAAATACAACTTCGTAAGTACTTTGCACTTCTGAAATTGGTCATTTCATACTATGGCCAGCATCAAGGATGACAAAGTCCTAGGAGTCCGACGCAAAACCAAAACACCAAAAAAAAACTATCACTGGATTCGATATAATGATATCAAGGGGTGGTGGGAAACCATTGCAACTTTGTTTTTTTTTTTCGGTCTTTTTGTTGTTGTTGTTTTTGTTATTGAATTTTGTTAGAGAACCCATCGCCCCACCAGAAAAGGTTCAAGGGATCAATGAGGGCGGCCACTGGAGCGTCTATCAGTTCGAAGTGACGAAAGGCAGGAGCGTTTTGATCGTGTCACTCAGGACCAGGTTTGGCTGCTACCTCCATGGTGCGAGCAACGAGTCGACGTACATGCACCCGGCTGGGTTTATTAGCTCCAATATCAACACAGAGGTTGTTGTTCACACTGTTAAATATTTGTTTATTAGCTCCAATATCAACACAGAGGTTGTTCGCACTGTTAAATATTTGTTTATTAGCTCCAATATAAACACAGAGGTTATTCGCACTGTTAAATATTTGTTTATTAGCTCCAATATCAACACAGGTTGTTCACACTGTTAAATATTTGTTTATTAGCTCCAATATCAACACAGAGGTTGTTCTTACTGTTAAATATTTGTTTATTAGCTCCAATATCAACAAAGAGGTTGTTCGCACTGTTAAATATTTGTTTATTAGCTCCAATATCAACAAAGAGGTTGTTCGCACTGTTAAATATTTGTTTATTAGCTCCAATATCAACAAAGAGGTTGTTCGCACTGTTAAATATTTGTTTATTAGCTCCAATATCAACACAGAGGTTGTTCACACTGTTAAATATTTGTTTATTAGCTCCAATATCAACACAGAGGTTGTTCTTACTGTTAAATATTTGTTTATTAGCTCCAATATCAACAAAGAGGTTGTTCGCACTGTTAAATATTTGTTTATTAGCTCCAATATCAACACAGAGGTTGTTCACACTGTTAAATATTTGTTTATTAGCTCCAATATCAACACAGAGGTTGTTCGCACTGTTAAATATTTGTTTATTTTTCTCTATCTATATTTTTTAAAACTATGATAAAGCACAAAGGAGAAGCCCTAATGAAAATCGGATTGATCACCTATAAAGATGTAAACTTCCCTTAAGCCCCAATGGGCTCATCGGAGCAGATGAAGTGAAGGATGTTTTTTTTTTTTTTGTAGTCCCGGTATAGCAGTGGTGTAGA
Source organism: Bulinus truncatus (assembly GCA_021962125.1). Classification (NCBI taxonomy): domain Eukaryota; kingdom Metazoa; phylum Mollusca; class Gastropoda; family Planorbidae; genus Bulinus; species Bulinus truncatus. The sequence goes on from JAGDYQ010000035.1 coordinate 3,626,653, forward strand.
GAGGGGAGCATCACGCCCCGGGCGCTAATCACAAAGGGGCGCCAAATAGTATATTTTACATATAATATTATATGGTTTTCAAATGGGGGATAGGGGGGCGCTAAAAAGTTATTGTGCCCCGGGCGCGAGTGAAGCTCGCTACGCCACTCCGGTATATTTAAGGGATTGTTTGGCTAGCACAAAAACCAGCTGGGTTTTAAAGCTGGGTGAGCTTGAGGACTTTCACTAGGACCTGAACAATCCCCACGATTCCCCACAAAGGTTCGAACCAGAGACCCTCTCCCTCAGGACGGCAGTCAAGTGCTCTAAATCGTACGACTAGTGCCGTATCGAGCTTAACTCGCGCCCGGGGAACAATACCTTTTTAATACATTTTAGCGCTCCCCCCCCCATTCGAAAATCATATAATATTATATGTAAAATATAAATTTGGCGCCCCATTGTGAGTAGCGCCCGGGGACATATGTACCCCCGCCCCCCTAGCTACGCCTCTGCGTACGACCTCCTGTTTTCTATCAACTAAATATAGTATTGTAATAAATACTCCAAACTGAACATACATTTTATTAAGCACAAAACAACGAGTTGCATTCCTAATGTGTTGTAATATAAATGACCTTTTAGTTGTAATACATGTTAAAAACCTTTCCTAAAAAAAAATAAAATACAGCGGTGATTAAGGTATAAAAATTATTATAATGAATAGTTCTTTGCAATGAAAAAGACAGTATAGTTGCATTTGCCGTAGTATTAGTCAATAAATCGCTTTGAAGTAACCAACTTGTAAACAAGTGGGTGGGGGGACATTGAGACAATATCGTGAAAAGTTACAACTTATGATGTCAATATGAATGTCGTTGTTCACGTGCTCTTGTTTTAATCTCCAGCGTGTCTTATCTCATGTTGTTTTTTTTTAATTCTTGTGCATTAAAATAACACTCAGATGTGTAAGAAGACACTGACCACTATGAAGAGTGGTGACCTGCTGGACAATGACTGTGATGGCTACGTAGACGAGGAGATGTTTAATGAGAAAGGTAAAAATATCAATAACGTCACGACCATCTTAACAGTTGTTGTTGTTTATCATTACAACTTTAGGGAAATAGTTTGTTGGTTGGCCTAACTCAATGAAAAGCCAATCCACAGGAAATAGAATATAAATAATAAATTATCTTGTAGTCGCGGTATACCCATGGACGGGGATGGGAGGGGGGGGGTTACTCTGGGGCAAACGTAGAGATTCCAATTTATTTTTAAAGTCTTTTTTTATTTAAAGCTGCTAGTCTTCTTAATAACTTTATATTACAGACGAAAGCATGGGTTTTAACTGAAAATCTGTCTTTGTATTGTTGAAACATGATAATCAAAACTTATGTGTAGTGGCTTCTAGCTATAGCCACTGGAAAAAGTGAAAAACGCCCCCCCCCCAACTGTAAACAAGTGCGTAGCAACGCAAAAAATGTTCCAGCGAATAAAAAAAAATGCAACAAGTTGGCTTGCGACACCATTTTAATCAATCGATATGTTATTCAGAAAAAAAAATGGGTTAATCATAGATTTCTAACGGCCCCTTTTTTCCTTCCACCCAACCATCGAACCAGTTGATTGTCCACATGGAAATAAATAAGTCATTCCACCCAACCATCGGTTCACATGATTGTCCACATGGAAATAAATAAGTCATTCCACCCAACCATCGGTTCACATGATTGTCCACATGGAAATAAATAAGTTTAAATACACTTCTAGTTCAAGTTAAAACTATGGGTGTACATATGGGTCAAAGATGTTAATTTTCTCTTTCAACAGATGACGATGTGCGGAGTACTTCTGACAAGGCACAGCTCATTGATGAGGATCTGGGAATCTTTTTCGGTAAGGTTTCAATAAGACGTATGTAGGATCTGTCTAGGAAATAAAATAAAAAAGAATATTTCCTGCTGCTCTGTCGTCTTTCCCAAAAACCAAAGCCGATGTGCAATGGACTTGGGGGGGGGGGGGGGGGCACCACGGGAAATACAGCAATGACTTTAACCATGAGCTGAAAATCTATTGGTCGTCACCGGATATCAGGGACCCTAAAGTCGACCCTGGAGCGATTGACCACACGACCATCCGTCCTCCGCACCATTTCTGTCGCAAAGTTCCATCCGTCAATGTCAATTTAATAAAAATGTGTTATTCAGATTATAAATATTAAGTATTATACATGTGTTAAGCATAATACTTCAAAATGTCTTGAGGTTATTTACTTTTTGTAAGAATAACTCTTTTTAGACAATATGGCACAACATAAATCTGACGCGTCATAAATTGATGCGCAAAAAAAGTTTAAAAGATTGAGGTTTGAAACATGAACATTTACTCTGAACATCGGGGCAACACGAAACAGGCATGTCTAGTAGGGGCTCTTTTGGGGAATATATGTGTTATTATATAAGCCTCATTGTAAAAAAAAATACTATTAGAATTTAACGTATAACTTCTAAGTTAAGACCGAAACACGGCATGTTAAAAATAGTGTCCTTCGTTCATTGTGGCACCTTCGGCCTTGATCTTAATTAAAATATCATTCATAACAAGGCCGTCGAAATGGAAGAGTGAAACGCAAACAACAATAAGATCTGCCCCCTGCCCCCAATGGAAATAATGAACGGGCCAAGGACTTGCAGCCCACAACAATAATAATAAGACACGCGGAACGTGTTAAGATTATCAAAGCCGCTGCAAGTAGTGCATTCTGAGCACATGTCAAAGATCCTTATATTTAGGAGCATTTCAGGCACATTAACTTGCTATGAAATGAAGTAGCGGTTAGTGAATGAACGTGATCAAGCGAAGATTATCAGGGCGACCAAAGAGAGGGTGCATCCGAAACACAATGTTGGGCCCCCGTCCTATCATTTGAACCCTTATGGCGCGATTATACGATGCACATGCATATTTTCACATAGTCCATGCGAAGGAAATCTAATATAATAATAGCGCTCTCGTTTCTGCGTTATATCAAAAGTAGAAATCAATAATTCAAAATGGCGTCTTGCCCGCGTCTCGATTCAATAAATGTTTTTTTTGAAAACATCTACAGTAGGGTGATAACTATTTTCATTTTTTTTGTAAAGAAACTGAAACCCCTTACATTCGAGGAACAATTGTATGTAGATGACAGTAGCAACATTAATTTTTTTTTTAATTGAAAAAAGTTCCCCCACCTTTTAATTTTTGTTTTCTCATATCGCGCAGTTGACGCTTGGTTTCAATTTCACACTGAATATTTATACGACTTTCTAGACTGCTTTTAAGCACATCCTAGTCATATGTTTCCATTTGTTTATAAACAAGGCATTTACTATACTCATCTTCCCTCATCTTCTAAACAGAAGAAGTATCCAAGAATTCTATCTGTTGAAAAGCTAATCAATCTCACATGGATGCCGACAAACCGTCAAATTCTTGGAAACTTCACTTTTCTGTTCAATAGCCAGAAACAGCGACTGAATCGAATCAAAATTATGATTACTGATATAGAATTGCTCTGGAGGGAAATTCTAGACTTTCCACTATTATCCAGCACACCAATCAGAATGAAACTCAATGATCTAATTGATTTATATGACAAAAACAAAAAGAAACCATCTGATAACACTTTCTCAGTTATTTGATGTCACCAACGTTAATGGAGAATGGAAAAGCACAGAGGATAAAGAGCTCTACCAGAGGCAAGTTAACAGTGGAGGAAAGATTGGTTATTCAATGGTCAAACAAGCCCCTTTGGAATCATTCCACCCAAGAAAACGAATCCGACTATCAAAAACTCAATCTCAAGCCAGCTTTTCTCAATCACAACCTACAAAAACACATACAACTGTCTCACAACCTACACAAACACATACAACTGTCTCAAAACCTACACAAACACACACAACTGTCTCAAAACCTACACAAAAACATACAACTGTATCAAAATCTTCGGATTCTGAAACCTCTGCTTCTTCACCCGAGTCGCCAACTATTTCTTAAACGTCATCTTTTGAATGCAAACCGAGGTACCAAAGAGCAAGCACTAGAACGGCGGGTTTACTAGTACTGAAAAACATTTCCACACATAAAGCACGTGACGTTCTTGCAACCATTGCTGAACATGGTCATGATGTGCCGGTTCCAAGTCAGGCGGGTGTCTGGAAACGAGTAATCTCTGAAGGACGGAAAATGAAAACTAAAATTGTTCAAAAACTTCAAAGCAAAGATCACTATTGTCTCCAGTTTGATGGTAAAAGAGTGCAAGGGGAAGAGTATCAAGTAGGTTTGCTGAAAAAGATGACAACCGAAATCAAACTCGGTATTCTCAAATGTGAGAGTAGTTCTGCCGCGGCCATTCACAATGAACTACATCAGCTAATTGATGAATATGATGCTTGAGAAAATATGTGTATGTTAATTTGTAACACGACCGCAGAAATACTGACCATTTGCACGGGATTGTAAAGCTCATACTGAGTGATGTCTTGGGCAATGGCTTTCAGAAGCCACAATATAGTGACTGTCAGCGCCATGTACTCGACCTCTTCTGAAACATGTCATGAATTGTCTTATTCAAGAGCCAACGAGCAAACCAGAACTCAACTATTCTTTCATTGGCAAATTAACACAAAACTATGTCACTCTTCAAGCTGATTACCGCTTCTTGCGATAAAAGATGTTAGCAGCGGCGAGAACCCACGTTGGCCTCGCATCAGCTGGAATAAATTACCAAATTTACACAAGGCAAGATGGAACTCACGTGCAATATTTACTGTTATAGCATTATTTCTAATTCCATAGTGGCGCAGCATTCTCGCTTCTGCCTGCAACTTCATCTGCTACGAATGGGCAAGTGCTTGGTTCGATTCGCAACACTACAATGAAGCGTCCTTCAATGAACTGTTTACCTCACTCATCAAGATAAAATGCAAAAAGGCAATTAAGTGTTTAAAGACCCATTGGTCAGTCGAAAAGTCATTAATTGACATTCCCAGATCTAACCAAATTGCTGAACGTGCTGTGAAACTGATGGCGGAACTTCATGCCAAAATAGAGAAAAATTGAATTTTTGAATCTGAAGTTCATAGGATAAAATATGTTTTGAACATTTCTTGTACATTCTGTAATATTACTAACTGTTCTGTACGTTATTTGTTAATAAAAGTTGATTAGTTATTATTAATACTCTTTTGAATTAAGCTAAAAAAAACATGTCCTTTTTTGAAAAAAAAATATTTTTGCACTTTTTTCTTCCAAAAAAATAGGGAGGTGGGGGAACTTTTTTCAAAAAAATTAAAAATGCTATTTATATTCTTAAATTACACATAAAAGTTCCTCGATTGCAAGTGGTTTCATAAAAATTTTTTTTTTGTTATCACCCTAATCTACAGTTTTGAATAGTTTCTGCGGTTTATAAACATGAAACCCAAAGGTCAAAATGCGAAATAATTCCATTTAGATATGCGTTTGTTTGTTGTTGTTTTTGTTTTTTTTTTGTATTCCTACAACATAGTGCAACTTTAAATTGTAATAAAACTCGTGAAAAAAAAAATCGGATCTGTCCGAAACCAAAAATAACCTAGCCTACTGATCAAACCTAAGGGAATATAACTAACTCTATGCAAAGGTTTTGCAGGGAACAGCTAGTTTATAAATAATAATATAAAGTATGACGTTTGAAACAAATTGTATATGAAGGCCTTCGCAAGGGAAGGGTGCAGCTTAAACCCGTGGTACGCGTACCTCTAGTGGTACGAGAAAGCTTATTTAGGAGTATACACAGCAGCATGTCATTTTCGTTTAAAACAAGCAAGAATTAAAAAGCCTACGTGTGAGGGTTACCGGTGCACCCTTTAGGGTACAGTCGCGAAAAAAAGTCTGAGAACCGCGGGAATACAGTAATATTTGTGTTATCATAAATGCCTCTTTTTATATTTTCTGAAAGACGATTACATTGACACAGTGAGAATCGCTTTGACTAGTAAGTAAACAATCATGTTTTGAAGTGAACTTTTTTTTTGTTTAGCTTTATTTAAAGATTTTGTTAATAAATACTTTTTTTTTTTCAGAAAATGTGTTGTTTTTTTTTAAAGTTATCTTTTAAGAAAGAGTTTTGTTTTGTTTTTTTTTTTGTTTTTTTTTTTTAAATAAAAGTACTTACTAGTCAGACTAAGATTATTTACTAAAGAAGTGATTAATTTACTGGAAGGTGACAACTCTTAGATCCCATAAACCACTGATGGGACGGTTTTATGGTGCCCTTCTTTCATCCCTACCGAACCTACCACTGCCATGTAATGGCCATGGAGGCACCACGGGAGACATGGAGGGAACTTCGACCATGACCTGAAAAAATTTCTTAAGTTTTCTCAGGAGATCGAACCAGGTAACTCACGTTGACAGTCGAGCGCTTTATCGAACAACCATCCGTTTCGCGATCTAATTATTAATAAAGCAGTCTATTTCTGAAGTATTAAAAATTTTATATATATATATATATATATATATATATATATATATATATATATATATATATATATATATATATATAGGCTTTAACTAAACATGCATTGTCTGTCGGTAGGTGGAAAGATGGCGTAGTATTTATTCTGCCCCAAACGCCTAGACCGACTAAGTCCTCAATATTTTTTTTTCTTTTTAAATGACACTGACATATATGTAAACAAAAATACTGTAGGAACGTCATTAATCCATTTCTTTGTATTCTAAACAGTACACCCGGCCAATTTTCATGTGAATGTCTTGAATTTTAATCCAAATTACTCCCGATTCACTACACCTGCATTGTTCGAAAAGAACACATCAGAAATCGTGGTTGAAAGTAGGTCACATCTTAAAATGGGTTCAGGCCAGGGGTGAGCAATCTTTTTTGAGTCGCGGGCCGCATTGGGTTGTTCACAATTAAGACAGTAAAAAGTCGGACCAGGCACAATGAATAAATCAGAAGAGCCGGAGCAAATGGGCAGAGTTTTTGTTTGAGCTAACATAAAGATAATTCTAATATTGAATTCTGGGGCCAACTGGCCGTTGTTTGCCCATATCTGGGGGTATTCTATTATTTCTGAATACAATAAATGGAAAAAAAGCTTGCAACCCAAGGTTGACCAATACGTTGAGTTTAAATCCGGAATGATCCAGTTCCAGACAATCATTTGTTGTTAGGATCGCCAAGTTTAGTTTTATGATGAGGCATCCGTCACATAGCAAGTGGCGCCAAAGACATGAAAAACATAAAATGTATTTTAATAAGTTCTGAAACAATCTTTACAGGGGCGGCCTTGTGTGAGAACATTTTATAAAACCTGTTACGTCCGTTTATTGTTGCTACTGTTATGTAACAATTTAAAAAAAAAACTTAAAGCGCAGGAACCCTTAGGCGAGGGCATCCCTCAGGTAGCGAGGCCTTGCGCAGTGCCCCCCCCCACTTGCCACTCGCTAAGGCTAAGGCCGCTAATGATGAATAACTTTTAGACGTACCCTGTATTTTAAATTACAAATGTACTAAGCTGTTTGTAGGCTATATTTTAAAAAAATATGACGCGAAAATAAAAGCCTCAGTACAGCTTTGAGAAAAGCTGCGAAAATAAAATTTGGATAATTTCATTACTCACGTAATTTCATTACTCACGTAATTTCATTACTCACGTAGTTTCATAACTCTCGTAATTTCATTACTCACGTTATTTCATTACTCACGTAATTTCATTACTCTCGTAATTTCATCACTCACGTAGTTTCATTACTCACGTTATTTCATTACTCACGTTATTTCATTACTCACGTAGTTTCATTACTCACGTTATTTCATTACTCACGTAATTTCATTACTCACGTAATTTCATTACTCACGTAATTTCATTACTCACGTTATTTCATCACTCACGTAATTTCATCACTCACGTAGTTTCATTACTCACGTAGTTTCATTATTCACGTGATTTCATTACTAACATAATTTCATTAATCACATAAATGTTATAGATGGGAATAAAATGGCATGGTTGAAAAAAGAAAAGACTAAAAAATATAATTTAAAAAAAAACCACAGCAATACAGATGCTCTGATTTCCAAACAAGTTCGTATTATAATAAATTTAGTTCGGTTTTCAAGTTATTTGACTTTTAAGGCGTTAGGGTTTCGAATGTCTGACCGTAGTAGTCGAGCTGATTGGTGCAGTAGAAGAGACAAATGGCACCTGTAAAAGAAACCTAATTCCTGGCCATAGTAGAGCCAAGTTACGGCCATAGTAGAGCCAAGTTACGGCCATAGTAGGGCCAAGTTATTTCCATAGTAGAGCCAAGTTACGGCCATAGTAGGGCCAAGTTACGGCCATAGCAGGGCCACGTTACGGCCATAGCAGAGCCAAGTTACGGCCATAAAAGAGCCAAGTTACGGCCATAGTAGAGCCAAGTTACGGCCATAAAGGGCTATAAGGCGGCCATATGGCGTCAGCATCAGGATTAAAATTGTATATTACATAAGCGTCTCATCGAAAGAAAATAGTTTCATTTTTTTTTCTGGTTTGATGTAAAGGATTTTATAAAATATCGCTTCGCAAAATATTTGATATTAGCTCACCCTTTTACCATATTCCTTTTGATTGAATTAATTAAAAAATATATATATAATGTATAATTTTGGACATTTTTAAAGGTTGTCGAAATATATTTGGGTGCTGTAACTGGGGTTAGAAGTGAAAATATGTTACTTTAAATGACCAAAATTATTGCAAGATAAAATAAAATTCCAGCTTCCTAAATCACTGAGCTCATGTGCCAATAATTTTTTTCCCTCAGCCATGGATAAATTCTCGTCTTGGAACGAATGGCATTGTATTCAACGCTGTCGAAAAATCGACGCTATGATCAGAACGAGGTTAAATGTTTGTTTGTCATATAATTTTAACGAAAAAGTATTCACCTTCTGTAATATAAATGATCTTTCATGCAATAAAATTAGCAACAGCAACAATAGCATTGCATTAATAATTGCTTATCCACTAAGTATGAGAATGAGATGCATATACATTTTTTTTTCGAATTTTTATTTTAGGCGATCGCTGATTTTAAACGCTTAATTAAACACATCATTGACAAAGTAATAGTATATCGCTTTCATTTAGACAGTGTATCCAACCTGTTGTGAAGGAACGCGTCTGTACCAGCCAAAAGACGGAAGTAAAAGAATCGGAATGTTATCCAGGCTTGTGTCCCACAGGTTTGGTTCTTACTTTTGAATTCGTCTCATCACTATGTCGTCAAACGTTATATGAAAAAAATAATAATAATAACTAGCTGTACCCTGCAAAACCTTTGCATATGGTTATATTCCCTTAGATTTGATTAGTTGGCTAGGTTATTTTTGGTTTCGGACAGATCCGATTCTTTATTACTATTTTTTTTACGTTTGACGATTTTAAACTGGAATACTGTTGTATTAATTCTTTACTTTCGATTTAACGCAGAACCCACACCGCTATTATTTATATAGGTACTTCATTAGGTCGCCAATCACCGTTAAATTTGTTCTTTCCCCTAGAGTGCCCTGATTATCAGTGGGGTGTCAATTGTAGAGGCTCCTGCACAAACTGTGCCCAGCCTTGCAATAAATTCACAGGCGTCTGCGACTCTTGCAAACCTGGGTTTGAGAATCCTCACAAGTCATGCACGACACGTAAGTGATTGCATCCCCTTGTAAAATGGCGCTATGGGACAAAGTTACCTATGATCTTTGCGCGTGTGGGAGTTTAAACACACCTTGCCGAGAGCGCGCACGCACATGAAAACAGAGCGCACAAAAGTTTCATTTATTGGCTTATATACTGTTGGCTGCGCAAATAGATAGATATACGTGATGTTGCGCGCATGACGCTGCACAGACAAATATCTTATTTAAAGCTTGCGTCTTTTTACATAGCCTTCAGAGAATTAGGGGACGGGTGGTCGACTGATGTAGAGCGCTTGACTGTCGACCGGAGGGTCCCGGGTTCGAATCTCAGTGAGAGCCTTGGGACTTTTTTGGGTCCTGGTGAAAGTCCCCAAGTCCACCAAGCTTTAAATGGGTGCTGACCACACAATCCCTTTATATGCCGAGGTAACTGAAACAGATGAATTCTACACTTCATCTGTCCCGATGAGCCCTTTGTAGTTTAATTAAGGGAACTTTACTTTACTTCAGAGTATTTTTTTAAGTCCTGAGCTGATGGAAGCCCACTGTTAAAGAATGTTGTTCACCTACAACCAAGGGAAATTAGGAGACAACTAATTCAACAGCGGAGACTTAAAAGAGTTATTTCTCTCACTGTGTGATGTAATTATTCAAATGACTCCGAGTGAATATTAGCAGGGTTCAGCTAAACCCCCGTCTTTGCGCATTTTTTTCCTTAATGTCACTTGTTATTCTATCAAGTCTGTTCCAGTAGCTCAAACAGAGGCATGGGCGTCGCTAGGAATTTTTCCAGGGGGGGGGGGCAGAAATTTTCCAGTGGGGGGGGCCAATAACAACTTTATGACATTTTTTTTTAATGTAAGGGGGGGGGGAGCAAATGCCACTGAGTAAATATTTTTAGTCATAGTATTAATATTAGTATTACTTTACTTCGTTTTGTTTTTAATTCTCAGCCTCCCACGGAGAAAGTAGACAACCTAAACTCTATTTACTTTTCTTGCTAATTCCACTGGCCGTCATTGTCTTATTTTTGTTACAATGGTAAGAATGATACTTGTCAAACTTAACACATTATACTTGTCAAACTAAACACATTATGCTTGTCAAACTAAACACATGATACTTGTCAAATTAAACACATGATACTTGTCAAACTAAACACACGATACTTGTCAAACTAAACATATGGTGGCACACATAAAAAAAGATAATTTAAAAAAATTACATATATATATATGTGTGTGTGTGTGTGTGTGTGTGTGTGTGTGAGAGAGAGAGAGAGAGAGAGAGAGAGAGAGAGAGAGAGAGAGAGAGAGAGATAGAGAGCTGTTTTGATTTTGTTTTATAGCTCATTGATCTGTAAATTCCTCCCCCCCCCCTCACGGATGAGATGTAAATAAGGTTTCTTAGCTCATATAAACCAACATGAGACAGTTTTTCTTTTTCGAAATGCCCTTCTTCCATCCCCACCAACAATGTGTTCAGGTTGCACAACTTACGACGGCCCTGTTAATTTGTATTGTCCTGCACATCTTCTTATTATTCAAGGGTTGCACACCTCCATTGCTCTGTCCTTCTTTTTCCAGTGGGGGGGGGGGGACATCTCATAACATACTATCGCTGTACAATATAATGCCCGTCACATGCGTTTGAACCGACCCTGATGGAGCATGCCTCCATAAAGCCACTTGGCATATCTTCGGTGTCTTCTGGTTTTAAAGCGTGCTTTGCGCACCAATTTAAAAAGTAAAAATAACAGCAATCCATAGATAAATCACTCGGTAAGGGAGTTAATATTTCACTTATAAACACCATAATAATTACATTAGTGTCCGATATATGTTAGACGTGAGAACTTATTCGTACATTTAATTCTTATGTCTCTTATACAATGGTCCCAGGATCCATTTAATTGAACACTATTTGTGATTAACTATTCTTTAAGATGTTCATATATTCATACAGACCTTTAACTGGTTATTTTATCTCTAATTGATTATGTTTTCAATGAACTTTTTATTTAATGTTAACAACTTAGATGAAGATTATTGAAAAGGGGACATTAGAGATTTTTCATTGAAGTGCAACCAACTCTCTTGTCAGTAACATGATATCTTATTTTACTAGCACTGGTGTGTGTGTGTGTGTGTGTGTGTGTGTGTGTGTGTGTGTGTGTGAAGTCCATGTAAGGATGAGATAATGGGACGGTTTTTGTTTGGTGCCCTTCTTTCATCCCCACCATAGCCGATAGTGCAATGGCCATGGAGGCACCACGGGAGATGTGGACGGGGAGTTTTCACCGGAGATTGAAACCCGGGAGTGTCGAATCAACAGCCAAGCGCTTTACCATAGACCTTCCCTACTAACGTTAGTCACATGATCCAGCTTGGTAATCTGTAACTGACAGTATCTGTGTAGACATAAATCCTTAGAGACGGTCAGACAGACATGGCAAGATTTGAATTTTTTTTTCACATTATAGAGTTACATGATCTATAAATATTAACAGGAAACCGACAGTTCCGACAGAGGTGATTAAATCAAAGTCAAAGAAAACCAAGATGGTAGTTCCGGTAGTACATATAGAAGTTGTGAAGGCAAACTCCAAGGACTCTATCAAGTCCGTAACGGCAGTTCAAACACACGTGATAAAGTCCAAAGAATCCATCAAGTCTGAAATGCCAGTTCAAATCGAGGCGACAAAGTCCAAGGAATCTATCAAGTCTGTTCCAGTAGCTCAAACAGAGATGAAAAAGTCCAGAGAATCTATCAAGTCCGTGACGGCAGTTCATACAGAAGCGAGAAAGTCCAAAGAATCCATCAAATTCTTCCAATCAAGAAAGAATTCGGCCAGCACAGTGGTGTCAAAGGTCAAATCGCCGTCAGTCGCCAACTCGGTCATTTCGAAAATTAAGTCCATGACGTCCCAGGCAACAGCCAAGGAGGACAAGTCGGAACCTTTGTCTAAAGCAACTTCGAGGTCAGGATTAAAGGACCAGATGCCACTCTTTGGGACGGAAGTTTAGAAAAATATATTTCTTAATCTCATTTAAAATGAGTTGATTTATATATTTGCAAAAATTAGCATTAATTAGTCTAATAAATCCACATTTACCCAATCGTCTAAAGAATTTTTTATTTATTACATTTATACTGTCAAAGCTTTGAGGCTTTTTATTTTATTGGTAATCTATCAAATATTTATATGACATTTTACTTAGTTGTAAAATGTAAAGCTCCATTAGCCCTGTGATGCCATTGGTGTAAACGGTTCCGCCAAGAGGGGGGGGGGGCAAATGCCCAGGGGCCCGGCGAGTTTTAGGACGAGATTTAGGGGCCCGGACTGAGGTGGCCAATCAACTTTTGAAAATATTATTATCAGCACGGGGGGCCCGTGACAGCCCTGCCCAGGGGCCCGAATTTTCTGTCGGTGGGCCTGGTTGTAGATGTAGTGTAGGATTCCTCCAAGTGTTTCTGTAACCACGGCATATGAAGTGATAGTAATTCTGTAACCATGGCATATGAAGGGATTGTAATTCTGTAACCACGGCATATGAAGGGATTGTAATTCTGTAACCACGGCATATGAAGTGATTGTAATTCGTAACCACGGCATACGAAGTGATTGTAATTCTGTAACCACGGCATATGAAGGGACTGTAATCCTGTAACCACGGCATATGAAGTGATTGTAATTCTGTAACCACGGCATATGAAGTGATTGTAATTCTGTAACCACGGCATATGAAGGGACTGTAATCCTGTAACCACGGCATATGAAGGGATTATAATCCTGTCACAACGGCATATGAAGGGATTGTAATCCTGTAACCACGGCATATGAAGGGATTGTGTAGCTAGCACAACGCCCAGCCAGATTTTTTTTTTGGTCTATGATTTTATTTTAATATCGTTTTTTTAACTTTTTAGGCACGATGATTATTGCAATGGTATTTTAATGTAAAGACTATAACTGTTAGGCACGATGATTATTGCAATGGTATTTTAATGTAAAGACTATAACTGTTAGGCATGATGATTATTGCAATGGTATTTTAATGTAAAGACTATAACTGTTAGGCACGATGATTATTGCAATGGTATTTAAATGTAAAGACTATAACTGTTAGGCACGATGATTATTGCAATGGTATTTTAATGTAAAGACTATAACTGTTAGGCATGATGATTATTGCAATGGTATTTTAATGTAAAGACTATAACTCTTAGGCATGATGATTATTGCAATGGTATTTTAATGTAAAGATTATAACTGTTAGGCATGATGATTATTGCAATGGTATTTAAATGTAAAGACTGTAACTGTTAGGCATGATGATTATTGCAATGGTATTTTAATGTAAAGACTGTAACTGTTAGGCATGATGATTATTGCAATGGTATTTTAATGTAAAGACTATAACTGTTAGACACGATGATTATTGCAATGGTATTTTAATGTAAAGACTGTAACAGTTAGGCGGCTGCAACAGTCATATCCCCCAAGCAATTCATGGCATTCGTCATGTATTTACATTTTGATATGTGACTAACATGTCGGATGGAACGTTTGTTTATTATACGGTTTTTTAAAGGATTTTCCCAGGCTACTAAAGTAGTCCAGTCATTGAATCGTATGAATCTAGTCCAGGTGTTGGCAAACTTTTGAATTGTGAACCACGCTGGTTTTTTTTTTTAATTTGACAGCAGGGCGAATCAAAAGCAGTAATCCGACATAAAGGTCGGACCAAGAGTGTTTTTATCGACTTAAAGAGATCAAATGTTCTTGACCCATGGGCGGTTGTTTGCCCTTATCTGCTCTAGTGGCTAGTTTCACTTACTGGTCTAACATGTTTTACGCCGGGTATTTTTGCCCATTTTCTACCAAATGTTAATATATTTATTCGAAAATATTGAAATTTCGACAAAGTCACTGTGTCTTAACCAGGCTTGCGGAGCCGCCATATTTTTTTCGGCTCCGGCTCCGGCTCCCACAAATTTGACGGCTCCGGCTCCGGCTCCCTATTAACATATTATCACACGAGGCAAAAATTGTTGTAATTGCTCCACGCTAACATGCCGCTGATAAAAAATTATGCACATTTTGCCACGTTCATCACCATAGTCAGGAACTTGAAAAATATACGCATTGTCGGTTTTACTAAAAACAAACCATTTCAGTGCATCCAGAATCATATCATTATTTTCGATCGAGAATTCACTAGTCGCCATTTTCATAAGTACTAAAATTTATTTCAATGATCAAATTAGCCAATAGTAAAATAATACATTATTTAAAATATTTTAAAGACTTCAGTATTTATATTTATTACACTGGAAAACAAAAAATAATTTATCGTGGATTTCTTGGTACCCATCATATAATCATACTCAATTTACACACGCTGATTTTGAATATGCAAACCATTTGTCTCTATCAGCCTCCAATTTTAAGAAATCCGCAATCTTAATTTTTTTTATTATAGTTATAATACTCCAATATGTATAAAAATGAAATTTTTAAACCATATATTCTCTTTTGCAGTTAATGTAAAAAAATATTAAACACAAGCATGAAATCAGTTCTAACTAATAAAATTATGTGTAAAAAATATATTCCATTTAAAGTCAAATGCATGTGTAAAATGTTTAAAATGTTCATGGTTTGAATTTCTTGGCTGTGGACTTCCGCTTGTACTGAGTACTTGGCAAGTCGTGTTGTAGAGTCCAACAGTAGTCAGCTAACATCGCTGCACTCCACCGGCCCTGGTAGCGTGACTCCATCACAGAAATGTCCTGGTGGAAGCGTTCGCCATGTTCATCGCTTACTGCGCCCAGGTTTTCTGGGAGGAAGTCTAGATGTGAATCGAGTAAATGAATTTTCAGAGACATATTGCATCCCAGGTGTTTGTAGGCACTAATGCATTTCTTTACAACTGTTTCATAGTCGACAGACTTCTTATTTCCAAGAAAATTGGTTACGACTGACTTGAATGCCACCCACGCATCTTTTTCAGGATGACTTAAAGTGTTTTGAAAGTCTTCATCGGCCATGATTTTTCTTATTTGTGGACCTATGAAAATACCTTCCTTGACTTTAGCATAACTGAGCTCTGGAAACTTGTTGCATAGGTATATAAATGCATCCGATTTGCTGTTTAATGCCTTGACAAAGTTCTTCATCAGTCCTAATTTTATATGAAGCGGTGGCATGAGAATTTTGTCACGATCAACCAATGGTTGATGAAGAACGTTTTTGTTTCCTGGTTGCATTCTGTCTCTGATCGACCAATTCTTTTTTGTATAGTGGTGCTTCTTATCTCGGCTGTCCCATTCGCATATGAAGCACATGTACTTCGTGTACCCTGTCTGCATTCCCATCAAAATAGTTATTACTTTTAGATCGCCGCAGATATTCCAGTTGTACACGCGATAACGTATTGTTTCCAACAGTTCCGACATGTTTTTATATGTCTCTTTCATGTGGGCAGAATATCCAACTGGTACTGAAGCATATTTGTTTCCATTGTGCAACAATACTGCTTTTAAGCTAGTCTTTGACGAGTCAATGAACAGTCGCTAATCTTCAACAATGTGTTCGACACCAAGACTTCTCATAAGGCCGTCAACATCTGTGCAGTGGCTAATACTGCCAGTCACATCAAAGTATTGAACAAGCTGTTTATGCCTGTGACGAAAGTTTGCAGTATCTGTACCTGGTGCAAGCAAATTAAATTCATTTAACCGTGAACCAAGAAGTTCAGCTTGGCCTTTTGTTAGCTCCAGATCTCGCACAAGGTCACAAAGTTCAGCATAATTCATCAAATGAATTCCTTCTCCGGCAGCTTTATAGTCAGGGTCTGAGTCATCGGCACAAGATGGAACATCACTTTCTTCAACCTTCTCTTCGTCTATTGTGTATTCTACATGCGATTGTGGTACGGGACAAATGACAGGATCGTGTGGAATTGATTTTGAAACTGATGGAACGTTTGGGTAATTGACAGTTGTACGAGTTTTATAACAAATTCCATTGATGTTTGCCAAACAAAAATAACAATCTGTGGAGTGATTGCTTTGCTCACGCCATATCAATGATATCATAGGAACTACGAATGCCATGTGGTTGTTTTTCTTTGCCTTCCTCATCCAACCATGCAAGTTGCATGAACATGTCGAACAGATGAACTGTGGTGCCCACGACTTACCACAATCCACCTTTGAGTCAAAATAAAGTTGATAAGCTTTCTTCAGTAACGGCGTGAAAGTCTTCTGATGAGACTTGTTTGTGAAAAAGCCGCACGCATAGCAAAACAGATCCGGTGAATTTACGCATCCTCTGGTCGCCATATTTTAAACAACTTGCAATTGCCACATTCACTGCTCCTTTTATGAAGTCTGAAACTGCAACGTAATCAAATTCTAAGGCAATGCGCAATTCATAACACAACTGCAAATCAACACTCACCCTACAAACATCTGACATCATCAGAAAAAAAAGAACATTGCCAATATACATATATAATTACGAGGTATGTGTGTTTGTGAACATGTGTGTACGCGCAGGTGCGTGCGTTTGTGTGCATAAAATTATGCTGTCAGCAGTCTATTCCTGTTTGGGCGCATACAAAACTTTGTTCGGCAATATCGTAATAATTTGAGCTGATAGAGCAAAATGATATACAGATTCAAAATCAGCATCAAAAACTGATTCCGAAAACGTTAATGACATATAAGAAATCCAAAACTTGTTTATCAGTGTTATTTATAAATTCGAAGTGACTATTCGGACCCGGGCAGGCCCGTAGCCAGGATTATTGCATTGGGGGTGGGCGAAGAAATTTTCGGGGGGGGGGGGGTGGCGAAGAAATTTTTTCGGTCCGGGGGGGGGGTGCCAAAGAACTGATCCTGGGGTACAGAGGCGGATCTAGAAAACTTTGACCCAAGGGGGTTGAAACTGTTTTCATTGTTGAAAATTGGTCTTTGAACAAAAAATATTACGATAATTTAATGATGTATTACCTAAACTTGCGATAACCGGGGGAGGGGAGAGAGGGAAATGCCCCCGGCCCCATCCCCTAATTCCGCCCCTGGTGCTAATATAAAAATTTAAAAAAGTTGATTGGCCAGCTCAGTCCGGGCCCCTAAAACAAAATTGAACAAAATGATTGATGTTTTATAGCCGTTATTATTAAAATTTTGTCAAAAAGCTCAAATCATGCACGGGGGGGGGGAGAGGGGACTCAGGTCATGAACGGGGGGGGGCTTAACCCTCCTAGCCCCTCTTGCTACGGGGCCTGGACCCGGGTACCAATAATTGTATGATTTAATCGTTACTCAGTGTCTAGGGTTCCATTAAGCGGACTCTGTATTATTATTTTTTCGGGTTCCGTCTAATAAAGTTTAAATATAGCTAAGCTTAGTGCATATTTGCCACGGGTCCGAATAACAATCGGATTTTATTGGGACCCGTTTCGAATTGCCACAGCCTTAAATATTTATCTACTCTATTTCAGATATTCTGTTTATAATAAAATTGTCAAATACAGAAAGCGGCCATTTTGTTTTTAGTCTATTACAAATTCGCGGTCAAATAATACACGAAATGACGCGTTCTATTTGTCGTCTTAGTAAAAATTTATTTTAAATGATTGATACAATTATTCTATGAAATAAAACTGTTTTAACTTTATATATAACAAAATAACATGCCATTAAAAAAATTTCGGAGGGTAAACAAGATTTAAAACGAACATAAAACGATTCCCCGTTAAAGATTTCTTGTGGTGATGTGCGTGTTACTGTTGTGGCGTTCGTAAAACATGACAACATTTCAAATTGTAGTAGGCAAACAATCAAACAAATTTGTAATTTTAAAGCTAAAAAAAAAATTCTGCTGTAAAAAAAAAACATTTGGGAGCCGTGGAGCCGCCAGAATTTTTCGGCTCCGGCTCCGGCTCCAGCAAAAAGTAGCGGCTCCCGGCTCCTCGGCTCCGGCTCCGCAAGCCTGGTCTTAACACAATATTGTAATGTTGAAAAAGCCCCTATGTCTTAAACAAAATATTTTTAAATGACATTAAATGAGAATAGAATTGATTCCATAGCAGTATCTACTCAGAGTAAGTCAGAATTGAATCAACTTAAAGTAAGATAATTCTATCCGCACATAATGGAAAAAATTTTGCTAACATTAAATAAATATTGTCATATATGTGTTCCATTTCTAATTATGCATGTGTCCCATGTCACAGACCAATTCACCCTCCTCTTAAACGTATAGGTTTTAAATTTAAAAATCAAAGTGGCTACGGTTACATCAAGCGCCATAGGGTTAGCGGGAGTACTCATTTTTTTTCCGGGTACCTGCAGTTATATTAGGGGTTAGGAAAAGGGTTAGGATTAGGGTTAGGGTTAGGGATAGGGGTAGTGTTAGGGATAGGGGTAGTGTTAGGGATAGGGTAGGGTTAGGGGTAGGGGTAGGGTTAGGGTTAGGGATAGGGGTAGTGTTAGGGATAGGGTTAGGGTTAGGGATAGGGGTAGGGGTAGGGATAGGGTTAGGGCGTGGAGCAATATATAATGATGTAACCCGGAAAAAAATACGAACCCGTCTTGATGTTACCGTAGCCACTGCGTTTAAAAAATAAATACAGGACCCGGTAGTAACAATCATGTCTGATCTCGAATTAAATCTAATGACGTTTTTTTTTTTTGTCACTGAATGAAAATGTAGCCTTAATAATACATGTAATTTAGTCTGGAATATTAAAGTATCGATATAGTATTATAAGTCATTTAAGTTGCCCGAAGAAGGGCGTGCACCGGATTAAGGGGGGGGGGGAGAGAGGTGGGGGGAAGGGGGCAAACATAGTATCGCTACTTCCAGGATGGGGCTCACACTATGTGGATAGAGTTCATAGTGAACCCAACCCGGATGATGACTATCACCTGTGTACAATATATATATATATATATATATATTTGATTAGTACACGTACACTATTTTTAAACAAATATCAGCGTCGGTCAGTGTTAGTAACCAGGAAGTAACCTCAGTCCATCAAAATATTCACAAAATATTCATATTCATGGATTGGTTACATGCTCAGTATTTTATTTATTTATTTATTTATTGTTTATTGGCACAACGTATGTTTAATAAAATGTAATATGACCTTATGCTGTACATGAACAATGCACAGTGAGTAAATAAATAGGAACGATGTACTTTATTTACTCACATCAGTTTATGTATTGAAAAAAAAACATTATAGCTGATGACGTAGAGAGGTGAAATAGCAGCTGCTGAAACAACATGTCACTTGAAGGTTCTCAAACGAAGATACTTTCGGAAATAGTACTTCAAAAAAAAAAAACCACAACTGTCAAACGTTTAATACCCTTTCAGCCCCGTAGCGTGAAAATTCTACAGCAGAGGCCAGGCATTCTACAGCAGGGGCCAAGCATTCTACAGCAGGGGCCAGACAATAGCAGGGGGGGGGGGCAGGTAATACATTTTACTAAGTAGAACAAATAAGCTGAGGGAGCCAGACAAAATGCAAAGGGGGCCGCCCCCCCCCCCGCATGCTACGGGCCTGTACCCATTGAAGACTAATGACTTAAAACTGAGTCAATGTTGGGTCTGGAAATAATGACTTAGAACAATTTATTTATAACTTATTTATTTCATCTTTTTTATGTTCGCTGGACAAATGTTAGATAGATACTGAGATAGAATTAGTAACTAAAGGAGGGTTTTACACACCGAAACTTGCTGGGGGAATTCGAAATCAGACATAAAAATGTGTCGTCATAGTACAGACTTTTTTTTATAAGTCGAATCAGTAGTCTATGTTTGCGTGTGGCCCCCGGGGCAAGTTAAAACCGCGTCCCTTTTAATAAAATGGTCATAGTCATATAGATATTTAACAGAGACGTTTCTAGCCCTACATTGCTACCTCCATTGAATTTTTTTTTTTGCAAGTTTCTGAAAGAGATTTGTTTTTATATTTATCTTATAAGTCACTAATAAAACTGAACGCTATATTTGACTGTAATTGGGGAAGTAAAGGCGTCTGGGCGTTGTCACAGCCACACAATCCTTTAAATTTGACGTGGCTACTGAAACACATGCGTGAATTCTACGCTATATCTACCACGATGACCTTTATCTTTTTTTCATCCCAATGCGTGTGAAATAAATATAACATATGAATAAAACCAGGAAGATAACCCCTTCTGTCATATTGGTCGATTGGGCAGAGTAAATCTTCCCAGTACTTTGGGATGGTATTTTAGTTTGCAGTTGTTGTATTTGGATCCGGGATAATGGTTATAAGATGCCCGCAACCCTTGTAACCACTCCAAAGATGTACTACAGTGTAGAAAGTGAACGAAAAAAAAACCTAATTTATTCCTTGAAGTTTTGGCCAAATAACTGGTGTGTTTTTAATGTTAAAAAAAACTACTAACCATGAGCTTGCGCGTTTATTTTAATAAGATATAGTTTAATTAGTTACTTTTAGCTGCTACTGACTTAATTTTAATATATTACTTTGTTTTCATACAGACATACAAAAATGAAGACAGAATAATGTTGCCGCGTATGTGTGCGCTCTTTTGTAGCGCATGTGTGCGCTCTTTTATAGCGTACGTGTGCGCTCTCTTGTAGCTATGTGTGCGCTCTGTTGTAGCGTATGCGTGCTCTCTCCTGTTGCGTGTGTGTGCTCTGTTGTAGCGTATGTGTGCGCTCTCTTGTAGTGTATGCATGCTCTCTCCTGTTGCGTGTGTGCACACTGTTGTAGCGTATATGTGCAGTCTTTTGTACCGTATGTGTGCGCACTGTTGTAGCGTATGTGTTCGCTCTCCTGTAGCGTGTGTGCGACATTTAGTAGCGTATGTCTTTTAAAACTCTAAGCGAGTAGTGAGCGCGAGCAAACGAGCAGAGGCTAGAGGGAACAGTGTGCTCGGTCAATCAATTTCCATTTTACCCATTGTGTTTTAAAACTATGTTCACAATTCATGACAGTGGTTGACTAATATCGCCGACAACAAAAAAAAGCTAATGAAAAAATGGCAAATTTAAAAAAATATGCAGATGGTATAGATTACTAAATACATATAGATCGTTGTATAGATTGATACGTAAGGGGAAGTAAGATGGAAAATACAGTTCATATTGTGTGTGTGTGCGTGTGTGTGCGTGTGTGTGTGCTGGTTAGTTTACTGCCCAATATATAAACAAGAAAAAATGTAAGAAAAGTTGACAAACAGAGGAGCGGTGTAGTCACAACAAGTATATTTCTTAGGACTAGGCATATAACATAGATAGATAGATAGATAGATAGATAGATAGATAGATAGATAGATAGATAGATAGATAGATAGATAGATAGATAGATAGATAGATAGATAGATAGACGCACACATTTGTATCGCAAAGAACTTATAGTGACAATTTAGTTCAGTTATTACTTGATTTATAATAATTTCACTTATATTATTTATGAAATTTTCTTTTTTTTATTCTTCCATCAGTTGAAAGAAAACTTTTTTTCAATGTCGCAAATAATATTGATTCCTTGTTTTGTTTTTTTAGATAAGTGAAACAAAAATAATGTTTTTTTAAGTCGTTGTCGTTTTGTCTTTTCAGAGATAATGGAGCCATCCATCTTTTTTAGATTTGGGCTCTTTATTCTTCAATTTTCTATATCACAATCACAATTATTTACAGGTAATTAATTGAACATTTCTAATTCTATTCAGAAAATATTCTTTTTTTTTTTTATAATAATAGCTCTTACATTTATATTTTCGACTATAATTAAGCCTGAAGAAAAATATATAGTATATTACTATGCAACGCAGGCCTTAGGCCGATTTGACCAGTTGCTCCGCATTGGGCCCCGCGCCTGGTAGGGGCCCCGCAATTTACTTTTATATTAATAGTATAATTTAAAATAAACCAAATTTCCCTTAACCCTGAATGGCCATCGGTTGGTTCTAGAGCCAAAGATAATGATAACATGAATTATGTTGCTAATGTATTTCTTCATTAACTTTTTTTTTTCTAATTGACGAGCTTATCTGTACCACAGATTGTGGCGGTCAGTTGACGTCGACCTATGGAATCATAAGGTCCCCTGGTTACCCGTCTAACTATCCCAATAATGCTGAATGTCACTGGGTTATCACTGCTGAGCCTGGTCAACTTATTGACCTCAGGTAAAACAACACAATTTTTTTTAAACTGTTTCTTCTGCTATAAATTTATTGGACCATAATACACAACAATGAAATTTTTATAAATAGGTAAATTAGCGAAATTGTAAAAAAAAAAATCCTTTTAACCCTTTAGGTACTGAATTAACAAAGACTCGCAACATAATTTTTTGTTCATACCAATCAGCTCCTGTTGACATCTTATAAATATACAATTTTTTTAAAAATCAGTCAAAATATTATATATATTATAAATATAAACTTGGTACTTATAAGTACCGTCTCGAAAACTTATTTTATTTCAGTACTGTTACTTTGAAACAAAGATTTTTTTTTCTAAACTTCTACGGGAACAATAAATTCTAACCACGAAATTCAAATTATACAGAATGCGCATCGTCAATTTAAACTGATTTTTACGAAAGTTACCATAGTTGTGCATCGTTCCATTGTGTATCAATGTCTGGGTACCACACTATCATGGCGCCCTGTGCAAGTTGCATATGTTAGTGCACTCTTCCATAAAGAAAAGTGCAAAAACATTTAACGGCGATATTTCTAGTTCGGCGCCTTGTGCGATCTGATAACCCGCAGAACCCTTCCTACGCTACTGGAAGCAGCAGACAAGATTTAAGCTGATTGAATAAAGCTTTTAATATATTCTGTTTGAACTATTTGACTAAAGATATTAAATAAACTTTATTTTACCTGTTTGAAGAAATATATTAAATATCTTTTATTTGACCTGTTTGAAGAATTATATTAAATATAGTTTATTTGACCTGTTTGAATGAAGATATTAAATATAGTTTATTTGACTTGTTTGAATAAAGATATTAAATACGTTTTATTTGACCTGTTTGAATAAAGATATTAAATATATTTTATTTGACCTGTTCGGATATCTGTCTCATCTACTTTTTTAAAAATATTTTTTTTTAATCAGTACACATGTTTTGAATGTTTACCGTTAACTGGTTATAACCACAGGTTCTACCGTATTGATACTGAGGGAATCAGAGATGTATGCAGTGATTCTATCTACGTCTATGATGGAGAAAGTACAGAATCGTCGCGATTGGCTGCATTGTGTGGTACAAAGAGCCAATCAGAAGGCTCAAATTTAACCATACGATCAACTGGAAACAAACTTCACATTCACTTCGCTTCCGATTATATCGGGGTCAGACCAGGATTTATAGCCACTTACATGACACAAGGTTTGTTTCTTTTTTTTCTTACCTGCATTACTTGCGGTCATTTTCACAACCCAATATGATGATGCAATACTATAATTTCTAATCGCTAGCTTAACTGAACGATGTTTGCTTGACAATCACCCCGAAGGCCCTGGGTTCGATCCATGAGAGGCTAGGGATGTTTTGCGGTGAAATGTCAAAGTCCATCCATATCAAACGGTTGCCTGATTTTAGTTGGAGAAGCGTGGGCGTTGTGCTAGTCAACTACATATATTTCCCGTGGTTCTCCCATGATCATTGCACTCTCGGCTTTGGCTGAATTGATAGAATGGCACCTTAAAAAACCGCCCCACAATAAATTATATAATCTAACAGTTATATTCAGTTATATAGGGTTTTAAAAAAAATAGTTCATGTCATTGGAATGATTCTATTTTGTCGCTGTAATTATGAGATTTTTACCTCATAATGCATATCATGGGCTTGAATCCTAGCAATACTAAATATCATGTGTCCATAGTTCCTCAAATAGCCATTGCACCCATTGTAATTGCTGCGGGTCTATTAAAAAAATATTGAAAACTGATCAGCAGTGAATCGAGGGGTTACGTCCCTTTTACATGTACATGTATTTCTTAAGACTATTATACCTATGTGGGTTTAACATAGAAATCCGTTATATAGATATTAGCCTATTTGTTTCCAGTTATATATGTATAATCGAACCCTACCCAGTTATATGGTTCCAGAAATGTATGGTTAATCAAACTCTAATCAGCCTATCTGGTTCAAGACATGTATTTGTAATCAAACTCTAATCAATTTAATAATTTACAAAAACTAAACCCAAAAAAAAGGTAATCAATTTGTCTGATTGATTTCCCCTCACCAGTGTGCCCTCCTTTTACCTACGGCCTGACCACATGTAACCAGCAGTGTGACTGCGTCAGGAACAACTCCTATGGATGCGACACTCAGTCTGGAAGATGTATTTGCAAAGATGGCTGGACCTCTCCGAACTGCAGCATACGTAAGAAATTAATAGTGACATTTTTGTTCAAATCCCGCCAGACGCAAATAAAATCACGTACGTGCGCTGATTGGATAAGCTGCTGTTGTAGATTTATGTGGCCAGGTATAAGAAGCGTTTCAAAAAAATAATGACGCAGCACTAATTTACATTAAATAAAACAAATATTTCGACATGAATTCAATCAGAAAACGTATTTACGCGGGAGGGAGACGAGAAAATGGGTTTAAGTGAGAGGAAGTCGAGAGTTTATTTTTTGTTACAGCTAAGAGACAAAGGAGTATCGTGCTAGGGTCCATATAAGCACTGTGGCTCTAGTCACAACACCTACAGACATGCTTCAAACATTCATATCAGGTTTCGCACACATGCTAAATATATTTCTAGTCAGCTGCATCAAATCGTTTATATTCATTAATTCTGAGCATCTCAGACACTCAGATATAGTTGTTGTTTTTTTTTTTAAATAGTATAAATGATTTGATTTTACTGTTAATTTTTTTACTTTTTTTTAGCTCAGTGCAAGTCCGGCAATTGCAAGTACTTGTGTACTGTTTCCTCCACCAACCCGTGGGCTGAACAGTGTTACTGCCCTTACTGGATGAGATCGGTCACTAACAGCAGTGGGTTCTTCTGTGTGGAGAACTATGGTAAAACCTTGCTTGTGTGAATGTAGCGCATTAGCTGTTATCATGTAACGATTACAGCAACAAAGCTTAGTTTCTTTAATGTTTTGTTTCAAAATCAACTCCAAAGTCTAGATTTTATAAAATAACTAGTTTAGAACATATTATAAAGTCTAATTAACATATTTTAATTTTAAGAATTCTCTTTAAAGTCTGGCTGGTGAAATTTTTTTTACAAATAGCTATGCAATCTATCTTATAATTGAAACTTGTATGGTCATGACACCGTGACACTAAGACATGCATGAACGCACAAAGAAAATAATGAACTAAACAATGGTTTTCAAAGTGGAGCTTCGTTGCGTTCAGGGAAGCTCCCATTGAATAGGTTATCATTATTTCATTGGTGGTTGCTTGTTTAATTAATTTTTTATTTCAAATTACGTCCATAAGAGTATAATATACTAAATAAAAAAATCGGAATGTGGCGACCTTTGACTTCCTGCGTGACCACCACTGATTAATATAACATGATAACAGGAGGACGCAGGTTTTTTTACGCAGATTCATTAAGCCAGACAAACAAAACATGAAGTGGAATGTGGACAATTATGTCCAACATTACTAACTTCAATATTTAACAGTCTAAAGTAAATGTAAAGAAGTTTTTTTTAATCAAAGACTATAAATTGTTTATTTAATTTTAAACCAATTTCTTTTTAATGTTTGTCTAACTGTGTCTCCCTTCAGCATGCAATTCAGTCATACAAGATAACTACGGTATCATATCAAGTCCTGGCTACTCTACCGGCTATGCTAATAACGTTTACTGCCAATGGAAAATCTCAACAAATTTGACCAGAGCAATAGTATTTAGGTTATTGCTATATTTTTTTTAAAATCTATTGTCTCTAAATCTTTTATGTCTACCTGTCTATTTGTGTCGCCGTAGAGTTCAAACAATCTCAGATTCATTTGTAAACTTCGTTTTTGATGGCTTTCTGACCATCTTGTGTTTTTGTTTTTTGTTTTTGGTTAAACCAACAGTTTCTCTGAGATCAATCTACAGAATGACACGACCTGCGGCTCGGACTACGTGGAGCTCTTTGACGAGTCACCGTCGGGCTTGTTGTCCCTAGGTCGATTCTGTGGCAGTGCGTTGCCAGGTGCCATACAGTCGAGGACCAACAGTGTGCGGGTTGTGTTCAGAAGTGATTCCTTCCTCACAGCCAGGGGATTCGTGGGAACTTTTAGCAGCGTTTACAACGGAGGTAAGTAAGTCAGTGTGTATGTAGATTGGGATCAGGGGCGACAACTTGAAAATATAGCCCCCCCCCCCACCCCGATAAACTTTAACTAATGTTGACTTTTTTGACCCTGTATTCAGTACACAGCCTTGTTGTAGCAAAGTAATTAAATTAAGATAAATTGTATAGTGTATGTGTGTGTGTGTGTGTGAAAGATGAGATGAAATCTCTTAGATCCTATAAACCACTTATGGGACGGTTTTTATGGTGCCCTTCTTTTACCCCCACCATACCCGATAGTGCAATGGCCATGGAGGCACCAAGGGAGATCCAGCAGGAACTTTTCTCATGACTTGAAACATCTATTGGTCCTCACCAATGGATCGAACCAAGGACCCTCAGTTCGACAGTCGAGCGCTTTACCACACGACCATCCTTACCTACGTCCTCATTTAGAATATATTACTCAACATAGTTTATCTTTGTATAGTTCTAGGATACTGATGATAGATATCACATTCTTTCATTGCACAGGCTCTCCCTTCC
Organism: Bulinus truncatus; assembly: GCA_021962125.1. Lineage (NCBI taxonomy): Eukaryota > Metazoa > Mollusca > Gastropoda > Planorbidae > Bulinus > Bulinus truncatus. Next base: position 3,654,231 of record JAGDYQ010000035.1, read on the forward strand.
TCTGTATTCCTACTATACTGACTGGATCATCCGGCTACCTAATAAGTCCAAATTACCCTAACAACTATGCTGACAACACGCAGGCATGCTGGCTGATCTATGGCTCTAGCATAACATTACGGTAAAATATATATATATAATTTTTTGGTATCAATTTTTCCAATCAAGACTTTTATTTTTAAATTAAAGGTAATAAACATTAGTTATTGTTGTTATTTTATTGTTGTTGTTTTTACAAATGTAAATTACTTATTTGCCCCCCCCCCCTTTTTTTCTGTGGAAATCGTGAGCGTTGCAAATAACTGGGTTGACTCTACCTGCCTACGCCCCCTCCTCCTCACCCCCCACGGCCACGGGTGGCTCTATTGTCTCAGCAGCCATGACCATTGCGTGTATGTAGCAAGAGCATTACAAAGCTGTGGCTATAGACTAGAATGCCTTCGTTTCATGCTTCTAACCAAACCTCTTCAAATCAATTCGATATATTCTTCTAATGTAGTAGAAAATCACCCTAATGTACGATGAGTCTAAATATGGCCTAATGCGGCTCTTAGATGCGTTTAATTTGTTGCTGCCCCCCACTGAGATATGTTTTATTACTTTGTTACGTTTTATTTACTAAATCTCGATAGTGTGATCATTGTGCGGTTCTTTAAATTGTTTTTGATTACATTTTTTAAAAAAATATAAAAAACGGCTCTTATAGTAATTATGCGTAGCGAGTTGCCTCCCCTGAAATAGTACTGCGGTAGCTAAATGCGGATCCTAGAGTCGGGTTTATCTCGTTGTTGATTTATGCTGCATATAGTCTATGGTGGCGGCTATTGTTGATTCTGCTGCATATAGTCTATGGTGGCGGCTATTACTGATTCCCTTTTAAGCTATCACGTTTCCATTACTCTGTAAAAAAAAAGCAATAGCTAGGCTCTCACTGTCCTGATGCATTATGGGCAAACATGGACTCCTCCCCCCCCCCATACACACACACTAACACAAATTGCCTCAAGGAACTGTAAACTTTCCATGGCGCCTGGGCCAAAATGATTTAACATTTATCGTATTTCAGAGTGGCGACACAAGTTGTTTTTATGATTTTTATCGGCCTAATATATATATATATATATATATATATATATATATATATATATATATATATATATATATATATATATATGTGTGTGTGTGTGTGTGTGTGTGTGCGTGTGTGTAAGCGGCAGACTTAAACTTTTGCCTTGTGCTCTCAAAGGTACTTTTGACTTGGACCCCAAATGTAATTTTTTGTTTGGGAACTCCAAATGACACATTGCTAAGGGTCGACTAAATACTTAAGAACGGTTATGCCTTGTTCTTGTACTATATTACTAACTTTTTTTCCTGTTCACTTTTGCGCTCACGTTATAAGGTTCGCAAGTTTCGCCCTGGAGACTTCTGTCAACTGTGTGTCCGACTCCGTTCAGATCTACGATGGACCGACGGCCAGTTCCCAGTCACTGGGGAAATTCTGCGGGAACACCCTGCCCGTCGTCCGAACATCAAAGAGCGGTCAGCTGTACATTGTCTTCACAACAAACGGCGCGCTGGTCAACCGAGGATTCTACGCCACGTATTCAACCACAGGTAAAATAGTACGTGTCATAAAGTCAGCCCCAAGATCTGTGTTATTGTGAAGATAAACTACCACAGAATGAACTCGACAGTATCGCGGTTTGTAGGAATGAGATCATGGGATAGAGTGAGACGTGTTTGTGAAGCTTAGAAACACTTAATTATATAATCATTGTGTCTTACACCCAGACGTGTAATTTGAAAGCACTAGTTGTGTACTTTTTTGCAGTTCTGTAAAACTTATTTGTATAAGGTACAAGAGTTTAGTTTTCATGCAAGCAGTTTGGAGACTTAATTTCATTGTATCCGTGCTCTCTCTCTCTCTCTCTCTCTCTCTCTCTCTCTTTGAACTCTCTCAGTAATCTGCGGGCTGAGACTTAGTCTCTTAGAGCCCGTGAGATCAGACTTGCTGTGTCTCTCAACATCTGGAGACTGCCATAGAGCCCGATGGCCAGCAAGCTTCCGGACTGGTCCACCCTGTGGTCCGCCAGTCCGGGGCACTCGAAAAGCAAATGATCCACGGTTTCCTCCACCTCCCTGCAGTGTCTGCAAAGGGTGTCGACATTGGGCCTCAACCTCCCAAAGTACGCGCCAATAGGACAGTGCCCAGTTCGGAACTGGGCAATTAGCGCCTGTTCGACTCGCCTAAGCTTCCACCACGGGTCAGTTTTGGACGGCCGCTCCAGAAACTTACGGACATTTCTTCCGCTCACCCCATGGTTCCAGCTAGAGAACCACTTTGATTGTCCAAAGAGTCAGATCTTGGCACGCGCTGCCTCAAATGAGCTCTTTCTTGCACTCATGTGCTGCACTTTGGGATCTGTCGACTGTATCCGTGCTATGCTCATTCAGTTTCTCTATCAATTTATCTAATAATCTATCTATTTATATGTCTGTCCATGTATCTATTTGTTTGTTTGCCTCTCTTATCTATTTATCTATCTCTTTATCTACATATCTATCAAACTATTTTTTTACCTTTTAAAGCATCATGTGGAGGTAAACTGACCATGTCCACGGGACGTCTGACCAGCCCTGGTTACCCTTACGGATACCCCAACAATTTAATGTGTGCTTGGACAATAGAAAGGCTAACTAATCAAAGAATATCACTCAGGTAAAATATGGTAGATGTAGTAATAATTGCAATATATATATATATATTCTTTTTACTTTTAAAAATTTCATATGAAGGAAATATTTTGACACACCCCCTCTCCCCAGAGGCTGCCGCCCGGGTGTTTTTCTACCCTTTGCTCCACAGTACTGCGCGGCCCTGAATACATCCATCAATATCTGCTTATATCTACGCATTTATTGTACATATTGTAAATAATTCAATAAGTAAAGCTATTAAACGGTAATAAAATTTCAGTTATTTATAGTACTTGTATTAGTAACATTTCATGTCCATATCTACAATAAATCAATTTAGTGTGAACGATTTGTCCCTGGAAACTGTTGACAACTGTTTCTATGACTACATCGATGTTTACGATGGGGCCAGCTTCAGCTCGCCTAGGATGTTGCACGCCTGTAACAATACACAGATGTTGATGACGTCAAGTAGTAACGTGATGCACGTCATGTTCAAGTCAGACGAATCCGTCTCTAGCAGGGGTTTCTCAGCCACATACCAGACTATAAACGGTAATATATATATATATACATAATACAATCGTCAGGGGCGGAGCTATGTCAGTTGAAGGCCCGGGTGTAGAATTATGTCAGTTGAAGGCCCGGGTGTAGAATTATGTCAGTTGAAGGCCCTTGTGTAGAATTATGTCAGTTGAAGGCCCTTGTGCAGAATCATGTCAGTTGAAGGCCCTTGTGCAGAATCATGTCAGTTGAAGGCCCTTGTGCAGAATCATGTCAGTTGAAGGCCCTTGTGCAGAATCATGTCAGTTGAAGGCCCGGGTGTAGAATTATGTCACTTGAAGGCCCGGGTGTAGAATTATGTCACTTGAACGCCCGGGTGCAGAAGATGTTGGGCTCCTTAAAAAAAAAAGAGAAGTATCAAAAACTATACAATTGGGCTATGTAGGACCCCCTAAGCCTTCGGGTGCCCTAAGCGCGCCCATGCTGCACCCGTCCTTAAATCCGTCTCTGATAGCCCTACCTATATTTAAAACCTCATTTAGCTGAAGCGAAGATGTTTTACCAAGAGTACCACCGTAAGATGCTACTGTTGTTATTTAAATGCATGAAATATACAAGTGTTAAGAGTTTCCGAATTCTACAGTTACTTCCGTTGTATTCAGTACACATTGCAGATCACCTCATCCATTGGCTGTCTTAACAGAACTATCAGCCTCCAGTGTGCTGGAGCCATAACAGCTTTTCACAGGTTGAAAATGCTTATTATCCATTACACTGATTACCCCCACACACACACACACACACATACCGCTGCAAGTTGTTATTTAATACTGTATTTGGCAACTGGGGGGATAAGAGTGGCTCCGCACTTGGGCTTGTTGTTTTTTTTTTTGTATGTTGCCTAATTGTAACAAAACAATATGATTGTTCCAGGTTTTCGCGTATCGCCTGAAAAGAAAAAAAAAATCCGAGCTAAATGTTTTTGCCGCCAAAGACAATGCAGAAGTAGTCGTCAGACCGTTAACAGTATTACTAAATTGCATTAATTGAAAGTCTTTCAAATTCTTATTCGTTACTTATTCAAGTCAATCCACATTGGTGCTCACATTTTGTTTCAAGTCAATAAAATTTCAATTAATGTTTATATGATCTAAGCCTTAGGTGTTTTTTTTTTTCGCATTAGCACAAGTATTGTTTATTAACTTTAAAAAAAAATTATTATTACGTAACATTGGACTAATTGTTCCATTCTACAGACTGCACACAATGGACATACGGCACTGGATGTTCTCTACTGTGTCCATGTGTCAGAAACAACACAGTGAGCTGCAGCTCACAGACTGGTCAGTGCATGTGTACGAGCGGCTGGACAGGCTTTGACTGCTCACAGAGAATCGACCCTTGCCTATCGAACCCTTGTCCCGGGGGCGCTGTCTGCCTGACACAAGGGTCTAGTTACACCTGTTTGACTGGAGTGATATCAGGTGATTTGACAACAGTAACAAAATATGTTTTATGTTGCTAAATAACTGTGTACTGCGTAGCTGTCTATCTGTGTTGCCTCACAATGTTGCCTCATCATGTTGCCTCACCATGTTGCCCATTGCGGTATATCAGTTCCCCGAGTTTTGCTTATCCCCTGATCAAAATTGCTCTCCTCCCGAGATACCTGGGAATCCAGCGGTAAAATATTTTCTTAGAGACGCATCCAAAATTAGATTTAATAAGAGAGTTGATAATAACTGGCTAGATTACAGGTTTGTATTGCAGACGACTGCAAAGCCAATACATATATATACGAGAATCTCGTCTGCTGACGACTGCAAAGCCAATACATATATGTACGAGAATCTCGTCTGCTGACGACTGCAAAGCCAATACATATATGTACGAGAATCTCGTCTGCTGACGAACTAAGGGTTGATGCTACCACATCAATAAAATGATACTGATCAAATAATAAATAAAAACACTTTCTACTAAAGGATGGTGGCCTATGTGCGAAAAGTTAAACTACTGCAAAAAAAAGTCTTATTTCGTCAATATGGAGTAAAGTTTTAGAATTCAACTGGATGAGTTCCCGTGGAGCTTTTAATTAGCTTATATTCCACCCGTGATCCCGCTTTGAGGAAACCCTTTAGCCCAATTATACAGCTTATTGTCAGTCTTGCACATAATCAGTTATTATGTGTACTAAGGCTACCTAAATGATGTTTTTTTTTAAAGTTTGTGTGTGTGTTTTAAGTCTTTTTATATGCGTGGTTGTCAAATTATTTTTATACTATTCAAATATATTTATTTCTCTCTCTTTATGTTTGTGTGCAGGCCCGTAGCTAGAGGGGGGCTAGGGGGGGGGGGCTGAGCCCCCCCCCGTGCATGACCTGAGCCTCCCGTACATGATTTGAGTTTTTTGACAAAATTTTAATAACAACGGCTATAAAACTTCAATCATTTAGTTTAATAAATCAATAATAATAAAAAATTAAAAGTTTACATTTTGGCAATCATTCAGGCTATTTATATATACTTACATAGCTTATCTAATTTTTGGGCATAAAAGATTGAATCTTATTGAAGTTCAATTTTGGGTATTTAGGGCAGCATTGGCATTCGGTGCTTCAACAGCCGTGTGTGAGAGCAGTTTCTCCACCCTCATTCCAATACTGACCCCATATCGCAGATCAATGTTACAAAAGCGTCTAAGCAATCTTTTCCTGCTTGCATTTGAAAAAGATTTAACATACAATCTGAAGGCTGAAGCATTTTTAGGTACATTCAGTGCTAAACCCAGACCCGTAACCAGGGAGGCACCAATACCCAGCAAGGGGGCACCTTTACTTTCTCTTTATTTTTCCCTCTTTTTCTTCTTTTTTAAGTGGGGAGGGGGGCACTCCACACCTAGCGGGGGGCACGGCCCCCCAGTGCCCCCCTTGGCTACGGGGCTGGCTAAACCACGAAGTTTGCAAATTTGAAACGCATAATAATATAAGTTCGCAACCAGTGCCTACGAGTGGGGGGGGGGGCAGGGGGGCCAATGTCCAGGGGCCCGGCGAGTTTTAGGGACCGGACTGAGCTGGCCAATCAATTTTTTAAAATATTAATATCAGCACGGGGGCCCGTGTCCCCCTCCCCAGGGGCCCGAAATTTCTGTCGATGGGCCTGTTCGCAACTTTGTAATAGTTTTATATATTGACATCTTCTGAGGACAACTAGCAACTTAAATAAGTTAATAAAATAACATTGGCTTCTGACTTCTTTTTATACATATTTATAATAAAATAATAAAGTACAAACTCCGTGATTTCTGAGTGATGTTATTTAATTTGCTAATTTACTTTTTAGCAGAATTAATTTTATTTTCAATTGAATAATTGCGACTGCTGTTGTTGATAGATCTGTTCTTTGTTTTCAATATTTTATAAGAAATATCACACAAATAGCTAAGCTATATTCGTGCATCTTTGTCGTTCTTCCCGGGTTGTACGTTAAACCAACATTATAATAATATAAATCAGGTATCTATTATGTAACAATTGTGTAGCAGAACAAATGGTCAGTATATTTATAACAGGAATCAGAAATTGCTCAGCCTCAATAAATTTTTATCATTAAAACTCTTTACTATTTAAATTATTTTTAACAAAACTGCAACATGCCATGCATTATTGAAACGTAGTTAAAATTATATATTTATAATTAATAGCTAAACAATCGGTACTAAAATGCACCATTCCAGATATAGAATTGCAAAAAAATTTCTTGGGGAGGGGACTCACTGAGATCCCCTCCCCAAACCCCTCCTCTCCGTTCGCAAGCTTTCGGCGCTTCGCGCCTCCATTTTCGCCCCCCCCCCCGAACATTTCTTCTACCCCACCAGGGGCGGATTTAGGGGGAGGGGCCGGGGGGCATGCAAGTTATCGCAAGTTTAGGTAATACATCATTAAATTATCGAAATATTTTTTGTCCTAAGACCAATTTTCAACAATGAAAACAGTTTTGCCCCCCCCCCCGGAGTCTATGTTTTGCCCCCCCCCCGTCAAAGTTGTCTAGATCCGCCACGATCATTTCTTCGGGACCCCCCCCCCCCCCGAAGAAAAATTTCTTCGCCCCCCCCCCGAAAATGTCTTCGGCCCCCCCAATCCAATATTCCTGGCTACGGGCCTGTTTGTGTGTGTGTGTGTGTGTGCGTGCGTGCGTGTGTGTGTGTGCGTGTGTGTGTGTGTGTGTGTGTGTGTGTTTTTTTTATAATCTACATTTATCATAGATAAAAAGATAGATGATAGAAATTGTATCTCATTACTAGATTAATTACAGATCAGATAGATATTTCTATTTATACAGTGGCGTAGCGAGCTAGGGGAAAAGGGGGCATCATGCCCCGGGCGCTACTCACAAAGGGGCGCCAAATGGTATATTTTACATATAATATTATATGGTTTACGAATGGGGGGGGGCACTAAAAGGTATTGTGCCCTGGGCGCGAGTTATACTCGCTACGCCACTGTATATAACTATAAATAATTGTAATTCCGTTTCACTGATAAACTGTTTATGTATATGTTTTATCTCGAATTGACTACTAAATAATACAAAGTTTTAATTGAAATATACATGGTGTATGATCCTTCAATTTTTTTTACAGGCTGTAACACAAATATAAACTCCATGAGTGGTTACATAGTAAGTCCAAATTATCCAAGGAACTATGCAGATAGAACTGTGTGCACTTGGACAATATCGGCTCCAACCAACACAATCATTTCGATAAAGTAAGACATAGACGACACAAAAAAAACACATTGCATGTATATAATTTATCGGTCTCTTTCTTATATATTAAGAGAGACAGATTATAATTGATTCTTGTCAAGTAGTTTCCTTTGTCCAGTAAAGTGGCAAGGGTTGTGCTCCCGCACAAGGCTCCGAACTAGAAATGACTGCCAAAATAACGACGTGAAATGATTTCTGGTCTGAAAAGGGCATCATGAAGGCTCTTGCATAGCGCACCACAATAGCCAGCTACGGCTCTGCCTTTAAATATTTAGAACCAATGCATTTTTTGTGCCGGTACGCACCGGTACGGCGTACCGGCACCTTTTTCAATGTGGGGGAAAAATATTACTTTTCTTGTATTCTAACGTTTATTATTCATTTATTATATTATTAATTTGTTAAAAATTGAATTATTTTAAAATTGCGCGCAATAAGGATTAAAATATAAAATTCGAAACAGCGAACTGGTAGTTAAAATTTAGGCAATCCATCACTGAGTACCGGCACCTATTTGTTTTTTTACACAAAAAGCACTGTTTAGAACACTAAACTTTCTGCCGACATAAATAATATAGGCCTATACTATTACAAAATATGTTATCACACTACTAATTCGATAAACTGTGTCATTGATAATTTACTAGAAGTAAAACACAATTTTCATCCATAACTTTTTTTTAAAATTATTTCTCAGTATTATTGATTTCAACCTGCAAGTAGCCACAAAATGTAACTACGATGCTGTGCAGGTGTTTGACGGTAGCTCCACCACGGCTAGACTTATTGGGAAATATTGCGACCCTAGTGTCCCAAGTCTTATTCAGTCTACCAACAACTCAATGACCCTTACTTTCACCACAGACTTTTCAGTGACTAGGAAAGGATTCTTGATATCATTCTCAGTTCACAGTAGGTCCTTATAGTTTAAATCATTGGTTCTTGAAATTCGTTGAAGATTTTCTTGTATGTAGGATTCCTTCATAATGTTTACATGGCTTGCATACACTTTAAAAATTAGCTACCTGGACTAGTCAACAATTGCTAAAAGCCAGAAGTTTCTATTAAAAATGTTTTGTTTTATTTATCGACTGTACAATGTATACAATCCTACTTTTTACCTGTGTTTGTATTTCAACAGACTGTAACAATTTTACCTACGGCTATGGCTGCTGTAATTCGTGTGGGTGTGTCCAGAACAACACGGACTTCTGTGACCGGCTCTCTGGGCTCTGTGTCTGCAAGTCTGGCTGGACTGGGTCCACGTGTGCGGATGATCTGAATGAGTGTGCTGACCCTAGTTTAGCGTCCACATGCCAGGTCAATTCCCAATGTGCAAACACACGGGGTGGATTTAATTGCATTTGCCGACCTGGATTCAAACTGAATGGCCTCGGACAATGTCAAGGTTGGTTTGCGTTTGTGAATGCCGGCATAATATTAAAATTGATGTAATTGCAATTTTCATTATAAACTTTCAAATTAGTAGTTATAAATGTAATTAATATGACAGAAAACATCAACTTTCTAACTCAGGCTGTTTCAATTACATTAGTATTAAAGAAATAGTCTGCTTGCAATGACATTTTTCAAACAGTCAATTCATCGCTATTTGACTCAGACTTTAGCTAGCAAGCTACAAAACAGTACAGCCTTGTTCTTAATCTTTGTTTTGTCAATACCAAGATAAACATCAATACAGCAGTATAAGAAATATATGAACATTAAAAATATATGTAACTTAATTATATTAAAGCAGCATTATTTATTTGTAGTGTAAAACTGTATTGACTATTTCAGCACAGTCCAACTGTGTCAAGAACACTGCCCTTTGTTCTCACTCCTGCTACATCAACAGTGTGGGTAAAGAAGAATGTGTATGTCCAGATAACTTGATATTGGGGACTGATCGGTTCAGATGTGTTGGTCAGTACATTAAACTTTACAACCTCATGTTCTATTAGGCAGAATATTTGGCTTACTGATAAATGTACACAAAGTTTGATATGTAATCAGTAGTGTATTTTGGTAGAGTGGACAGTCCATTTCAAGAGGTACTTACATTGCTACCCACAAGCAGTAGAGGCCTGAGGGGCTGGCTACAAGGGCCCAAAACTGAAACTTTTTCATTTTCATCTTCAAAAAAAACTAAACATTTGTTCCAGGTCTCATAAATGACTTTCATTCTATTGCAAGGTCGACTATGCTGTGAGGGATCGCATTTCTCCAATTTAGTATTTTTAGCATGTTAATGGACTTTATTATAGAGACTACCCTAGTTACGTTACTTTATTTAAATACAGAATAAAGACTTGTCAGTTTACAAAAACTTTAACCTATGCAAAACAAAACACATACTTTTCATAATACAGGAAAAATCTCAGCTCATAAACTTTAGTCTGTTCTAAGACTCATTTTGTGAAAGTAACTTGTAAGTAAACTGAATCATCCAAATTGTAGTCAAAGAAAAACAAAAAGTTTTAAGTGAACTATAGGCCTACCCAATTGGTAAGGGCTTGGATAAAGTTTTCATAAAAAAAGGTCCATGACCCAACATAAAAATTTTTCTCCCTGAATTAAAATGTTTGTGGTGCCAATCTAAACTTAATTTGTTCAAATCAGTTTTTTTTTTTTTTAAAAATAAATCATAAAATGGATGAATCCATCTCTAGTTCCCCCACCCACTCACATACTTGACTTTTAAAAATATTCTTTTCAAGTAAATTCTCTTGATTTAACACAATTATTGTGTTATATTTACTATTTTTTTAATGGAATGAAGGTAAAAATTGGCAATTCCAAAAAAAAAACCAATCAAACTTTCACTTCAATGAGAAAATGTAAGAGCTGGAGTAAAAGTGTTATAAATGTTAGGGAAAAGTAATGATGTTTTAACTCAAAAGTGAATTAAAATTCTGGAGCAATGTTTCCCCAACATTTTTGTTTGGATTCCAAGTTGTTTGAATTTGGGGCATTTTATTACATGTGAAATTGGGATTAATACTGATGTAAATTTTTTCACATGTTTTTTTTGTTGTTATTATTGTTATTGTTTTTCCTTTTTTTTTTTGTTTTTTTCTTTATTGAATTGTATAGAATTCAACTAGTCAGGCTTATTTTTGCTTCCAGTACCATTCTACCCTAACGGTATAGCTGCCAATGATGGTCAATTAGGTCCAGCCAATAAGACTACAAATGGAATATACTTCGGAAAAGTTACTTTCAGTGATCAAACTCCTTTTGGCAACAGCTTATTTAAAGATGCTTATGTAGGTTGTCAAAATTTACCACTTATCGCAATATACTATTTTTTTTAAATTATCATTTTTTAGAGAGTTCTGATAGATAATTATGTATGTGTATTAAATATTTGAAATTGAGATGCATTTAAAAGAATTTTTTGATAAATGTTTTAATATCATTTTTTTAAGGTCCGAGCTTTATTGAAATCACTTTTAAAACAGGTGTCAAAAGGTAGAAATAGATTTAGATGGAATGGTGCCCCAGCTGCCAAAAACTATTGGTCCCATTTAAAAGAAAAAGAGTGGGCTAACAGTTGATACATTTCTCCAATAAAAAATTGTATTAGAAGACTAGGGAGCAAATCTTTATGATATCTAGAGTACATTATTAACCTTTTTTAAAAGATAGGGAAATATCAGTTGTTGAATTAAGTCCATAGGAATTAAATGTAATTTGTAATACATTTCAAATTAAAAAAAAAATTACTTTTCTTTTTTCTATTAAATTTATTTTATTTAGCTATTATCAAACAGAATTTACATGTATATTCTATATGTTGGTGGTTTTTTTTTTTTTAGGTTTTAAGCAGTGGTGTTATCAGCTTTGCAACTCCTATTTTATCTTGGGAACCAGATTTTATCACAAGTTTGGCCCAAAGCAAATCTATTATTGCCCCATTCTGGTCAAAGATTAACCCCACCAGGGGGTCTGTGTTCTATCATCTGTATGAAAAATGTGAAGAGTCAGTGTACAGAGATCCTAGCACAGCTTCAACGACTGCCATTAAAAAACTGGTCATTGAACGAGCTGTCAGGGAGGTCAAGTTATTTTTCAATGTGGATATTGAGGTCAACAGAGTCCTGGTCACAACTTGGCTGGATGTCCACCCTGAAACAGAACTGGTACATACAAAGATATTTTATATTGTCTATAAAATCTTTCATTTAAAACACAAAATTAGCAACACCAAAAATTAAAATGTTTACAAATATCTTTACAGACATCAACTAACAAACAATACTTGAATTGCATTTTAGAAAACATTTTTATTTCTAAGAAGATATTTTTTAATAACAATGTAAATAATAATTTCACACATTATCAATATATATATATAAACAAAATACCTTTATAAAAAAATGGAAAGTGAACATAATTCAGCGTATTCAGCTTACCATGCAATCAATAAATGATCTAAAAAAACTTAACATGATGTCACAGATACAGGGGAGGAATTGCAATAAGTCTAGTCTGTATTGTGAGTGGGTATATCCTGATAATATCTTCAGCAAAAGTTTTTAAAAAAGTTACAGAATTTTTTGAAGCTATTTTTATGATTTTATGAAACAGTTCAACATGCTTGCTTGGCCCTAACTTACTTTATATCATGACATGTTTACAGACATCTACATATATATTTAGGCATAAACCTTAACCTAAACAGGAACACTAATTAGTCTATAATCTATTAGAGCCATCTTTGACCAGCACCACCCAACACACACACACACACACACACAAACATATAAAGCCAAGTATCTCTATTGAGAAATTTATAAATATTATACAAATGTATTGTCAGATAGACTTCTCAAACAATATAATGAAAAAAAAATTAGATGTATCGAAATTTCTGATGATAAACAATTATCCTTTTTTTTTCCTCTACTTAGAATCAAGAGACTACCAGCTTCCAGTCAATTTACATAAGTGGTAATAGAAAAGTTAGAGTTGGTTACACTGAACAGTTTTCAGGTAAGGAAGTTTTGTGTAAATAACTGCTTTTTCATGTACCAGTGGCATATGGAAGTCCAAAAGGGTGGTTTAGCCCCCTTGCAACTCTAGCTTTGTCACTTCTTTTTCTTTTTATGTTGCTGTCATGGGGGGGGGGGGGGCGGTATTTTTATGGTCCTCCCAAAGCACCACTTATGATAGTTGCACTACTGTACTGTAAATTGTCATGTGCAATCATTATTAATAACAGAATAATGTATGCATAAATAAATATGTAGGAAATATAATAATTTCTAATAATCTTCTTACCAAAGTCTGGCTTAATTGCATAGCCAGTACACATGTTGCGCTATGCCAATATGTACTATTTATAAAGTAATTGTGCATTTTGATTTTCCCTGGATTTTTTTTAACATTTCAGATGAAGAGACTTCCTATGTGATATTTATCTACCAGCAAGACAAAATGAAATGGCAACAAAAAGATGGCCGAGCCATCAAAGTTGGTTTTGTCAGGCCAGTATATGGCACTACTGACATTGCGCCGACATCTACCCAGATATTTAATCTTGACAAAGTGATTGGAGAAAGAACAGGTAAGATATACATTAAATTAAAATAAAACATATGACAGCCTATATATATAATCTAATAGTAGTTTCTTATCCAATTTAGAACCCAATCAGCTTGTAGTAATATTATATACTGTATTATTTACTGTATTGAAAAAAAAAATTAAAGTGTTTCACCAACATTCGAATATTTCATTTTTTTATTATTCAGATTAGTTAAGGGCAAGAGATAGTTAATGTGTAACATTTGATAGGTCAAATAATTAGTATTCATTAAGAAACTGTGACATTTTAATATTAGCTCAGTGTTTAATCAATAACCTGCAGTTTTAAATGGTGAAAAAATAACTTTCCTAACCTATGGTCCTGAAAAGACTATATTCAGTAGACATGTAACATGTGTGATCATTTGCTAGAAAATTCATTACATGACCAATGGAATCAAAGCATGTTATTTTTAAATGGTGAAAAAATAACTTTCCTAACCTATGGTCCTGAAAAGACTATATTCAGTAGACATGTAACATGTGTGATAATTTGCTAGAAAATTCATTACATGACCAATGGAATCAAAGCATGTTATTTTTAAATGGTGAAAAAATAACTTTCCTAACCTATGGTCCTGAAAAGACTATATTCAGTAGACATGTAACATGTGTGATAATTTGCTAGAAAATTCATTACATGACCAATGGAATCAAAGCATGTTATTTTTAATGACCATTTGTGTTTAATTCTCAAAAGTTTTCTTCATGTATTTCCAGTCAATATAAACTTTTTAACTCAAAGTTTATCTCCTTTGTGTTTTCTTTTTTTAGTTTCTTTTCCCCATGACTGTATTAAGAGAGAATAGAATCAGAATAGTTCTTAAAGATAGGCAAACTAAGCCCGCCCCCTCCCTTTCCCAGCTCTAAGGCCCTCCTATAAATGTAGGAACTTTAGTCAGCCACAAGAAATGACAATCTGAGTTGTATTTATGGCTCAGGGGCTAAAATGATTTTTTATTTGATTTTTTCACAGGGTGGCCCCAGAATTTTAGGGGCTCAATCTTAACAATGGCGTTGTTTTAAGCCACCACTTCCCCCCCCCCCCCCACTTTGTATAAGAAAAAGGCAGGGAGATTTGCTTCTAGGCATCCATTGTACCCCAAAATGTAAGAACGGCTATGACTTGAAAAAAAGCATTAGCTGGCATCAAATTCAAAAGTAAAATTCTCTGAGCTCCTGAGCATATAATAAAGTTATGTGTCTATCACAACGCCCATTTGCCTTTACTTCCCCACTTAGAGTCAGGTAGCCATTTGTAACTGGGTGGACTTGGAAGACCTTCAACCAACTTTCAGCTGAACTTGGGAAAATTCCCTTTGTTTTTAGCAAGGCTTGAGCCAAAAAAACACTGGTCCCAACCACTTGACCATATGTCCCCATCATGAAATATAAAAGCACATAAATTTCATTTTAAAATTATTAAAATTGTTTCCTTTGCCAGGTCTGCCAGGCGTCTGGGCCTATGAAGTGTCCAGAATGACCAGCTCAGTGCAGAAATGTCAAAGATACACCTGCAAGCATTCACCTCTATTGACCAACCTGAAATACCACTCTGACATTGACCAATTAGATAAATGCCCCTGCACTTTGAACCTTCTAGACAGACGTTGGTGGTTGTATGAAGTTCGTGGGGACATTTACTGTTATGCTCTCAGCTCATTGGTCAAGACTATAGTTTATCCCAGTAACGGAAGAAACAGGGTAACTTATTACTTTATATTTTTTAAGTTAAGATTATTTTTGTATGTTGTCTCATGGATGTCTTTTTGTAGGGAATGCTTAAAAATATATTAATGTATCAAGCCTTTTTAAAAATATTTGAGTAAACTTTCTGCTCAATTAAGATATATTTTACTAACAAACGTTTGTAGCTATGATATCTTTTTTTTTCTAACCGTTTTCTACACTAGAAACTTCTGTTTATTAAATTGGGAATATTTTTGTAATGAATGATTAGGTACTTTTTAGTGATAGATTTTCTTGACATTTTTGCATACATATGCTTGCTCCACGACAATACATGATTCAAGAATTAATATTGCAAAAAAATTAATTACTTTTATTAATTTTAATTGATGTAAATTCTATTACTGCAAAGGTAAAGTGATTGGCTTATAAGACAGTGTGTTAGTATTCTAGTATATGTGTGTAAATAAGTTTGGTGAAGAAAAGCAAGTTTCAGATTGAGATAAATGTTAGTATGTGATTACCATGTGTTGGTATGTCAAAGCAGCAGTGCACAGACAAAACGTGTGCATGCCATGCCACATTGTATGTCTCTCTATCTCTGACACACTCTTCATTCGGCAGCATTTTTTAAAATGTAAAAAAAAAAACCTGGTTGTTATGGGGTTTTATTAGGGTTAAATGGGGAGGGGGGGTAAGTGCACGTATATCTAATAATTACAAATAATGACAATAGCAACCCTGACTGAATTTTTAACAAGAAATTTGTCAAAAATATATTTTAGAAAAAAATTAGTTTTAAAAGCTCTGTTTTTTATCGTAACTTGTTTTCAAATATATATTTATATATCAAATTCATAGAGGCAACTCTAAGCTGTGAAATTCATCAATAAATAAATACAATTAATTTCATCGGTTTTAATACCAAAAGTTTACTATTCCCCCTATGTATTCGATTCCAGTTAACAGTATCAAATTATTGTTTGTTTTCGATTCCAGTTAACAGTATCAAATTATTGTTTGTTTTCGATTCCAGTTAACAGTATCAAATTATTGTTTGTTTTCGATTCCAGTTAACAGTATCAAATTATTGTTTGTTTTCGATTCCAGTTAACAGTATCAAATTATTGTTTGTTTTCGATTCCAGTTAACAGTATCAAATTATTGTTTGTTTTCGATTCCAGTTAACAGTATCAAATTATTGTTTGTTTTCGATTCCAGTTAACAGTATCAAATTATTGTTTGTTTTCGATTCCAGTTAACAGTATCAAATTATTGTTTGTTTTCGATTCCAGTTAACAGTATCAAATTATTGTTTGTTTTCGATTCCAGTTAACAGTATCAAATTATTGTTTGTTTTCGATTCCAGTTAACAGTATCAAATTATTGTTTGTTTTCGTTGCCGTTCTTTTTAGTCTAATTAAATACTTCTTATAATTAATCCACAATTTAAAGAAACTTTTTTTTTTCTTATTTCAATGAGTTGTCCTTATCATTAATCATGGCAATGAGTTGAGTATAGGCCGCCTAGTGGCCCCATGATTTGTAATGCCCCGTTGTAAAATCGCTGGTGCATTAGTCTTTTGAGTGAGCCGTACCCATTGAACACATTGTGTCCCAGTATGTTGTTGAGGTGGATTTTTCTTTTTTTTTGAGGCTGTCAGTTTTATCAGCAGGGTACATGACTCGTGATACCAGTCACACATCTCCTTTATGGTCTGGTTATGTCCATTGTAGCGTGGCTTATGTTGGGGATAGGAAAAGGGCAGACACCCACATGCTGGTAGTGATTGATATTGGATTAAGATTTAAACAAGATTTACAAGATGTAGCCCACTTATCATGCATAGATTACTGGGCTTAACTCCTTATCCTGACACCTACTAAATTTTTGGAGTTTTGGTTGTGAGCCCGATTTACAAGATGTAGCCCACTAATGCAGTGGCGCAACCGGGGGGGGGGCACGGGGGGCTTGACCCCCCACTCCCCGGACCAAATCAATACGTATTTTACTATATAAAGTTACTAAAAAGACTGTTAAACTGTCTTTTTTCTATATGTGAGCCCCCTCCCCCTGCTGGTTGCGCCACTGCACTTATGCATATATTACAGGGATTAACTCCTTATCCTGACACCTACATGATGTGGTGCCTCACATTTTTGTGTTGATGGGGGATAAAAAAAAGGGCACTTCCCCCCAACTAAAACTGTCCCATTAGTGGTTTATAGGATCTAAGATATAATCATCTTTCTCTGACAAGGACTTTATAAAAAATAATCATTGTACTATAGGGTCTTAATCATACTGACACACATCTATAATAAGGCTTAATGACACCGTTTATTCTTTAAAATCCTTTGTAATAAACAGCTGTGTTGCTACAGATGGACGGTCAATTACACCACAGTACAGCAGTACCATGAATCTCGCCGTAGGGCGTCCGTCATTCACAACTCTCCTGATGCAGGACACGTCTTGATAAGCGACCCCTGGTGGTCTACGAGTAACAGTTATTTAACCACCGCTGAGAATGTTCAGGCTCACAGATGGTGTTGTAAAGAAAGTAACAGTTCGGCATTGTGTGACAGGTTTAACCAGATCTTCCCCGACTCAGAATGTTCCAACATCATCTCTGACGTGCCAAGTATGATCTAATGAACATTGCAATATATTGAAACAGTTTATTTAGTTTAAGGACATTTTCATTGACTTTTCATTTTAATTAACAGTAATATATAGGCATATATATCCGAGGTGTGCGGATCTTGAAATTTAGCGTCCGCGTCCGTCCGCGGATTTCTATCAATGATCCGCGTCCGCAGAATCTTACAACATTGGTCCGCAGTCAGTCCGCGCGTCCGCATTGCTGAAATTTAGCTGTTTAAATGACTTGAAATTTTTTATGGTAACGCTAAAGAAGATCCGCGTCAAACCGCGAGTCCGCAACTTAACCATACGAAGCGTCCGCTGTCAGTCCGCGGATTCGGAAAAGTCTGCGGATCTGCGTCCGCAAGCGGACGCGTCCGCTGTCCGCTCATCTCTGATATATATACAAGAACAAATATTTTTTAAGCGCATTTATACATTTCAATGTCATTACTTATAAATGTCAGCTTATGTTTGTTTCCGTTGCCAATGCAATATACTAACATTAAGCCATATATTTTTGGTGTTTTAAATTGAGAATTTATGTACAATCAAAATGAGACAAAAAATTGCATCACAATTTGCCTTGATATATAAACAATAGGGTGGGGCAAAAACTGACAAATTTTGGAGTTAAGGTCTCAGATAAACCAAAATCAGTGATCCATATGAGAGTAAAAGCGTAGACAAAAACAGTTTTATTTTCTGTGTAACCGTTTTCTAGCAACTCTGTCTTTAAAAAAAACGTAATTAAATGTGTTCTGAAAATATAACGCTGCTAAACAGAGTGAATTATTAACAATGTTAATGGTTCTTAAAATCAAATACAACATATTCAACAACAACAACCTCTAGTAAAATAAAAAACAAAGTTATTTGCAACAGTACAGCAGTTCAAAAGTGAAATTATTGCGGAAAGTCTGCCTTTGTTTCTATTGTTGGCACCTCCGATCTTGATTTCTTCCTTTGAATAATAGCACCATGTCGTCTATCATGTCCGTATACTTTGCTACAAACTTCTGTGACATCCTTGATGTTTCTTTCAACATCTTGCGAATGGCATGGAAAGTGAGGTAGAATCACCTGGCCGTAACTGGCAATATTTTCGACAGTGATGTCCTGCAGCAGTGGAGGTGAATCAAATTCGACCAGTTCCCAGTTAACCATGCTAATGTACGACTCAGCTAAAACGTTTCTTTTAATTCTGTTCTTGACAAAACAATGAATCTTACACGTGTCACTTGAGTGAGTACTTCGAGCCAGCAACACTTTTTCGTATGCACATTTTCTAA
Source organism: Bulinus truncatus (assembly GCA_021962125.1). Classification (NCBI taxonomy): domain Eukaryota; kingdom Metazoa; phylum Mollusca; class Gastropoda; family Planorbidae; genus Bulinus; species Bulinus truncatus. Next base: position 3,673,425 of record JAGDYQ010000035.1, read on the forward strand.
TGTTTTCGTCTTTGTCGCCAACAGCCGCCAAAAAGATATTTTCTGGATGACAAAAGTAGCTGGTTTTTTGAAGCAACGGAGCCACGACAGCCTGATCATTTGTGTCAAGTTTTTGGTACAGTGAAATCATGAAGAAGAAGTTCTTGGCTCCATCCTGGCAGCTTGGATGAAATTTGATGCAAAACCATGATGGAGCATAAAAACTCAGTATGAATTTCACAATTCCTTGAAGGTCGGTGGAAATTCTTTGTTCGGAGGCATACAACCTGAGTATTCGGTTAGCTTTAGTTAACCATCTGGCATGACTGATTGTCCCAGGTTGTGCAGTCTCTAAGTATGAGATGTAACTCTGACCAGCGCTGCAACCACTTTGAATAAGCAGACACATTTTCAGTAAATACTGCTGATCTGTACTTAGATCTTTCATCACCTCGTCTTCAACCTCAACTACAGAACCTGAAACTGGATAAAATTCGATGATTGATTTCTGCTGGGGATCAAATTCCTTCTGAAGTCTTTGGACCAGTGGTCTTCCCATCAATGACTTCTGATAGCTTCCTTAAAGGCAATTCGTTGGCATGCAGTAAACAAACCAAACACTAAAGTGGCCTTCGTAGCTGAAGTTCAAGATGTCGGATTACACCATTTTGTTTACCAGTATTTATTGGTGTTCCATGACAAACAACTGCTTGTAAAGTTAGTTCAGACTTGCTGCTTGTAATCACTGACATAATTTCTCTGGCAATGTCTTTGGACTTTCCTGATGCTGGAACAACATGTTCAACAAAGCTGCGGGTAGGAGATGAAACTAAGACGTAGTGCTCTTTTTTGACTTTGCGACTAGTAGACCCAGTTTGATTAAGTGTGACATCAATCTTGCGATCAAAAACGAGACAAACACTTCCTTCACTTTCTTCTTTGTGATCCTGAACTGACTTCTTCCTCCAAGCATCTCTTTGACGGCGCAGCTTGCTGGGGTGCAAAGTATTTTCAGGTGTCAACAGTCCAAGATCTTTCAAGACGGCATTTACAATCAAAACGGTATCACGATTGCTGACATTGGCCCTATCAACAGCTTTGCAAAGCTCTGGATACAGCCATCTATTTTGTGGAACAGTGCTGGAACGCGCTTCTTTGTCACTATCTTCTTCTGTGTCTTCATCTTGCACATAACTGCTGTCATTATTTCAGTTATATTCTGAATCGCTTCCTGAAAAAATTTCCATTTCCAAGTCTTCTGTAACAACGGTGCCTTCATCTATCTGCGCTATTGTTTTTGTTTCGAATAATAGTAATGTAAACAGTTATCATTTAGCTGTACAATTATACCAAACATAAATATGATAACTATTCTAGATGCATTTCGTTAATATTAGTTGGCGCTTTATGGGTTAATATTCATAAAATGTACTATAAGAACTGTATTTTTCAAAGTTGCGACCCCTAGACATGAAAATAACATATGAACATGAATTGTTAAATTGATCACTAGATGAGGGAGCATCTATTTATAATTGTCTGACAGAGACAACAGCAGTTTGCCCCACCCTAATAAACAATCCTTTGCAAGATCAGCAAAATTCGTAAAATAAATAAATTCTAATAAATACATTAGCAAGATCTATTCGTATATAGATCCTTTATGCCAAGATTTATGCAATAATCACTGAACTACATTACCATGGCTCTCACTAAAAATTGCTTCACTTATAAAGTGAGCATATGTGTGAGCCTAATTAGTTTACTAAGCTGTTGTAACTGTAGCGTCTGTGTAGTGACTGCAACAGTAGTCCCAGTGAAGAAAAAAAGTGAGGCATTCTTCTTCTCTTTAAATCAAATTATGGGAAGTGTGTAAAATGTTGGACACATTGTACAAGTAAAGCTTAGTTGTGCGCGCGATGAATCTGTTAAATTTAAAATTATAATAAAGTTCTATGTAATTCCTAAAGAGAAGGCAAAAGTAAGTGTTCCTAGCAAGGTTTCATGTTAAAGCCACACAAAAAGAAACGGATTATGATGAACAAATAGGTAGCTACAATTCTTTTAGTAACAGCAAAAGATGTCGCACACAATGATCGAATTTGATCCCTTTTTATAATTGAAAAATAAAAATCGTAAAAAAATAACGATATTCAAAGAGTAATATTTGTTTTCTGGAACCAATCACCCCAGTTTTCATTATTTCTTATTGGAAAAAAATCCGCTTTGAAAAATGGGTGTTTTGGATTATTAACATCTTTCTGGAACAAATAATACTGGTAACCAAGGATTTCCACATGCTAATAATATATTTTGATTGTCATCTCCCCTACTCATTGATGATAATATTCCTTATAAAAATATTTCATTGATTTGAACTAGGTACATGTATATCATAATGGGGACGGGTGGTCGTGCGGTGTAGAGCGCTCGACTGTCGACTGGAGGGTCCCGGGTTCGAATCTCAATGAGAACCTTGGGATTTTTTCAGGTCCTGGTAATAGTCCCCCAAGTCCACCCAGCTTTAAATGGGTACCTGACTTTAAGTTGGGGGAGTAAAGGCGGCTGGGCGTTGTGCTAACCACATAACCCCTTCATATGCCGAGGTTATAGAAACAGATGAACTCTGCACTTCATCTGCCCCGATGGCCCGTTAGGGTTAAGGGAACTTTATTACTTACTTACTACATGTATATCATAACACCAACATGTCTTCAGTTTAAAAGCTTGTGCAGTAAATATTTTAACACCTCAAATTTCGTTCAATTTTTTTTCAGCTTCAGTATTTTGTGATCCGCATTTCAATACCTTGGACAATTTGAACTACACGATGAACGGCCATGGAGAGTACATTTTGATGAATGTCACTACCTTGGACTTCACGCTTCAGGTAGATATAATTGTCAGCTAGCATAGTCTTTACTAACCATACTCTGTACCTGACATCTACTATTGTTGCTTAAGCATAAACATAGTGTGAGCTCTATGTCCCCCCCCCCGCCACACCCACTCATTTCCCAAACCTATGGAATGCCTTGAGTTAGAAACGCATGTAATTCAACCCACTCATATCCCAAACCTATTGTAAGGACAGTGAAAATAGATAGATAGACAGTCATATTGTTAGATAGATAGACAGTCACATTGTTAGATAGATAGACAGATAGATTGAGTGATAGATTGATAGACAGATAATTAAGTAGACAAACGAATTGCACGGACAGTGAAAATAGGTCAGGACTGATGATTAATAGCAGCAGCGTGTAGAGTTAGGTGTTACGTAATTAGACAGGTGAAGGAGGGGCGAAAAGGGACAGCGTTGGTCAGATGTAGGGACGCGGAGATATACAGGTCACGACAGAAAGAGACGGGGGCAGAGTAGGTTTTGTTAAGTTTGAAGAAGGTAGGGAATTAGGAAGAAACGAAGGAGTTAATAAAGAAGTGTGTGGTTATTTTCGAAGAATTGATATTGTGAAGCTATAGTGTTGCTTAACTTTTGTTGAGTGCTTAGAGTAAATAAAGTGAAGTGATTGTTCATATTTAAATCAAATCGACTTGTCGTATTTATTAGAAGTATTTGTGATAAAGAAGTGTTGTTAACTTGTTTTAATTGTGTGTGAAATTAAATGAAGAAAGAAAGAACCATTAGCATCCCTGACACCTATGGAATGCCTTGAGTTGGAAACACATGTAATTCAACCCACTCATATCCCAAACCTATGGAATGCCTTGAGTTAGAAACGCATGTAATTCAACCCATTATTATGTATTTGGAGACCCTAGGCAGACATTTTTTTTTAAATTGGTGGTAGTGAGGTTAGTCAAATGTACCTGATAGGGCCCTAATAAAATCAGAATTTTAATTAATGCTGAAAGGATGTTGAACTAGTTACATTCTGGCTAACCTGTTCACAAACCTTATCTACTTATAGTACAACATTTCAATATGTGGGGGGGGGGTGATTTCATCATGTGGTCACAAGGATTGCCATGTATTGTAATGTGGTCTCTTATCTAATATATAATCTACTTAATATCATCTGGGACAAAGAATCTTGGGATTGATGTTTTTCATCTCCATGGCATTCAGGCTTAATTCCAAACCATCTCAACGGGATTCCCACAAATTCAAAGCCAACATTTCAGATTAGATAGTGACGGGTAGTTTTATCCCTGCGGGTAGCCCATGGACACTGGGGTAATCCAGCCAAACCTGTCTCCGTGTAGCTCTCTAATTAGAATTAGCTCTTCCTTTTACAGTGTTCATATGTCATAGTCTGCTTTCGTTACAGTCTTAGTGAAATTTTTCTTTGCTTATTTTTTTCATCCCAGCTTCCTGGTGTAACAGTTTATTATGGTGGTGAATTAAAAATGTAATCTTTTATTATAAATTATTTTTTGCAGGTAAGAACAGACAGGGCTGAGACCAGCAATGGTACAAAGATAAATGCAACAATTTCCACAGCTTTTGCTGCCAGAGAGGGACGCAATCCTACATTCCAAGTGAAGTTATCCACGGACAGAGCAAGTAGGAGTTAACATTTTTAATTAAAATAAATAAATGGTAGCAATGCAAGGGGAAGGCAGCCTGAATACTTCTAAGGGGATTTTTTATATTTTTTTTTAATTAATTGTTTTAATGTTTAAATGTTAAATAAAAAAAACTTCGAAACATGTGATTTCTAAAGAGAAAAACAATATATCTACCTTTAGGGTATTTTAAAATCTATTTAGACAATTACATTTTATATGATAAATGATATGGTTGAAATATTTAGGTAAAAAATTGGTGGGGAAAGTAAGCCAAAACTAAATAAAAAGATTGGCCAGTTTGGCCAGTTTTACAGAATATGAGCTACTCAGTCAGAATAGAAGAACTTTGGGTTCTTTTTTTTCAGGACTTATTTCTATTTTATTAATCACTAAACACACAAACACAGAAAGATCTCTACAAACACACATTTTTATATCTCTTTCTATTTCCATTATTTTGATTTCCATTGAGTAAATTTCCATTTTGTTGTTTTGTAAATGGCTTTCAGCACAATTCTTTTTTTTTCTTACCTAATGAAGCAATGGTAATTATTGCTAATGGTACGGACATCACCAATGACTTCTACCGCATGACCAATTTCACTTTGGTCACTGACAGCATTGAAGTCAGACGAGAAACGCTTTTCAACAAAACTAGCGTCATTGCTGTGTTTCCTATTGGTAAGTTACTTTTCATGACTTGAGCCCACTGGCCAATGTTTTCTAAAATTAACCACAGTTTTACAAACATAAAAGAGAAAGTTGTACTATTTATAACCTTAATCTATTCATTTAAAAAAAAAATGAAAACCCACCCTTCAATTTTAAAGATTACAAGTGGCCTATGGAGTAAGGGCAGTTCTGTATAACAACTATAAGCCATAAATGCACAATCTAAGGGTATCACAGGGGCTTAATCTGGCACTGAGTAAGGAGCATCAGTGGTAATCTACTTGGGAATTTACATAAATATGTTAGCATACCATGTTAAGTTTGAAAAGTCTTGATACAATTTGGTCTCATAAATAAGTAAATCATTTTATAATGTACTAGTGTAAAGAAAGAATTCAAGGAGAGATAAAAAAAATAATTCATTGTTACATGTTAGGCAGTGCGCAAGATCATAAGCATATTTTGTAAGTGTTTTTTTATAAATGAGAACTTAACAATAACATTTTCTGTGTTGTGTACAGGTATTCTTAGGGGCACTCCACATACAATTTTTCACAAAATTATAACTCATAAACGATATATGAACACCACATGAAGTTTATTTACATATATCATAATGAATCAAAGAATATCCCATGAATCTCTCAAAGTACTAAGTCCACAAAGAAACACTGTTGTCAACAATCCACACATCACTTTATACATCACTACTTAAAGAACAGTCACGTCTGTCTTCAATTATCGAAGCCTAACAGACTTTCCGCCCTGGCCACTAAATTGTCCTTGTTAATATATGCTAAAGTCTCTGTTCGAGAATGGTCTGGAAGACCACCATTACCACGTGTCATGTTCACCCATGTCATTTGTCCCATCACTAGCCTGAACTTTATAGTCTTTATCTCCCCTGTCAAACATCCATTCTGCATACTGAACACAAATATTGAATGGTGCTACACTTCATAAAAAAACTTCTGCCTGTTTGTTTATCTACATTTTATATAACTGTATAAACTTAAATACTTTCCTTGTGGATCCAGTTGGTGTGCCGCAAATCGCACATCAAAAAGCCCTACGCCACCCGTCACCTGTGTCTTCTGTGGTGCACCATGGTTGTTGCAGTCTGATCTATAGGTCAGAATGATATAATGGCATTGGAAAAATTATGCCAATAGTGGTAGGCTCAACAGACTGACATTCCCTGACTTAACATTGCTTCTCCATTCAATAATTTCAAACAATATTCCAAGTTAAATATGTTTTGAATAAATAAGAATTAATTGTCTTTTTTTTTATTTCTATGAAGGTGTGACCCTCATCATAGGTGTTGGAGTGAGAAATCTGGAGATAGACATAGAAGTTGACAAATCTCTTCAATCATTGACAAGAGGTCTTTTGGGTAATTTCAATGGAAGACCTGATGATGAATTTCAGCTTCCTGATGGAACTGTTTTGCCCAGTGACCTGAGTGAGAGAGAAATCTTGGAACAGTTTGCAGCTTTTTGTGAGTAAAGATTATACCAACCTCACTATAGCAAATAATTATTTGTTGTTTTTTTTAGTGCTATAAATACCAATATACCATGTTAATACCAATGTGCTGAAAATAGTGAAATGTGATTTACATAAATTTCATGAGAATATTGCATATTTAAAATCTTTTTCCTTGTCTGCAGACAGAGTCACGGAAGAGAACTCTGTTTTTATTTATGAGGCTGGAAAATCAACAAGAGATTATCAGCATCCAGAGTTTGTTCCCTTGTTTAGCGAAAATCTCAATCAAACTCAGGTGAATGAAGTTACTTCCTTTTGCGGTGCTGACCAGCCTGAATGCATCTACGACTACATAGTCACTGGAGATCCACTGGTTGCCCAGTTAACAAAAGAAAGAAAACAACATGTGGTGAATGCTAGAATTAATTTAGGTGAATAATATTTTTATGTTGTTACCTTTTAAGACTAACGTTGATTTTTTTTTTTGGGGGGGGGGGGGGGGTTACTTACTGATTCTCATCATCTCATTTGATGCTTAACAAGTTTTGTCGTTGGGAGTTCTTTGGTGACACTGCAGCAGACAGGTCTCTCCATTCCCGTTTGTCATGCGGTTGCCAGTAGAGTGGCTTCATTTTGACATGTCTTTTCTTTAATGCGGCCTGTCCAATTCTTTCTCGGATGACCTCTACTACATGAACCTTCCAGGTTAAACTGCATTATAACTTGACAAGTGTTTTACAGCGTTGAACATTACCTTAGCATGTCAGATTTCATTTTCTCAATGTGGCCCTGGAATGGTTCCTTTTGGACCACCAGGTCGTAAATTCTTTCCTTGATAATATTGTTGGTCCTATGCTCCATGTATGAAATTCAGAGCAACTTCCCTGGATTCCTCTTAATGCCTTATTGTGCAGTGTCTATGAAGTGCAGTCATAAGATGGAGATCAGCAGTGTACACACTTTACACACCCTGCAATTGGTGCCAAATCTGATTGTCTTGTTTTATAAGAACTTATCAAGTCTGGTCATGGAAACCAGAGCTGTTGTGATTTTAGTTCAAATCTTAGATGCACATGTTTACCTATAATAATCTATACAAGTTGTACCCTGCATAACCTTTGCATAGAGTTATATCCCCTTAGGCTTGATCTGTAGGCTAGGTCATTTTTGGTTTCGGGCAGATCCGATTTTTTCATGATTGTATTTTAAACTGGAATATTGTTGTATTTACTGTTGATTTAAGGCAGAACCCACACCGCTATTATTTACATAGATGCCTGTTTTTTAATCGATATTTTGATTGAGCTATCTATCTGTAAGTCTGTCTGATAAATCTATCTTCCCTTGGATATACATGTATCACTCTGAATGCTATGAAGTAATAAAGTAATGGTTATAACTATTAAAACTCAACCAAAATAAGAAATGTATTATGGACATTTGTATCACTCTGTATCATGTAGATACAAAATATTTAAAAATCAAAGAAAGCAGAATTAGACCAGTTTCTACTTATTTGACAGTTTAGCTGTCAATTTACTATCCAAGGAAATGTAACATTTTATTTCTTACACTTTTAGTGCCTTAAAATCATACAATGTAAATGTAATTAATGTAATTATACTGGAAATAAAAACAAAAATTACTGTTCACTATGAGCAGACATACCTAATCACTCAATATTGATTATGGTATTCATTACAGCCAACTCACCACCCAGACTGCAAATAAAAAGTCAGGATCAAGTGGTCAATAACAGATGGTTTGTACGTGACAATGTGGCTAGTATGTTACAACTGCTGGCCACTGATGATGATGGTGATAATGTGTCTTTCATTCAAACATCTAATGATGACAATGTTACCTTACTGCCAAACGGAACTCTGCTGTATCTACCAAACAAGCTCAATCCAGTTAGGCTTAGGTGAGAAATTTTATAATTATAACTAACATTTAACTCAACTGGCAGTTGTTATTGTATTTTTTTTTTTGGTTTCTTTTTGCTTTCTTTTAATTTGATTCTGGTGACTATTTGTAGACCTATGAATATATACATATATAATGTTTAAATTATTGGAAGCCATTACATGTTTAAAATCCTTCACTTTTTATTACATTATTCTATAGATTCCATCAACTATAGTGATCTTTTAAGGTATTAAAATCGTTCATAAAGTTTAGTTGATGGTCATATCAAGTCTGCTCTAAATTTACAACCAAATAAAAAAGCCATAATACAAAATGTAATTCTCACTGTGATTTACAAAGTATAAACTTTCATATAGACCTCTTGTATATAAACATTTAATGCTAAATTTTACGAAACTAAGTTCTTTTATTACTGTGGAATATTCTTTGTGATTCTTATTGGTGTTCTCTTAATATTCCATGATAGCTTCCAGGCTAAAGATTCAAAGGGAGCATACTCTTCCATTGTCAATGTACCGATCACCATATGTCCATCCTGCAGTGGACATGGCATCTGTGATTTAACTTCATTTCAAGCAGAATATCTGGATGGAACATTCCAGGTGCAGAAATGTCTATGTCATCCAGCCTACTCAGGTAGTGCAAATTTCATAAAATAAATGAGTAAAACTTAGCGTATAAAAATTTGTTTCCACGCTACAGGCATCAGCTGTGAACTATTTTACTACCATGGGATTGACTGTTGAATCAATATGCTATGTTCCTACAAATTTAGTATCATCATGTTTTACCTTTAAAATTTGGACACAACTGATTGACACCATATCCTCCATGGACAGTGGAGTTATTAGGTCTTTGAATGCTCTAGGCACATACTTCAAGTGATATGAAGGTGTGGGGGGGGAGGGGAGGGGGCAAAAAAAAAACTGACTAGTCACTGTTAACACCAAATTTAAAGTCTTTAAAACTGTAAGGGGGACTTTTGGAGTGGGAACCCATTGCCCTAGTTTTTTTTATCCTAACAGCCCCAAGCTACCGACCTGTCATGTCACCACTTTACTTACCATTCCATACAATTTCATTTCCCAAGATAATGAATGAAATGGGTAATTCTTATACAAATGATGCATTTAATTCAAATGCATTTTGACACCTGTAACTCTGGCTCAACCTTTTAACATTTTACCCATGTCATTATTTGATAACATGTCTAATTGTCTACGACAGCAGATCTCAACTGGTTGTAAATCATAACCAATGGGTACGGGAAAGGTTATGCGGGGGGGGGGGGTGCAACAACATATTATCTTCAATTAAAAAAACAACCAAGAGTTTGAAGGTCACCAGTTAGCTGAACTTTGAGGGTTACCCGTGGAGATATTTTCACACCCTTTGGGGTACAGTCACAGAAAAGGTTGAAAACCGCTGGTCAATGACTTCTCACTTATGCATTATCATCTAGTTGTCTGTGACACTTTACTCATGAATTATTGCCTAATTGTCAATTAGGCTTAACTCATGTATTATGATCTAATGGTCTATGACACTTTACTCTTGAATTATCATGTATTACCTGAAAGGTGAAAACTGTGAATCAGAGCTAGATGCTTGTGTATCCAGACCATGTTCCAAAGGACAAAACTGTACTGACCTAACTGCAGCTCAACAAGGAAATGCAACTGATGGGTTTGTCTGTGGACCTTGCCCTGCAGGGTTTGAGAAAGTTAATAACATTTGTTTAGGTAAGTGGGAAAAAAAACCATGCATGATACATTTTATTTTTATAGTAAAAAAAAAGTTAGATAAAAAATTGGAATACTGCTTGATTCTGATGTGATAAGCTTTTTTGGACATTTTTTTTTATTAAACTTTCTGACACTTAGTGTTAAAGAGAAAATAATATGAATACTACAGTAACCTACATTTCAATAACATATACTTGTGTTCTAAAGATATTGATGAGTGTAACAGTACCAGTCTTTGTGATCAAATTTGTATCAACACTGAAGGTTCTTACAAATGTCAGTGCAATGAAGGGTACACCATCAGTACAAGAGACTACAGAACATGTTCCAGTGGGTCTCTCTTTCTTTATATTGAGTTATTTCACTAGCAATACATAAAGTTTAACTAAAAAGTACACATATTTCTATTCTAAAATACACTTGACTATATATCTATATATAAAGTAACAATACACCTATATGTAATGTGTCAATACACCTATATATAGAGTAAATATGCCTATAAAGAGAGTAAAATAACTAACTTATTCTTTTATGCATAGTTCTTTAACAAGCCATTTTATCAAATCTTTTTTTTTATTTGTTTTATTTAAAATTATGTATGCAGGATTTTTTATTGTTATTTTGTTTGTTTTTTTTAAACAGAAAATTAAGAAACCTATACATGTACAATAATTTTAAATTTAATTATTTTTTAAAATAACTAGAATTTTTTTTTTAATAAACTCATTTAAAAATTTCTGTTTTCAGGTCTACAGTGCAACAGAACTATTACAGACACTAATGGGTTAATAATGACAACCAACTATCCCCTGAACTATGATGATAACACATTTTGTACCTGGACTATTCTAAGCAATCAAATTGGCACTTTTGTGACTCTTAAGTAAGTGTCAAAGTAGCAAAGGTTTTCACCGTTAACATTAGAAACACAATGATACTGATTGAGCATCAAAAATGTTAACTTAATGTAACGTTCAGAACTATAAATGTATCTGTAAAATAAACATTTATTTTTTGCTTCATGAACAGCATTACAGAGTATGACGTTGAAGGATGTCCTTATGACTACTTGATCATCTATGATGGAAACAGTACCAGTGCCAATAGGTTTGGTCCTTTCTGTGATGCTGCCCCTGGAGTGATCACATCGTCAGGTGGTGCCATGCATCTGGTATTTGTCTCAGACGATTCCTCAACCAGAAAAGGATTCAGAGGAACATACAACGTTCAGTGTTGGTTCAAATTCATTTCAATTTCTTTTATCACACATCATTTAAACTTAGTCTGATGTGTGTCATAACTTACAGTCTGTTGTCTGTCATAACTTACAGTCTGTTGTCTGTCATAACTTACAGTCTGACGTGTGGCATACTTTGCATTTGGAATACAAAAAAAACAAACTTCAAAGGTTAACAATGTAATTAATGTGAATTTTTTTTGACAGCCAAATGCAAGTTAAAGAACTGTTCTCATTCGTGTGAAGTCATTTCAACCAATCCAAGAATTGAGCAATGTGTTTGTCCTGAATGGTCAAGGCTTGACCCAAACAATAGCAGCAGATGTGTTGAGATCAACGGTAAACATCAATTAAACTATCTTTCAGAAAGATGTCACCCAGTTTTAAATACTATAACAGTTTTTATTTTGTTTAGAAATACATGACATGTATGAAATGAATTTAAAATGAATGCATTATGAATTACTTATGAAAATTCTTAAAAACATTTTAAAGCCTAAATGCCATTAAATATAGGGTTATAGAAATGTTAAAAGATGGTAAGATACATAGAAAAATTCACCTACTAAAGGTTATATTAATTACAGTCATATGGATAAATTGATGGACATATTAATACCATATATACATATATGTTTAAAAGAAATTTCATCAACCAATCAGCAAATTATCTCAGTGCTTTTTCTTTTTTGCCTACATTTATCAGCATGTAACACAACAATAACTGCCACATCTGGATACATTGTCAGTCCTGGATTTCCCAATACATATGCAACTAACTTGACTTGCTACTGGATGATATCAGCTGCATCAGGCAAGCAAATCACTCTCAGGTAAATAAATAAATTAGTCATCTAGTACAGTAGTCCCCAAACATTTTCTCGCTGTGGACCGGTAGACGTTTAATAATTTCTCAGCGGACCGGTCGATGTTTACATTCATGTCACCCGATGGGGAAGGGGGGGGGAGAGCGTTGATTATTTATATTTTAGATAGTTTTGATCAACAATGCCACTGCCCCTCACAGCCGCTCGGCTCCCGGTTAACCTCTCGTTCATGGAAAGTCGCACAATCCAGAGAGAAATACACCACAATAAGTAAAAAGGAAATAATTTAATGTTTCTTGGGCAGCCCAGTACCCTTTGATCCATGGACCTGCGCCAGTCCGTGGACCAGGAGGCTGATGACCACTGATCTAGTATATGTAAAACTCTGTTTATTAAATGAAATAGTTAAAACCTATTTAAGCAAACAGTTTATAAGATACTACTCTCTGGTCATTGGTCAAATAACTACAATGAGTTAGATATGAGAACTAATAACCCATTGACCAAATCTGGCGCCCCTGACTTCCGAAGCACATTTGACCCTCTCTACTCCCTTCCCCCCCCCCCATCTGCCTAGCCTTTTTATACCAGATTTCTGTCCAGCAAAGGGGCATAACAAGCTTTGGGTGCCTCTGTCAGGCCTGCACTGTTTACAAATGAGACATGCAGCAAAAATAACTAATGTAGTGTAGATAAATGTTTAGATGTACTGAAAACTAAAGTTTTATTACAGCAAAGTTCTTTTTATGTCCTTTGTTGTGAGGCAGTGCGTCTAAAAAAGGAAAAAATTCTTTTTTTTTTTTTTTTTTTTTGTTTTGTTTTTTAAGAAAGATTATAAACTTAATTAATCATAATTAGTTCATAACTCAATTTGTATTATTGTTTGTTATATACTAATTTTAATTCTTTTTTTTTTTGTAACTTTGATTGTAGTAAACTAATACTAACTTTATATTTTAGTTTCACTGACATGAGCATTGAGGAGAGTGCTTCATGCACCTACGACTATGTGAAAGTACTGGATGGTAGCAGCCTTAGTTTCAGAACTTTTGGTCAGTACTGTGGTAACAGTGTACCTGTTCCTCTTAGATCTGCTGGTCAGTTCATGTACATTTGGTTTAATTCTGATGAATCAGTCAGTGGTAGAGGTTTCAAGGCACAGTTTAATATTGCATGAGACAATGCAGCATGGTTCAGATTGAATTTGTAATTTTTTTCAACCCTTGTCGAGCTTATTAAACTAACTTTTCTAAATTTTTAATGCTAATTATAATACTTTTTACTAATACTTTATTGTTAACTTTTCTTTGTTTTACGATTCTCTTAACAAAATAAAATTTGTTTTAAATTGAAGTCAATTTATTGTTATCTGTGAATATTTCCTTTAATTGCCTTTGTAAACTTTGATAAGACTTCACTTTGAATGTTGAATATTTGTCATATGTGTAATTAATGCACCATTCACATTTATAAATCAAGTTAAGTGTGTCAATGTATTGTTGCTGGGTGGCCTTTTGGTAGTGAGCTGGATCTGCATGATGTGGTTATCACTTACCTATGTGTCTCTCATGGTGCTTTCATGGCCATTGAACTATCTGCCTTGGTGGGGATGAAAGAAGTTGTTTATACTAATTTATAGGATCCAAGAGATAAAAGTTTCATACTTACAGGGACATCTTTAGCTATTTCTTTATATTATTTAAAAAAACATCTAATTATTTAATATAGTTGAAATACCAACGTTCAATTGCAAATAACACTAACTTACCGGGGGGGGGGGGGGGGGATACTAGGTAATCACACTGATTAAGGTGTTGCTTCATTCTCATTGTTGTTATGATTAAATAAAACAAGCAATTAAGCCTGTTCCATTCTGGACACAGGACGTGTTAGCGCATTTTCATGTTATGTATCAGTACGTTTGTTAGCTTTCAGTAAATATTTGTAAATTTTGGAAATGTTTATAAATTCAATTTTGTAATGCATATATCTGTAAAAAAATATTATAAAGACGTTTCTTCATATTTGAAAAAAAAATTATTTTCTCTTAAATCTAACTACAAGTGGTTTGTGGTTACTGAAATAGCTCTGATATGTTCAATTAAACTCAGAACACAAGCTTACTATTTCATTTGATGAGTTTCTTAATAAATCTTGGTGAAACTACGTGCTGCAGTATTTCGCACCAAATGAATGGGTTATTGAACCTACAATATGTAGAATGGGGCCATATATATAATATATAAGCCCCTTAGGAGCCCTGAAGCCCGGCCCTCAGAGGTCCTATCGCAAAATGAACTTTTGATGTACACATGGCAGGCCAAGACCTACAAAATGATATATACATCATGGGTCTAGGACTTATGGTTGCTGAGATATAGGGCGCTCCTTTATTAATATAGCTTATATAGTAAAAAAAACGGTACTAAGCCCCCTTTTACGGCCCTCAGAGGTCAGATCGCGAAATGGAAAAAAGTCATTTCTTGGCAGGCCAAGACCTACAAAATGATATATACATCATGGGTCTAGGACTTATGGTTGTTGAGATCTAGGGTGATGACGGACAGACAGACAGACAGACAAAACGGGGACAAAAAATGAGGAAAATCCCACAAGTTACTCATTGTAATATTTACACGTGTTTTTAGTGAAAGACAGTTGGCTTCATGTGGATTGAACTGATAATACGTCACTGGCTAGATCATTTTGAAACATCAAGTTAGGTGATAATGATAAATTACACCCATCTCCAAATCTTTCAATATTGAGTGAACTAAATGGAAGATAACTAAAGCTATTATCCATAGATTTCCTATTCTTATGCATTAAATTTGTTCATATCACTCATTTTAGATTTTTTTTTTTTCTAAATAACCCTAAACAAAGTCAATCTTATGAAAGGGTAAAATATGCGAACAGCCTATGATTCTTACTCTCAAAGAGTTCCTTCCAGTACAAATCTCTTAAAATCTGATGCTATGGGGGCACCCAATATTACTTTTACCTAGTGCCCCCAATTATTTAAAATATTTCTGTATAGTGCCCTAAAGCATGTGAACTGATCTGCTCTGAAATATATTATGAGAAGTGCGGAGTAATTACTTTTTCAAGCACATTATTGACGGTAAGAATGATTTATCAGTGAAAAATTCTCTATTATCGATCTAATCTTGAAGAATTAACAAAGGTCAAAGCTGTTACTTTTGTTATACAACTGTACACACACAAAACTATATTGTTAATATTATCAATCTACAAACATGGTAGTTTCGTAGGCCTACTTAATGACAATTAACTTGATTTAAAATGATAATTTATAACTCTTGTGATTTGTAAAGCATATTGGTAGATATGAATATTGTACTCTCTGTATTACTCTAGGTTTACGCTGTAGACTAACTAAAGCATTTAACAATTTTAACTTCAAAATATTAATATTAGAAAATGAAAAATACAAATGTTATATAAAAGACGTAACCAACAGTGCCGTAGCGAGCTTTACTTGCGCCAGGAGCACAATACCTTTTTAATACCGTTTTAGCGCCCTCCCCCCTTTTCGAAAATCATATAATATATGTAAAACATACCATTTGGCGCCCCTTTGTGAGCAGCGCCCAGGGCGTGAATCCCCCCTTGCACACCCTTCGCTACACCTCTGGTAACCAATAAGCGCAAAAACATGTCAACCATTAATTTAACATAACAGAAGATCAATAATGTGTTACTTTTTTTTTTTTAAATCAGACGATGAACAAACTAGGCTATTGCGTAAACAATGAAAGAAGAATGAAAGTATAGACTACTGTCTAGGTGGAGCCTCAGCTTCACTCAAAATACCAGGTGTATGTTGCCCCAGGAAGCCAGTTGATAAAATGCTAATAGAGTAGGCCTTTCATTAAATGAGCTACTCCAATATTCATTTGAAAGCATGTAATGACACACAGATTCAACGATAATAATAATAATACATGTACATGTAATAGAGTAGGCCTTTCATTAAATGAGCTACTCCAATATTCATTTGAAAGCATGTAATGACACACAGATTCAACGATAATAATAATAATACATGTACATGTAATAGAGTAGGCCTTTTATTAAATGAGCTACTCCAATATTCATTTGAAAGCATGTAATGACACACAGATTCAATAATAATAATAATAATAATACATGTACATGTAATAGAGTAGGCCTTTCATTAAATGAGCTACTCCAATATTCATTTGAAAGCATGTAATGACACACAGATTCAACGATAATAATAATAATACATGTACATGTAATAGAGTAGGCCTTTCATTAAATGAGCTACTCCAATATTCATTTGAAAGCATGTAATGACATACAGATTCAACGATAATAATAATAATACATGTACATGTAATAGAGTAGGCCTTTTATTAAATGAGCTACTCCAATATTCATTTGAAAGCATGTAATGACACACAGATTCAATAATAATAATAATAATACATGTACATGTAATAGAGTAGGCCTTTCATTAAATGAGCTACTCCAATATTCATTTGAAAGCATGTAATGACACACAGATTCAATAATAATAATAATAATAATACATGTACATGTAATAGAGTAGGCCTTTCATTAAATGAGCTACTCCAATATTCATTTGAAAGCATGTAATGACACACAGATTCAATAATAATAATAATAATACATGTACATGTAATAGAGTAGGCCTTTCATTAAATGAGCTACTCCAATATTCATTTGAAAGCATGTAATGACACACAGATTCAATAATAATAATAATAATACATGTACATGTAATAGAGTAGGCCTTTTATTAAATGAGTTACTCCAATATTCATTTGAAAGCATGTAATGACACACAGATTCAATAATAATAATAATACATGTACACACCAAGTTAAATATAACACATTCCGTTCATTCACTACTAGAAAAATAATCATAGGCCTATTGCAGAACAGGATTAATAATAGATCAATAATTTATAATTAAAAATGTATTTATAGTCCATTTCGAACAAATGGAACTTGTATAACAAGTTTATCGTTATAACACTCAAAAACATGATCCGGATCTCAATTATTCAGAATATGTTGACTTCAGTTTTTGGCAACTGTGAACTTTCGTTTCAGATACGTTGTTTAAATGGAATCTACTTCTGGTAGTCTGAGGAAGACCAGTGGCTAAGGGGACAAAGCTTTTTAGAGTATAAAATGTTTTTGAAGGAAATTTTTTGACTGTTATTAAAAGTATGTAAATAAGCTTCACTGGCTGGTTCCATGAATGGCCAAATAATTCTTATCCGATCTAAGGATTTATTTTTACAAAAATAATAAAACGCAAAAATAAAAGGGGGTGGGGGGAGAGAGAGGACCATAGAATGACTCTTATTTAATTTAAACATCATCAGCTGATGAATTAGTTTACTGTAAAACTAAAAGACAAGAAAGCAGCAATAAATGAGATGTTTGACATGCTTAGTTTTGTTTTTTGTTATTTTTTATTTATTTTTTTTTTTCAGAAAATAAATTGATATTTGGTTCACAGCTTGTAGTTGACATTTCTTAATGAGCAGGTCAGGTGATTTTCATTTATTTTATTTTTTTTCAATTATAGTGTTTTGCGTAGTTGCCATAGTTACTTAGCACTACAAGAACCAATTGATAAATGATTACCAAGAACCAGGTCATAAAAATTACCAGAATTTGATTCTTTTCCACAAAGTGCTAAATCATGCATGCCGCAAAATAGGATTGTGGAAATGATGGGACCCAGTTAGTTACGATTTTCTTGATAATGAGTTCAACTCTCATCTATAGAAACTGCTTTGGCTTTCAGTCATGCAACAAAATTGATTGCATCTTCATGAGTCTTTGTGCCAAGTGCTTTGCATCTGGCTAATTGCATCTTCGTTAAGATCTTTAAATTTTTGTGCATGGTTTGATGACAAATGCCTCCTGATTTGCTCGAATTACTCTTTTGCGGAAACAACACGCAATATTTGCAATAGGCACCTTTAAACGTAAAAGCCATGGTGAGTAGTCTGATAACCATGCATATCTAAAAACTGTTTCCATCATTGTCAGCTCTAAAATAATACTTTTTATCAGGGGTGTGAATAAATTTAGCATTAATTAAAAAATTCACTCAGTGACAGAAGATTATAAACCAACAAGAGTTGCCACATAAAAAAGCTGAATGCCAAGAGCATTTTTGAAGGCCTAATCAAGTTATAGAAGGCCAAATTAACACAAAAAAAGACAAAAAAAATCGACACCTTCTTGTGTTTGTTGTCAAAATGTTTGAATTTTCAAATGCATTTATTTATGTCAATATAAATAATTAATGTTATACTTTACTTAAATTTAATTGTAAAAATGAACCTGTATGTTATTGTCAGTTAAATTAAAAAATGTGTATTTGTGCCCCCCCTTGGAAAAATTTCTAGCGACGCCCATGCACACACACACACACTCTAATTTTAGCTTCATGCCGCCACTGTCACGAGTGTATGTGCTACCGAATTACGATGCCAACACTAACGAATGGTTATGAGCAGGGCCGGATTTGCAATTTTGGGGGCCCTGGGCAAACAAAAATTTGAGTCCCCATTTTGAAAATAAAAAAAAACTATTGCCAAGTTGTTGTTTTTTTTTATTATTTTTGTATACTACTCAACATTTTGGGGTCCTTTATTTAGCGGGGCCCTAGGCCACGGCCAAGTTGGCCTGTCAGTAAATCCGGCTCTGGTTATCAGCATATCTAAGGTTATAAAGTCAAGGGAATTTTTCTCTGGGAAGATGCAACTGGCAAACAATGCAGCAAAGTAAAAAATAAAATTTGTCTCAAAATTTTTCATGTCAAGATTTTAGTTTTTATGGATTCCATGTGAAAATGTGCAGGGGTCCCCCCACCACCCCGTCTCTCTTGTTTGAGGGGGTCATTAATTTATTCTGCTATGGGGGCCTAAGCTATTTCAGTAAATGTCACACAGTCTTTATATTTTAAACCAACAGGGGGAATCGTCATTTGAGAGAATCTGTATTATGTCAATAAATTTGTCCTTGAATATTAATGAAACTAAATGCAAACATAGTAAACATCTTAAGAGATGGTGTTAAGTTACCTGCAGAGGTGAGATATTTTAAGGCGTAGTTTCTTTGAATTCTGTTCCAAAGGGTTTGGCGTTTATTTACATCCGTATTTGTTTTAACTTCCCTGTGATCCTCCTTGTTTTGTTCAATGTAGGAAAACAACAAAAAATGGTGATATATATAAGAACCTTACATTTGAGAAAATATTTCCTGTTCTGCTGTGAAACTTTTGTGTGTTTGTATATATATAATATATCAGAATTATTAGTTATTCATTAGTTCAACTTGACTTAACACCGAAAAACTCTCACATTTTAGCTTTTATGAATGATGTATTCTGAATTAAATAGTTTAAAACGGTAAACTTTTTTTTTCTGCATTATTTTCAGGAGGAAATTAAAAGCATTAAAATGATTTCCCTGTATTTGTTGCTGTTCAACAATGTATTTCTTGTTCGTTCACAAACATTTCAAGGTACAGTGTTTAATTATAGCTAATAGGGGGGGAGGGGTAAGGGGCGTCATGCCCCGGGCGCAACTCACAAAGGGGCACTAAATAGTATATATTACACATAATAGAGGTATTGCGCCCCTGGCGCGAGTTAAGCTCGCTACGCCACTGTAGCTAATTATACTTTAACTTTTTTTTTCTTTTTTTTTTAAAGAATAGACATGTAAAATTTAGGTCAATGCTTTTACGTTGTATTATATTGTTGTTTTTTCTGCAGGCTGTGGTGGTCAAATAAATGAAAAAACTGGTGTTATATCCTCGGCTAACTTTCCTCGTAATTATCCTCACTACTCAAACTGTCTCTGGACAATCACTACACCTGACAACGAGGTTGTTTTCCTCAGGTTAGAAAGGAAACTATATATGGTTTTCTATTGTTTTATTTTTTTTTATTATTTCATTTCGTAAATATAATACATGTTATCATGTCTAGTGCAATCATATTTGTGACATGCCTTTTTTTCATTGGCGGCTAGTAATAGCATACTAATGATATTATTTAAATTATCTATTTTGCTACAGTATAACATTTTGGATAATAAACATTTGGACTCAAAACTTTTCGGACACTGAACATTTTGAACACTGGGTCATCCCTTGAATTTCAGCTATAAAAAATTCAGAGAATGTCGAGTCGATTTGTCTTTTCTTGCTTTATCAGTTTCTGCGGTGTGGCAGGGTTAACTTCATCTGTCTTGTGGTCTTGTGTAGTGTCTAACCATCTATCTATCTTTCTAACTGAGTGACGGACTGTCTGTCTGTCTCTGACGGAATTGACTGGATATATATATACAGATGTTTAATATCTATCCACCCGCCGTACGTCAATCCCATTCATCGATGCCACCTAGAGGCGAAATAAGTTGTAATTATTCTTGTGCTTAGCATGGGTCTCTAATCTTTGTACTATTCTATTTTCACTTTGAAAACTGCTCTTACATTTTGATAGATTCAAGAAATATAGAAACGAAATAAAAACTAAATCTAAAAAAATGCTGCAAAAAGCACACAATTCTTCGCAGGAAGTAGAAACAATATAACCGTGTAGAGCAATGTTTCATACGATTCGATTATTAGAAAAAAAAATTGTATTAATTATGACATAACTAGACTCTATTACACAATTATTGAAAGTTTTGGCAATCCATACTTTGGTAATATTGCTGCAATGCTTTGAAATATTTGTTTGTATCTACTTGATTATATTTTTTTTTAAAATGTCAGAGTACACTTTATTTTGAATGTGTATTTAACGAGAGGCGCAAGATTTTGTGGTGAAAAGAAGTTTGCAACCTCTCCATCGACTATAGTTATATAACACAAAGAGGCTGATACAGTTATGTTGTTACCCCACGCGCAGTTGGTGATTTGCGGCGCCCTTCAGAAGTCGAAGCGCACACGCCCCAATCGGCTTCATAAATGCCTACAAATTATTCAATATATAATTTATATAAGCCAGTCAGGGACGAGGCGTGAGTGTTGCCGGTCTTAGTCATATTTATAGAAAATGCCATATAATGGTAATGTGTTTATTGAATATAGTTAGACTTAATCATTCATAATAAAATATAAGTTTAATATATATATATATATATATATATATATATATATATATATATATATATATATATTAGTTGTAAGTACCCGGCTTTGCCCGGGTTTAAAATAAGGCTTTTCTGTTTACCTTCTGTTTTCTCCCCTACCCCTCTCTCCCTTCCTCTCTCTCTCCATCCCTCCCTCCCCCTCTCTCCCTTTCCCTCCTTCTTCCCTCTCCCTCCCTCTCTCCCATCTCTCTCCCATCTCCCTCTCTCCCCTCTCCCCCTCCTTCTCTCCCAACGTCCATCCTCCTCTCTCTCCTTCCCTCCCCTCTCTCCCTCCCTAACCCCCCTCTCTCCCTCCTTTCTCCCTCCCTCCCCCTTTCCACCTCTCTCTCTCCCTCCCCCTCTCTCCCCCTTCCTCCCTCCCTCATTCCCTCTCTCTCCCTCCCTGCCCCCTCACTCTTTATCTCTCTCCGTCCCTCTCTCCCCCTCTCTCCCTTTCCCCCTCCTTCCCTCTCCCTCCCTCTCTCCCATCTCTCTCCCATCTCCCCCTTTTCTCCCCTCCCCCTCCTTCTCTCCCAACGTCCATCCTCCCCCTCTCTCCTTCCCTCCCCCTCTCTCCCTCCCTAACCCCTCTCTCCCTCCCTTTCTCCCTCCCTCCCCTTTCCACTCTCTCTCTCTCCCTCCCCCTCTCTCCCCCTTCTTCCTCCCTCCCTCATTCCCCTCTCTCTCCTTCCTGCCCCCCCCTCACTCTCTTATCTCTCTCCGTCCCTCTCTCCCACCCTCTCTCTCTCTCCCCTCCCTCCCTCTCTCTCTCTCTCTCCCTACCCCTCTCCCCCTCCCTTCCCCTTTCTCTCTCCATCTCCCCCTACTCCCTCTCCCATCTCCCTCTCCCCCTGCTCCCTCTCCCATCTCCCTCTCTCCCCCTTTTCTCCCTCCCTCCCCTTTCCACCTCTCTCTCCCTCCCCCTCTCTCCCCCTTCCTCCCTCCCTCATTCCCTCTCTCTCCCTCCCTGCCCCCTTACTCTTTTATCTCTCTCCCTCTCTCCCACCCTCTCTCTCCCTCCCCTTTCTCTCCCTCCCTACCCCCTCTCCCTCCCTCCCTTCCTTTCTCTCTCCATCTCCCCCTACTTCCTCTCCCATCTCCCTCTCCCCATCTCCCTCTCTCCCCCTCCTTTTCTCCCCCTGTCCATCCCCCTCTCTCCTCTATCCCCCTCCTTCCCTCCCTCCTACCCTCCTTTCCTCTCTCTCTCCTCCTGCCCGCCTCTCTCTCTCTCTTTATCTCTCTCCCTCCCTCTCCCTCTCTCTCTCTCTCTTTCTCTCTCTCTCTCTCTCTCTCTCTATATATATATATATATATATATATATATATATATACTTATTATTATGGCTTCACACTTCTTCTAAAATCCTTCTTCATTCCTTTATCTTCCTCAAACTGTACAAATCAGGGAGCGTGAAAAAACAACAACAATTCTTTGCATCACAAAGGCACAATACAGCACCAGCGCGCAAGTTCTATTCGAATCGGGAAATGACGTCACAGAGGAATTTTATTTATGGCGCCGTCGAGATTACTTTAATATAGTAAAATACTAAAATAAAAAAAATATAATTACAATTAAACTACCCATCGAGATGAAACGAAACCTGTCCTATAACCTTCCCCATGTAATTATGTGTATGTGTAACAAATTTCACATTATTTGGTTATCTGGATCTTGAGTTATAAGGGAACAGACAGACAGACAGACAGACAGACAGACAGACAGACATCAAATGCCTCTTATAAGTATAGAGATACTAGTTGCAAGTACCCGGCTTTGCCCGGGTTTAAAATAAGGTTTTCTGTTAACCTTCTGTTTTCTCCCTACCCCCTCTCTCCCTTCCTCTCTATCTCCCTCCCTCCCTCTCCCTCCCTCCCTTTCTCCCTCCCTCCTTCTCCCTCCCTCTCCCTCCCTCTCTCTCCCATTTCTCTCCCTCCCACCCTCCCTCTGCCATCATCCCTCCCCCCCTCCTTCTCTCCCCCCTGTCCTTCCCCCTCCCTCCTTCTCTCCCCCTTCCTCATTCCCTCTCTCCCTCCCTGCCCCCTCTCTCTCTCTTTATCTCTTCCTCCCATCTCTCCCATCCTCTCTCTCCCTCTCTCCTTCCCTCCCCTCTCTCCCTCCCTAACCCCTCTCTCCCTCCCTTCTTTCTCCCTCCCTCCCTCCCCTTTCCACCTCTCTCCCTCTTCCTCCCTCCCTCATGCCCTCTCTCCCTCCCTACCCCCTCTCTCCCTCCCTTCATTTCTCTTTCCTTCCCTCCCTTTCTCTCTCCCTCTCCCATCTCCCTTTCTCTCTCCCTCCCTCTATCATCTCCCCTCTCCCCTCCTTCTCTCCCCCTGTCCATCCCCCTCCCTCCCTCTCTCCCCTCGCTCAATCCCTCCCTCCTACCCTCCTTTCCTCTCTCCCCCTGCCCCCCCTCTCTCTCTCTCTTTATCTCTCCCTCCCTCCCTCCCTCCCTCTCTCTCTTTCTCTCTCTCTCTCTCTCTCTCTCTCTCTCTATATATATATATATATATATATATATATATATATATAAATACTTATTATTATGGCTTCACACTTCTTCTAAAATCCTTCTTCATTCCTTTATCTTCCTCAAACTGTACAAATCAGGGAGCATGAAAAAACAACAACAATTCTTTGCATCACAAAGGCACAATACAGCACCAGTGCTGTATGACGTCACAGAGGAATTTTATTTATGGCGCCGTCGAGATTACTTTAATATAGTAAAATACTAAAATAAAAAATAATTAATTACAATTAAACTACCCATCGAGATGAAACGAAAACTGTCCTATAACCTTCCCCATGTAATTATGTGTATGTGTAACAAATTTCACGTTATCTGTTTTTCTGGATCTTGAGTTATAAGGGAACAGACAGACAGACAGACAGACAAATAATGCGTCTTATAAGTATAGAGATATATACCGTATATATTGTTAGGCTAATAATTTATACAAATATATAAATCTATGTTCATTTTTTTTTATATAGCATAAAAGCATCAATAAATTTTTCTTTTAAGAGTTATGACCGGCAACACTCACGCCTCGCCCCCTAAGTCTTAGCCAGTTGTTATACAAAAAAAAAAAACAACCGAAGC
Organism: Bulinus truncatus; assembly: GCA_021962125.1. Taxonomy (NCBI): domain Eukaryota; kingdom Metazoa; phylum Mollusca; class Gastropoda; family Planorbidae; genus Bulinus; species Bulinus truncatus. The sequence continues at coordinate 3,698,132 of JAGDYQ010000035.1, forward strand.
CATATTTTGTTAGCCTCATGTCTTTTTTCTATTTATACTTTAGATTTGAACATTTAGATCTTGCCGGCAGTGCAAATGAACCTTGTGCTGATTTTGTGACGGTGCACGATGGCGACAGCGTGACATTTCCAGCACTGCTGAAACTGTGCCAGTACAAAAATGCAGAGGAGCTGGCAAACATTACCATCCGGTCCACTAGGAACAAGTTACACATTCATTTCAGTGCGAACGGCTATGACCATAATTCGGGATTCGACGCCAGGTTTCGGACACATGGTAAACGCATGGCTTGCATTTAAAAGTGCCCGCCTTCATCTTTTGCCTGTTGATTTCTATAATAGGGTGACCGGACGTCCTAATTTACCCGGAAACAACCACATTTTTGCATCAGCGTCCCCGCTAGGTCATGGCTGTTTCACCCAAAATCTCTGTTTATAGTATCCAGTGGCGTAACGAGCTTAACTCGCGCCCGAGGCACAATACCTTTTTAGCAACCCCCCCCCCCCATTAGAAAACCCTATAATATTATATGTAAAATATGGCATTTAGCGCCCCTTTGTGAGTAGCGCCCAGGGCATGAAGCCCCCCTTGCCCCCCTCACTACGCCACTGATTGTATCCCGTGATTTTCTAGGTGCTCCATCTCCAGTTTTAAGTAGTAGCGTATTTGTTGTATTTCGCGGTTAGGGTTAGGGTATCAATTGTAGCGTTCAGCGTGAACCACTGGTAAAATCAATTGTAAGGTAGTGTTCTTTGTTTAGTGGGTTCTTATTTTTTTCGCAATTTATGACCCACTAACAAACCTGTTCGTTTTTCAATCACCACCTGCAATCGGAAAGGGGGAAGGGAGAGAGAGAGAGAAGCTAAAATGATTTGTATTTAATATCCATTAGGCAATTATTACAATTTCTGTAGACAGTGATCAGACTTCAAAACGTCAAGGTTACTTGGCTTAAGTCCTATATAGAGTTGCATCATTTGTCCCAGCGTCTTAGAATAGTCAGTAAAATCTGTAACATGTAGCCTATAGGAGGGGGCGGCATTTAGGGTGTTCAGTGAGTGCCGTGATACATCGGAATACGAGCTCCATTTGTATGACATTTTTTTGAATACCAAATCGTTCAGGCGTCGAATCATTGTTTCCCTTTATAAATTATATAAAATGAATAAATACAGTAGGCCTACCCAAAGTAAACAAGATTTTCCCATAAATAATTTTCCCGTCGGAAAAAAAGCCGACATTATTTACTTAAGTACATCAACGTACAAAAAAGTATAACGCTTCTGGGCAAATAGACATAAGTCATCTGCAAAGCATCAAGTCTTTGACCATTGTATCAATTGTTCTATTTGTTGTCTACCTTTGTGACCAGTCTATGACAATTAGGAATGTCATGGGGTAAAGTAAGCAGAAACGTAGCTAACTATCGTGGCGCCCTGTGCAATCCTCCCAAAGTGTAAAATGATTCCATTCCTGTGTGTATGGCGATGCATACATTCTTTTGCTAAAAAAATAAATGAACGGTAAAAAAAACAAGCAATTAAGCCTGTTCCATTCTGGACACAGGACGTGTTAGCGCATTTTCATGTTATGTATCAGTACGTATGCTATCTTTCAGTAAATATTTGTAAATTTTGGAAATGTTTATAAATTCAATTGTGTAATGCATATATCTGTAAAAAAAAATTATAAAGACGTTTCTTTATATTTGAAAAAAAATTATTTTCTCTTAAACCTAACTACAAGTGGTTTGTGGTCACTGAAATAGGACTCATAATTGAAACATTCTAAATTGTAGTCTGTGGAGAAATAATATAGTCTAAGTATGATGACGCAATTCGCTAGGCTCCGCCCACCGCAGTATCTATGGCGTCATTCCGCCATCTTGAGTGTAAATATTGGGAGCTTTAGTGTATACGTCATTTGGTACAAATGACGTATATTAACCGACAGTTGGGAGCACATGCTTTGTTTTATAATCAGTCGAGCTCTGTGCATCATAGGATGCGGATGCATGTTCTAGTAGTCTAGCTTTGGGCATCGATGTAGATGGATGCATATTTACAGTTTGCTATTGTACTCCTCCTGGATCTACCTTTATGTCAGTTCATGTTCAAGTATTAAATGATTGTTTGATGTTACTTCACTGGAGTTAACTTCGTGATTTGTGTTGTCTGATTTATTACACCTTCTACAAGCATCATCATTAAAAGGATCCGTAACATATATTTGGCACCTCCGACGGAGTACTCAATACTATTTGGAGCACGTAACATATATTTGGCACCTCCGACGTCGAACTGACTGACTTAGCTGGATTCAGGAGCAGCGGAGTGAGTACATTAAGACTCGTTGTAATTACCGTTTAAGTATTCATCGGTGAATTACGTGGCGGCCACCACCCTGGGTGTGCGCCGTGAAAACTGTGTTCTGAAGTGGCCAACGTTACTGTTTGTTGAAGTGGCCAACCCTATTGTTTGCTGAAGTGGCCAACGTTACTGTTTACTGAAGTGGCCAACCCTATTGTTTGCTGAAGTGGCCGACGTTACTGTTTGCTGAAGTGGCCAACCCTATTGTTTGCTGAAGTGGCCAACGTTACTGTTTGCTGAAGTGGCCAACCCTATTGTTTGCTGAAGTGGCCAACGTTACTGTTTGCTGAAGTGGCCAACCCTATTGTTTGCTGAAGTGGCCGACGTTACTGTTTGCTGAAGTGGCCAACCCTATTGTTTGCTGAAGTGGCCGACGTTACTGTTTGCTGAAGTGGCCAACCCTATTGTTGCTGAAGTGGCCAACGTTACTGTTTGCTGAGGTGGCCAACCTAGCCGTTTGCTGAAGAGGCCTACCTTGCTGCTACTGAAGAGGCCAACCATACTGTTTGCTGAAGAGGCCAACCTTGCCGTTTGCTGAAGAGGCCAACCTTGCTGTTTGCTGAAGAGGCCAACCCCACTGTTGCTGAAGTGGCCAACTTTACTGCTTAAAGTGGCCAGAGTTGCTGTGTACTGACGGGGCCGACGTTACCGTGTGGCTGGGAATCACCTCCTCATCGTCAGAGGACCCCACCATAGGATCACCGAGGATCAACAAGGGATCATCGAACATCGCGGACAGGGATCACCAAGGATCAACCCGTGTGTTAGTCAACCCCACATTGAACATCGCGGACCGGGATCACCGAGGATCAACCATCAAGGTCAAGGAACAGAATTTACTATTGTGTATTTCTTTATATGTAAGTTGGCATATTTTTTTTATATATATTTATTACTAGAATATTGAAATCTGGTGTAATTATTTGTTTGTTGTTCTTGGTGGAATTCTGTATTTAATACAGTAGAGGTTAAAATAGGGTCCACCCTGAGCAGCCAAAAGATATAATTTGCTGATTTTTTTAAAAAGGAATTTTGTATTTATTTAGTTATTACTTGTATGTTGAGGACATAATAGAATATTTTTTGTGTATGATATATAGTATCAAACATCTTCATTTATTAGTTATAATTGGGTTTGGTTACTGCCATGTCATCAATTTTAAATATTGTTGAAGCTGGTAAAGCACTTGGCCTTACAGGCCAAGAGTTACAAACCTGGGTATCTGTAGAGAGAGAAAGGGTGGAAAAGAAAGAGATGGAAGAAAAACAGAGAGAGAGGGAAGAAAGAAAGGAAAAGGAACAGAGAGAGAGGGAAGAAAGAGCCGCAGAACGGGAAATGAGGAAGGAAGTAATCGCGAAGGAAAAAAGGCGTTTAGAGCTTGATATGTCGGCTACCCCTGGAGTCAGCGTGGAGGGCGATAAAATGACCCCACCCCCCAAGCTAAGTCATTTTACTAGTGAATTTTTTTCAAACAAATTTATAGAGAGACAGAAAGGAGATAAAGAGAAGAAAAAATCGACAGTGTCAATAGACAATGACAAACTGATGGTAGGATTCAATAAAGTTGATAAGATAAGTGAGGAACATATGTGTAATGTTACTGGATTAATGCAGGCTGAAGATAATAAACATGATAGAGGCAGTATGCGTGAAGAAAATGAGAAGTTAAAATTGGAAAATAAACGTCTAAAGTCAGAGAAGGAAAAAATACAGGCAGAACTGAATAAATTGATTTTAGACAGGGAAAATGACCTACGTACTAAATCAAAGACTCGCACTACATTGGAAGACCTACCAATTAGGGTAGACGCAATAGAGAGGATTGTAAATAAACTTGTTAAGAAAATTGAATCAGGCGATGTGATTACAGCTTCTCAAACAAAGATTAATGGAAGTTGGAAGGATAAAATTAACAGACTGGATAAAGTTGAATCGTCAGTTGGAGATAAAGACGCCAATTATATCAAAGCAGCCAAGAGAACCATACCCAGAAATAGAAATGGTAAAGCAACCCATCAAGATAATAAAGCAAGCAAACACGTAAATAAGGAAACGCAACATAATTCTTATGCTACAGGTACAATTATAAAACATTCAGTTCCATTTACCCCTGAATGTCATAGAGGAGAACTTAAATCAATGAATAACCAAACCTCAAGAATTATAATACTGAAAGAAAGAAAGAACCCTAACTATTATTGTCAAAGAGAAAAAAATTACATAGTACCCAGTGAAAATCAAAATAAACAAAGAAGGTATTATGATTTTCAAATCAAGAAATCTGGACGTAAGGGTGATCAAACCAGAGAAACAAATAGATGGTCGTATGGAAAAGAAAATAAAAGAAATGAAAACCGTGAATGGAAGGACCCACCTATTGGTCGATACAACCATTTTAACACAGTTAGATGTCTAGCTTATAATAATTGCAGTAGATATCCCCATACAAATCCCCATGTTAGACATGTAGTAAATTTTAATGAGCCAGAATTTATCCCTCATTACCACTGTTCATGTAGAACATGTTTGTTGAGATGTTGTAAGAATGACTGTAATATTTATAATCAGGGTAGAAGAGCAAGATATGGTTTCATTCCAACCACGGAGAGAAATATTAATGGGAATTGGAGAGATTTTAATATTTTCTCTTAACCAAGCTATGTCCTGGCAGTAAGAAACTTGGTTCACCATAATGTGTATGTTTACATGTATATTATGCTCATATGATGACATGTTTACATGTATCTGTGTATATGACGACATAATATGTTTGATAATAATTGTTGATTATGATGAAAAAAAAAAGAGAAGTCACTTGAGAAAAAAAAAAGAAGAATAACTAGTGACATGAAAAAAAAAAGTCACCTGAAAAAAAGATAATAGAAAAGATATACAAGTGACATGAAAGAAAAAAAAATTAACAAGTCACATAGAAAAAAAATATCTAATAAAAAAATGAATATCAGTGACGAGAAGAAAAAAAAAATTAAAATGATGAGAAATTTTAATTGAATTCAATATGTTTATACATATATGATTGATGATATTTATTATATTGTTTGCATGTATTGATTTTTAATTCCATGCAATATTGATTTGATGAATCATTGTATAATTTATTTTGTTGTTATGATGATTTGGGATATGTTCTATGATTGAACTTTGTTTCATGTGGCTTCCTTTTGTCGGTATTAGTATTGGGTTTTACATGATTACATCATGCTTAGGTAGAGGGGAGAAATGTGGAGAAATAATATAGTCTAAGTTTGATGACGCATTCGCTAGGCTCCGCCCACCGCAGTATCTATGGCGTCATTCCGCCATCTTGAGTGTAAATATTGGGAGCTTTAGTGTATACGTCATTTGGTACAAATGACGTATATTAACCGACAGTTGGGAGCACATGCTTTGTTTTATAATCAGTCGAGCTCTGTGCATCATAGGATGCGGATGCATGTTCTAGTAGTCTAGCTTTGGGCATCGATGTAGATGGAAGCATATTTACAGTTTGCTATTGTACTCCTCCTGGATCTACCTTTATGTCAGTTCATGTTCAAGTATTAAATGATTGTTTGATGTTACTTCACTGGAGTTAACTTCGTGATTTGTGTTGTCTGATTTATTACACCTTCTACAAGCATCATCATTAAAAGGATCCGTAACATAGTCATTTAATCGTCCGAAAACTCCGTCAATTGTTACAATTGTAATAATTGTTACTATTTCATTTGATGAGTTTCTTAATAATAAATCTTGGTGAAACTACGTGCTGCAGTATTTCGCACCAAATGAACGGGCTATTGAACGTACAAGGTGTATATATAATATATAAGCCCCTTAGGAGCCCTGAAGCCCGGCCCTCAGAGGTCCTATCGCGAAATTAACTTTTGATGTACACATGGCAGGCCAAGACCTACAAAATGATATATACATCATGGGTCTAGGACTTATAGTTGCTGAGATATAGCGCTCCTTTATTAATATAGCTTATATAGTAAAAAACGGTACTAAGGCCCCTTTTACGGCCCTGAGAGGTCAGATCGCGAAATGGAAAAAAGTCATTTCTTGACAGGCCAAGACCTACAAAATGATATATACATCATGGGTCTAGGACTTATGGTTGTTGAGATCTAGGGTGTACACGGACAGACGGACAGACAAAACGGGGACAATGGAGCATTTTTTTTTTTCGAAAATGCTTTAAAAAAGCTTTTATACAAAAATATTCAATTTAAAAATTAAAAATAATCACTGTCATACAAATATTTATAGAAATTATCGTTACTAAAATTAAAAGCGTAGGGTGATTACAATATAGTAAGCAAAAGATGGCTTTACTTTAGTTGATAAGTAGCTATAAATAAATAAATAATCTAAATCTCTAGATAGGCACGCACGCTTATAGTTTGAGTAATGTTAATTTGTAAACATATCTAAATGACATAAAGAGTCCTTTTTTTTTTTACTTTTTGGTGCATTTTTTATAAAATCTTATATTTTGTTACGTTTTTTTTTTTTATTATTATTTTTAATCGCTACACTATTTTTTCCATTTGGCACTGTTCGTTATCTGAAAATTTGCTATGTATTTTTTTGTAAGATTTCAAATGCGTTCTATAATTTCCATTTAATTTCAGTATTATCAATATGTTACTAGATGACGATTTTTTTCTTTTTCTAAAAAAATAACTAAATGATATTGTTATTTTTGTTTTCTTTTATTTTGTTGAGCCTGGTTGTAAGAATTTTTTTTTATCTATATGACAGAAGCAATCTCCTGTATTTAAGTCTTAAAATGATAAAAAAAAAAAATCAGTCGGCGAGATTTTCCCCTGGCAATGTTTGGGCCTTTTTTGGACGGTTAATTTTACATTTATTCTTTACAAACAAAAATCATCTAGTAGCCTGCTGTACCACTTTTATGGTTTAATGTCTTAAAAACTCGTTTCATTGAATTTAAATTCTGGTAATATTATTATTGTTATTTATCTATTTATGGTAATATCGTACGATAAGTATTTAATATATTTTTGATAATGATTTTTTGAAAAGTGAGCTTTAAATTATTTTTTTTTATATTTTCCTTCAGTCTGTGAACCATTTAAATTTGGCAATGAGTTGTGTGACAAGACCTGCAATTGTGTCCAGTCCAATAGTCAGTACTGTAACTCAGTCAGTGGGACTTGTGCCTGTAAAAATGGATGGGAAGGGGCTGACTGTTCGATAGATATTGATGAATGTAAAACTTCAAATGTTGAATTATGTACAGGAGATTATCAACAATGTGTTAATGGTCCGGGTGACTTCACTTGTGAATGTAAAACTGGAATGGTGAAAAATTCGACTGGACATTGTGAAGGTAAAATAGATCATTGGAGAACATTTGAACATAAAGTTCTATAATGTTGTTGTTATTAGTAATATTTAACTTTGACATTTTCGTGGCTGATTGAACCGGAAATTAATGGTTCAGTATATGGCTATAGAAATATGTAAATATTATTTAGAAATGCCATTGTTTTTTGATTATTTTATTAAATTTATGTCTAATAATCCCTTAAAACAGGGTTTTACCAAACTTTATATACTTTGGGAAACATTTAAAATTTATGGTTGACCAGCAAGTGCCTTTAATTTAAAGGCTTTTGTAATAGTTATTTGAATTGTATAACTTTGCCTCATTCATGGTGTGTTGACTGTGAGAGAAGCTGTGCATCTAAATGTAACACTACCACAAGTAAACAGTGATAATAAAAATGACAGATCAGACCAAAGAATATAAATTCATAATAATAACCTAATATAAAAACCATATTTACGCTCCAATATCTTAAATTGAGAAGTGGTTTATTAGTTTTGTTTTCTTACTTTCTGAATGGTTTTAATGTAAAGCAATATAAAGTAAATGAATGTCCAGCTCATTCAATCTTCATAATAGTTTAGAAATCATTACTACACCGTTTTAGGCATTCTCTAATGCAGACTTTGTATTACACTAAAACTTAAATTATTTATTCACAGTGGCTTCCAGTTCAAGTTGCACTGAAACAATTTGTTCACATGTATGTGTGAATTTGTCTTCTAATCAGAAGCATTGCTATTGCCCACTTGGTATGACACTGAACGGTGTCAACTGCAGGGGTAATTTCTACAGTGGTTAATAAAAGCTAATTGCTATCATTGTAGTTATAAACATTAAATTATCAATCACTAGATGTATCAGTAACTATCACAGTAGACATAACTTAATGTGAAAAGCATTTAGCAGTGAATTTATCGCTTCAGAAAATATGTTTTTTTTTGTGTCATAATACATATATATTTGCCAATTCAGTTTGTCAACTTTTCAGAATGTTCCAGTTTGACTTATGGTCACAACTGTAGGTTGAAATGTGACTGCGAGGAAAGTAAATCACAAAGATGTGACCCACGTACAGGAGAATGTGTATGTAAAGCAGGATGGACTTCTTCAAGATGTTCAGAGGATATCGATGAATGCCATCTGGCCAGTCCAGTTTGTGAAACAAACAGATTCTGTGTTAATACATATGGTAGCTTTAGTTGTAATGGTATGATTTTCATTATTTTATGTTTTTTTGTCCATAATTTTGTTTTAGTAAACATTGAATTTTGTTGACACACTATTTGTTGATAATTAAAATCTTAAAAAAAATGTTCCCTTAACCTTTGAGTGTCTTCAGGACATATAAAGGGTAGAATCCACCTGTTTCTGTAGCCAAGGCATATCAAGGGATTGTGTTGCTAGCATAAAGCCCAGCCACCTTTACTTCCCAAACTAAAGCCAGGTATCCATTTATAGCTAGGTTGAGTGGAGGAACTTTCAATCAACTTTCACCAGGACCCCTGGAAAAACTCCCTTGTTTCTCACCAAGGATCAAACATTGTACCCTCAGGTCGACAAACAGATGTATGGAAGCTTACACATGCAAGGGGAAGACATAATGCTAGTTAAAAAATTTTTTTCAAATTTATCTCAATTTACATAAATTAAATGGTGTAATTTATAGGTTTAATGTACTGGATAGTGATTTTAAAACTTTACATCTTTTTTTTAAATGTTTGGCAAGAAACTTTTAAAGAACAGCCAGTCTTTTTTTTTGTGTCAGTAAAGTTGATTTTTATGAAAATATTTATAATTTACTTAATTTAAAAAAAGTATTTTATATTCAGTTTTGTTTTTCACAAAATATTTAGTATTAGCATGATACATGAGATGATTTTTGCAGTGGTAATTTTCTTTTAGAAAATTATGTACTTTTTATTTACATTCAATTGTATGGGCAGGGAGCAGACTGTTTCAGTATGCATAGTCGAGATTGCACTATATATAAACTTCATTATTTAGTTCAGCACATAATGCAAAGAAAATTTAAATAGTGTAGATCCAAGAGATTATTTATATCACTTAAATATTGATACAGAAGCTTATTCACAATGTAGATTAATGTTGACTCTGAAAAATTAATTTAATCATATTAGATGATAGGAATTTAAGTGATATTAGGTTCTGAACAAATCTCTGGTGTAAAATTAGTTGAACTCAATATTGACCAGATATTTATTATGATTAAAACCAAAGCACTTTTGATTTGTGTTTACTATTAAAGGTTAAAAAAAAAAATTTCAAGTAGTATTTTTGACAACCTTTTCTGAGAGTTGACAGATAAACATAACACTTTTTAAAAAATGTTAATGAGTTGTTTTTTTTTATACAGAACCTCATGCAGAAACTATCATATCATGCACTTATAAAACTCAGGATTCATCAGGTGTCATAGCATCCCCAAATTATCCAGGTTTATATCAGAACAATTTGAATTGCTCTTGGCTTATTTCACAGGCCGGTAATGATAAGGCCACAATGTCATTTCTCAAAAAAAAAATTTGTGTATTAACCCTGTATGAGAAAATATAACTGGTCAGATTCTACTCCTTTTGATTTACACAACTTGTCAACTAAATGTAATGCCCGGATATAGATCAAAAGAAGCAATTTAATATACTTGTTTTGGCCAGTGTCTGAATTAGTTTGTGACATAGGTCAGTGTACAAACTTGAGTTCATCTGGTCAAAACTAGCAAGATGAACTTTATAGCAGGATAAATTAATTGCAGACAGCTTAGACCACTGAGTGTGGTCCGCTGCTATTAGATTTCAAGATAAGCATGTTATATTTGTTTTTTATTCTTAATGCTCAAAGTGTTGATCTGAACAATATTCAATCAAAGGTGTGAATAACATTTTCTATTTGTAAAGAGAATCAGGCATGATAAACGAAATGTGGTGGGGGAAAACCCTTAGATCTTTATACACTAATGTGAAGATGTTTAAAATCAAACATCATAATAAGGTGACCATTTTTATGCTAGAGTACGATTACAGCTCAGACCATTCGGATTGGCCTTCTCCCACTACTTAAGATATTTTGTATAACTATCTGCTAAGAGTGGAGTGAAATTTCAGGTGGAGGCAACTTTTATAATTTTAGGAGTTTACACATGTTAGTTTTTTTTTTTAAATTTCAAAATAGAAGTATACTTCTATAAGCAGGAATATTATTGTTCCACCACAAAATCATTATGGTCTAAGCAGAACCAGCTCAATCAATGCGAAACATTGAAGACAATCATGTGATAGCTAAATTTGAGAGCATGACTATCATTCATAATTCATGAATGCATGAATTAGATAAATAATAACATGCAACATGACAATTGTTTATTTACAAGTTTAAACTGCCAAAATGTTAATGATGATGATCGTTTAAACAGTTGGTATTTGACTTATTGAAATATATTTTGTTAAACTAATAAATTTGAAAAATAATTTTCCTTATATTTACACATACAAAATATTTTTTTAGTGTTTTTGATGCATAATTTTGAATAGTTCCTCAAATATTGTGTAAAAATGCAATTATTTAGCTCAAAAAAATTTTAAAAGCCTTCACACTTTATTTAAAATATGTACATAATTTTCATTGTTTAATTTTATTCAAAACTTTTTTTTTTATTTTATTTTTTTCTTAAATTGGCTGTTAATGTTTTGTAACAGTCTAAGTGGCTATGACTTATAAAAGATTGCAGAGCACAAAAATAAGAAATAATGAACAGATCAACAGCTCATGTCATTTTGCATGTGCAAAGACCTGAAAAATCCAGATGAAAAATTCCCTTCAGTCAAAGTTGGTGATAATGTGCATATCTGAGTACCACATGTTGACAGATTTCTTGGTAATCCAAGAAGTGCACTTTAGTGCGGGAAGTGATTTCTACCAATTAGGAAAGGAACATGGCATTCTAAAGCAGTTATTCTCCAGAAGTGAGTTTCCCTTGATTCATGAGCAACTGCTGTTGCTAGAATCCATCTTTTTTTAGAGAAGAAAAATTTCTTTGAACAGTCACTTATCAATGTTGACAGGTGGCCATGGCTACACTGAGGAAAACTGCACTGCTAAGTGCACAAGTAATTGTTGTAAAAGTGAAATAAAAAGAACTATTATGCCATTCTAGATCTTACAAAAGTTCATCTTGTAATAAGTGATGATATAATATTGCAAGACAAAAATCATTTATCGCTTTGGACATCTTTATTTAGCATCACAGAAATGTATAAAAAAAAAGGCTCAACCCTACTTTGTTTATGATCTTTTTTTTTTGTCTTAACTAGTAAACAAATGCCCGGTACCCGGAACGCCTTGTAGGCATGCATTTGGAATTGAAAATGGTGATATATATATATTTGAGCGTGTTAACAATTATTCTATATTCAAACAATAGCATATCTATGTACTCGAAGTGGCCCCATAGGACATGAACAGATTATTGTAGCCAAAATACATTTGAGTATAGGTACACTTAATAATACATCAAATAAAGTTCATACGTCATAAAGTTCATCCCAAAGAAAATAATCCTCATTATGGGTACACAATCTTAAAAAAAAACAGCCTCTGACGATTGAACTCTGAATCTAACATCCACCTATACATTATATTTTAAAGAAAACTCCTTTTCCAAACAGTTCTTTATTTTATGTTTTATCATGTTCAGCATGACGTACATGTATTTAAAAAAAAGAGATGTGAGTGCCTGCCAGTTAAGCGATTTGCTACATGTCTAGCATATGGTTTTTTTACTGTTATACACATTGTAGTGTAGTACATTATATCGTACCGAGAATCAGCTAAGAAAATATTTCCTACCGGTGCACTTTTTATTACAAAAAAATATAATTGAAAATGTAACATTCCTTTTATCTTTATTATTATACTTTACAGACCAATCGTTTTGAATAACAACAGAATGCAAAATATTGATATAATGTGTGGTAAAGTATAATGTATCAACGTACATAATAGAAGTAGATAGAATTGTTGAGCTTTTATCTGCCCTTCAATTTAAACAAAACAAAATTCCATCAATCCAGAGGCAGTCATGTATTAGTTGAGGCTGCAGACTCAGAAGGAAATATAAGGCCTCTTAAAAAAGAAAGAAAAATCAAAGCTTTAAACATTATTTTAGTTCTGTGAAGCCCACTCTTAAATGGGTCAGTTTGTATTGTCTGCATTGTGTACGGCGCTACTCAGACTCCACCCCTATACAATTCATTCATAAGACGTAATAATGAAATGAGATGTTGGCAGTAAAGGGAAATAATTGTACATTAGATATTGACATTTTATAGAAATATTAACAAACTGAACACCAGTAATAGTACATTATCTTGAGACATACATTATGTACAGTATTCTGTAAATGTTGCTGTCATCTTGTGTGACAGACAAAAAAAAAGGATTTTTTTGTATTATAAACAATAGTGCTAGAGAAATATCATTAACAATTTTAACTATCTCAGGAAGTTTCAAAAGAGTTACAAATCTCAGCTAAATCTGTTCAAGGTTGCTTTCTTTAGCCTTTGGCCGGTCGCAACCAGCCGGTTTGTACATTGGCTGATCGATTTGCAGAAAAATGTGCCATGATGTGTGTATGAAATTTACTACAGCCATAGTTAAATTTTCACTGTGGTTCACATCACCTGCCGAATATAAAATTAATCATATGAAATCCCTTATATTTTCTCCATTGGATTTTGTTGTTGATGCTGTTCTTTCATTTAACTATAAACATATGTTGCTATTAAATATGCAAATTAAATATTTGATGTTCCTAGATTTCCTGCAATCTATTTAGACAATGGATATGATTCTCTGAATATATTTGATGGACATAATACATCTTCACCTCTTATGGCCTCATTTAAATGGAGAGATGATGATGTACTGATGAGATCCACTGGAAACACTGTGTTCATTGTATTTACAACTGATCGCTATGCCACAGCTAAAGGGTTTAATGGGACTTTTAACTTCAGTGGTAATATAAATAATTATTTTATAAAATTATTTGGTTTAAATTAAATGTTAAATGAGCTGCTTCTACCTTATGTTTAGATTTATTATATGCCACCAGTTTCATCGTATACCTTAGCTCTCACTTTGTTAGTTTAGCAGCACATTGGCCATAATTTTAACATTAGTTTATGCAATGTTTTTTTAATTCATTACCTCCATACATTAAACTTTAATGCACATAATATTTTAGTGAACATTAATTAGTAGGAATCAATAAATTGTCTTATTTTCCTACATGTCCTTATCAGATAATTATAGGAATAGCTAAATTATGTCATAATTTATTTATCAAACTTTCAACATTTTGTCAACATTCTTTTTTATTATTTTTAGGTATTATCGTGTAATATAATACACCATGCACAGCTTTAAAGTAATATAATCAAATAAATACTTGAAGCATTGCATTCTGATTCAGACCTTCATTGGTCGATTTCCATTCCTTTTGTTGTTTGAATTGATATTCTTCTAGAAAAGGAAAAAATAAATCCATTCCTTTTCAATAATGCAATATGGTCTATATATCAGAAATTCCAGGTTGTGGACAGGAAGTTTCTTCAGAATCAGGAAATATTAACATAACAGCCATGGAAGTTTCAAATACAAATGATTTTTTCTTCTGCTACTGGAGCCTAACTGCTAATAATGGGAAAACAATCACTTTGAAGTAAGAGCTTAATTAATGAAAGTAGAAAAAATGGTTCATACTTTTATAAAGAAAAATAAGTCTGTCAGAAAGTCTTTAAAAAGTGAATGCAATTAGAAATTATCTTGTTGGTGTTACAAATGGTGCATGATTTTGAGAACAACTTTTTTTTATTATTATTAGAGTATTTGTATTATGAACCGATTGATTTTTTTTGACAGATATTATTGAGTATTATATAGTTTAAATTGTATAAATTATTTCTATGGTTGTTTCAGGGTGCAAAATATTGAGATGGAATCTGCATCAGATTGCAGCAAAGGACATTTAAAACTTTACAATTTGCGAGCTTACTATGTTTCTCCAGAGAAGTATTGTGGAAAAGATGTTCCTCGGCTGATTAGACTATCAACCAACAAGATATTGCTTCATTACTTAGTGAAAGGAAACAGAATTCACCCAAATATAAATGGACGGTTTTTAGTATCAGGTTAATATTTTCTCGATTTTCAAGTAGGATTTTTGTAACATTTTTTTTCTCGCAATGGATGTTCACATTGTCCGATTCGACCACTTCAACAAAATGTGTTTATTAATAAGTTTTTATTAAGATGGTCCGTCACCCAATTTTTAAATTTATTTATTGAATTGCATTAGCCATCCTTGATACATGCAATCATCAGACCAATACAAGAACACAAGATTAAAAAATTGTTTTGTGTATTTTAAAAAAAAAAATTGAAATATGACTTTTTATAAATTATTTTCAAAGTGCATTATCTCAAAACCTTTTATATAACTATATATAAGAAAGATTAGGCACACACATAGAGATAAAGGTTTCCCACAAACTTCCATTTTTTTATACAAATAATGAAAAAAAAAATCGTTTTTTTTTTCCAATGGACTATTATTAAAAACATTTTATTGAAAAACAAAATTAAAAATGTAAATTCAAGGTTGAAGAACACATCATTCACAATATGATGTTTTATATCTTGAGTAGATTTTATGGAAGTTCAAAAAGTGTTCATAGAACCAAAAAGTGAATCGACTCAATTTACTAAAAAAAATTTCAAGAAAAAAAATCATAGGGTCAATAGTTTATGCAAAGTAAATAGTCTCCAAAATATGTAAACCCCATTTCTGGTATTGGCTATGATTTATTCCCTTGACCCTTATAAAATTTGCAGCTTGATTACCTTCAGCATTATGTTATTCTTTTCAGGGTTAGATTTTTTTTTTGTTTTTTTTTTGCTTACTATGCAGTAATATCTTATCAAATGTAAATTTGGTCAGGTAAAGGAGTTGTTTTCTAATAATTGTACAAGTTCATCCTTTTTTACAAATCATCACTAGGGCTTTACTAGTTATTATAAAAAATGTGTTCTTAAAGGACAAAATAATGGCTTCAAAGTAATTTTTACTGCTTTGTCAGATATATTAACATTACTCAAACTATAAGCGTGTGTGCTCATCTAGAGATTAGATTATTTATTTATTTATAGCTACTTATCAACTAAAGTAAAGTCGTCTTTTGCTCACTATATTGTAATCACCCTACGCTTTTAATTTTAGTAACGATAATTTCTATAAATATTTGACAGGTTTAGTTTTACCTTTTAATGGCGATAGTGATGTAATTTTTATC
Organism: Bulinus truncatus; assembly: GCA_021962125.1. Lineage (NCBI taxonomy): Eukaryota > Metazoa > Mollusca > Gastropoda > Planorbidae > Bulinus > Bulinus truncatus. The sequence goes on from JAGDYQ010000035.1 coordinate 3,714,233, forward strand.
TGCTAATTTACATCACTACTGGTCTCTTTTACCATAACTGGTATTTTCAATATAAAACTTTTTTTTTTTTTACTATTTTCGTTAGAGAAGTTTTTGTCAAGATTCAAGACTAAATGTAATGATTTATGACACTCTTACTACCCCAAGATTGACAAAGGTTTCTGTTTAAAAAAAAAAGGCGACTATTTCCCAAACACATCCATTCATCCAGTCACATGTGTCAAAGGCAGCTTAACTCTTCTTTCAATCTTTCAACTTATGCAGTTTATATATTAAAGAGGCTTTAACAGTCTCACTCTCCTTTATCACCATATTTTTAATTGAATTAGAAGATTTGGCAAATAACATAATAACATTGCATTTATTATTTATTTAGTTGCTCTTCTGTAAAATTTGTAATATTCTGAGCTGCATTCTAACATGTTGATGGTTGGACACTCCTTTTTCTTCTTCCTTTGCTCTGCAGCTCACTTAGGGTCCTGGCCTGCCATACTACTCTTCTCTTTTCCTGATCTCAGTCTTCTTCCTCCACTCTCTCACTCCTATGATTTTAAGGTCTTTCTCCACTTCCTCTAACCATCTGCTTCTTGGTCTGCCCTTAGGCCTTTTCTCATTAGGTGTTGCCTTATTTATTGCCTTTGGACTTCTGTTGTTTTCCATTTTTTCTATGTGCTCTACCCACCTCAATCTATTCATTTTAATTTCAGCTGTTATATTTGGTTCTTTGTACAAATTGTATAGTTCTGAATTTGTTCTACTTTTCCTCTCGTTGTCATTTGCTGGCCTGTATATTTTCCTTTCCCAAGTGTTTAACATATTTTATGCTTGTTTGCTGATAGTCCATGTTTCGCTACCATATGTTACTGCTGGTCGGATCATTGTCTTGAATATGGTTTTTTCTTTAAGTTTTCTGGAGATCTATGTGTTTTTGAGTATTTTATGCAATTCCTGTAATATATTCTGTTCCCTACTTCTAGTCTGTTTGATCTCTATTATATCATTTTTCTCAGTTATGGTTGATCCCAGGTATTTAAAGTTTTCTACTCTTTCAAATGCTTCCTCACTGATTTTGAATGTTTTTCTTTTCCTTCTTTTTCATTTCTTTGTGTAATAGCGTGCATTGTGTCTTAGATTAATTAAAATTGCTTTTTGAGCTGCAGTTTCTAATTCTATAAATCCTTGCTTTGCTTGTGTAACAATGTGATATCTGCATGTGCGAGGTACTGGAGGGGGGGTTCTTTAAATATTGTTCCAGTTTTAGTCCTTGCTTTTTTCACTTCTGAGGTAATGTGAGATTTTTCCTCCTTAATTCAACTGAACGTTTCTTATGACTTTTTTCTAGAGTTAAGTTGAACAGTATGCAAGAAAGACCTCTTATTCAAATCTCCCATTTATAAAACTAAGATTTTCAACAGACAGTATAATATAATGAGCTATAGTCACTTTATTTTTAAAATATCCTAATATATTTTCTTTAAACTTTTTTAGTTAAGATGATTATTTGGAAACTTATTTGATAAAAACTTTCTTATAGTGTATAATGTTTTTATTACCAAAAAATGTTAAAGATTGTTCCTGGCGATATGGTGATGATTGTGAAACAGCTTGCCAATGTGACAGAAGATATTCCTCATGCAATTCTTTAAATGGATTTTGTTCATGTCACTCTGGAATGACTGGCTCAAATTGTTCCTTAGACTACGATGAATGTAGTACAGGATCAAACTCATGTCCCTCAGGCTTGACTTGCAAAAATACATTCCAGTCCTATGGTTAGCATTATTTTTATAGTATAACAAAATAACTGAACTGAAAAGAATGTCTTTAACTTTGAAGTAAAAATTGAGAAATAAATATTTCATTTATCATCCAATGATGAAATAACATTTCACTTAGAACTCATTTCAACATTGCAGGCACTGCTTCGGTAAAATGTGCTTTACTGGAAACACGCCTAACTTGAGTTATTTTGTCATTAACATGCCTAACTTGATGAATTATTTTGTCAATAACAGTTTCCCAAGAGTGTCCAGAGCCAGAAAGAAGTCAGTGTTCTCATACTTGTTATTTAGCTGATGGAAGACCAAAGTGTGGATGTCCTGCATATTTGGTTCTTGATGACATTGGGAAACTGCATTGCATAAGTATGAAATTTTATAAGATATGTGTGGTGATCATGTGGCAATGGTTTGAGCAATGCTAGTTTTCCATAAGTAAAATGTATGAGTCCCAACAGATTACTTTAAGAAAGGCAAAACTAAAATTGGAAATTATTAAAAAGTTTAATTCTAAACAAAGTGAAAATGTATTTAAAAATGGCATTAATTCCATCTATAACTTTCGTGCTATTATTTTGAAAATAAGTACACTGTACAGTAATGTGTGTACATCTAATCCAGTTGAACGAGTTAACGTGCTATAGCAACGTACCGATAACGACCTCACTGCATCAACAGATATGGGGTTCTCCAGCAACCAATTCTAAATTGTCCTTGCACTCATCTCCTCTCCGTGTCCTCTCGGGTACTCGTCTCACTGTGTATCTTCTCTGCGTGTCACAGGCTGGTCTGTTACTGACCGTTACTCTTACTGCTCTGTCTTTCCCTTGAATCACAGCACAGTTCCTTTTATAGGTTGTCCACCCACGCTGGTTGCGTCAGTTTCCCGCCAAACTGAGGGTGGAGGTCATTGCATGGGTGTGCTAGTGCAGGTGGCGAATAACTACTATCTGATCTCATCACTTGTGTTAAGGCGGGAGATATTTATCTTGATAGTTTCTTAATGCAGTAAGATTCCCGGCAACAAAAAACACCTGAAACTAATTATTCAAAATAGAAAAGAAATTGACAAATTTCCTATTATCTTTTTCTTAGACCAAATCTTTTTTTTATTTTTACATTTAAATCATTTGGTTGTTTTCTTTCTCTTTATTTAATACATTAAGTACACATTGTCTTTGGTTTTTGTCAAGTAAGCTGGAAACGAATTGTCTCTATTTCATTGATTTCAACATTTCGGGTTACACACCTGGTTCAGTAATGAATTAAGTTTGTAACCCAAGGTACCACTTTATTCCTTTATCAAAATAATATTATTAGTTAATAAACACATTGTACCCACTATTAAATTCAAATAAAAAATCTTGTAAAATATGTTATATTTCCTTGTAGCTCCATTTTATACTCCATTTGGTGATGTCATCACTTTTACTGAAAATGTAGAAAGTAAAAAAATAAACTTCAACACTAAAGTTCCTTTTGGTGAAAATAAGACAGTGTCCACTGCCTATGTAAGTGACTTTAGAAATTTACTTTGTTTAACAGAACTGTTTCATCACAATTATTTTTAAATCAATTTGCTTTAACTAAATATATTTTACATAAATATATGATAATTTTATTGAAATTTCACATAGCCAAATAAAATTCTAAAATGTGAATGAATCAGTTAAAAATTAAAGCCATATTTAGATGTATTGAAATGTTTTATTAGTTTAACCATATTTCACTATAAATTTATTCCAGATAACAAAGTCTGGAGTAATTTTATTTGACAACTTTCAACGACTTCAACAAAGCTGTATTGAGAACGGAAACGCTTTGAAATTAGTAGCAGCATTATGGTCTACTTATAAAGATGATGTAGGAACTGTTGCATATAATTTGATTGAAAGCTGTAATTTTGATGACCCTCAAAGAATGGCACCTCAAAAAGATATTCTGCAGAGAGCTTCAAAAAGTGTTAAGGAAATGAATAACATGCATAATTTTGAGGCGACCACTGTGTTTATTGTCACTTGGCAAGGAATGCAGCTAAAAGTATTTCCTTTATTCACTGTAATAAAAGAATTAATATTAGATTATTTTTAAAGACTTCCGCAACATTTAAAATGTAGTGTTTGTTCTAAATTCCAGTCAAATTTAAACCAAGAAATTGATGCGATTTTTGGTTTCACTGTTTGCTTGTCTATTGAGCTAACTATTAAAAAAAACCTTTACAAAGCAAAATGTAAATGCTGGAAACTTAAGTTATAATGAATTTCTAACTCTATTCCAAGTGCTCCGCAAACAGTGTGCCTCAGCTGAATACAGACCTCATAAAACGAAAGTATTTGCATAGATTTGTATTATGGACGAAGAAATTATTGGTGGCATTATTGATCAAAGAGTTGACATGAAAGACATGGTCTTGTTATCCTTTTTTTTTTCTATATGGAGTTGTTTATACGTGTATTTTTTTTAAACCCAAGTGCGACAACTAAATCTATTATTCTATATATATGCTCATTCAGATCTTAGCCTAACACTTTGCCATGCAGAATATGGATTGATCTTTTGAGAATTGTTTTTATGTAATTTTATTAGGTTATAAGAAACTTAACGAAACGTTTAATGATATATAATTACATGTATATTGGGAAAAATTAAGTTTTAAAAATTTGTGTTTAAATAAAGGCATCTTTGATTTATAAATAGCTGAAAGATGAGTAATTTGTAACAATGCAAGTATTTTTTTGTATGGGAGACATGCAAAATACATTGAGATTCAGTCTAATCCATTTTTAGCATTTTAAACATTATTGGTAAATGTATTCAAGATAAAATATTACATTATTTCATTCAATAACTTGTCAAGTAAAAAAAAAATTATCGTATATTTTTGTCATACAGAAATCAGCAGCACAGCTTGCATTTCAGTCTGTCTATATCAGTGGTTATGAGAAGTTACTTCAAAATGGGCAAGAAGTTTACTCTAGTAAGATTTTTAAAAATTAAATAAAATAGTATCAACAAACTTTATTAGTTGATTAACCATCTAATTATCATAAATTTTAATGTCATGCATTGTGAATTTAGGCTAAAGCTATAGATAGTTCTTAAGTGGATTTTTTTTATAATGTGTGTTTGTTTATATATTTTTTGCTTTTGTTCATTTTCATCCTCCTGAGAAAGCAGAGATTGCTTAGTTGCAATGGTAGATTAAAAATTAAATAATAATTTTTAATTAATCTCTGGTTTACTCACCATTTACAACCTTGTAAAAAGTGAAAACTAAAATCAATCAGTTGACAAAGAAAGAATCATAATAAGGAAGGTCGTTAGTGGGAGGTATCAAATAATGAAATTTGCACAAAAGTGTACATTTATATTGCTTATTTATAGATACCAAGACAGGATACATTATGTTCATAAATTTAAATTGCTTATTGATAGATACCAAGACAGGCTACATTATGTTTATATATCAGAAAGGTAAAGACAATTGGATAGCAGGCGTTCCATGTGAAATAGGCTTTACCAGTGGTGATATGGTAAAGAGCTTGTGTCATGATTCACCACAAGTTTTCACGAAACTTGGACGTATCCATTTCTGTAAATATCTAAAAAAAAATGTAAAATTTAATTGTTTTTTTTTTGTTATTTTCTCATGCAGTCCATTATTAAAACGTATTTAGATTTAATCATAATTAAGCTAGATGTATTCCAAATATTGCTATAATTCAAAAAGATTAATTTTTAATTAACTTATATGTTGTCTAAAAAATCATAATTTTTCCCACATAAGCAATACAATTATTAATTGCCATATTAATTTTTTTATAAATCTAAAATATATCTTCAAACTAATGTAAGGGCAAAAACATGTGTATTACTAAAAAGTCTCAAACATTTTTTAACATTTTCACTATTCCCACTTACAATTAATACTTACTTTATTAAATATTTTTTATATCTAAAATATATACTGACTGGAATACCAACTAAAGACAAAATAATTAAAAAACATCATAAAATTCTTGTTGTTTTTTTTTTCAAAGATAATTATTCTTTAAATGTCTAAAATATATTTTACCTTTTTTTACAGTTCCAGATTTACCAGGAGTTGTAATGTTCCATGTAGGAAGTATCAATGGCCAAGAACAGAAATGTGAGCGGTATCTATGTAAATATACATCTCTCAAGTTTTCAAAACAATATTGGTCTGAGATTGATGAATTGTACAAATGTCCGTGCAGTCTTGACAGAAGAGCCAAAACAAGACTTTTACCACATAATCCTAGAAACAAGGTAACATTGGTATTAAATTCAAATACCCTCTCTTCCAACCAGCATTGCATTATTACTACTCTACTTGCTGGAACCCTGCAAAAATCTTTTCAAAATTATAATTTTTTTCTATAAAGTGATAATATTCTGATAAAAACTGATAAACTTTTTTATATCACGCATCCATGACCTACTATTAAAATCTCTTTTTTTTGCAACTTTATCCCAATTTTTTATTAAATTTTACACAATATGAATAAAAATAATTTGAAATGTAAAAAATCATTAACTTGAGATTTGAACCACTGATCACTATGATATGAATCCAATACTCAACCACTGAGCTATATTGAAAGCTTTAATTTGAAGTTAATGTTGGAACATAATCGAAATAACAGACTAAACGAATTTAAGAGCATTCTACTCAAATAGGACACTAAGTTTAATCAGTTTAATTAATACTTTTTCACCACCCATATATGTAATACAAACTTTTACTTCATGTGCTGCTGCAAAAAATACTAAATGCATTTCTTAAAAAGATAAAACACTTCAATAGACAATGAAATTCAGACATTACCATCTACTAATACATGTACTAAAATTACATTCAGTCAGTTTGATAAAAATAGTCCCAAGCAATTAATGAAATAAATCAATTTTATTTTTATGGCAGGTCTATATTTTAGTCATTTCTTTTGTACATGTTTTGTTCAGTGTCAGAGCACACAAATTTGGGAAAATATGTTTATAGCTTGTACAGGAAATTGAAAACAAATTAGGTTGAATGAAAGGAAATAAAATAGAGCATAATATTCTGGGAGCACGCCAAACAGGTTGAGTAACAATTAATGAGATCTTTGTAATATTGTTCTCACCCTTAGAAAACATTTTTTTAGTTAATTTCATGTAAAGACTGATGTTTGCATCCTTTCATTTTAGAATGAAGGTAGCCACTTGTAAAGTGCTAATTCAAAACTCAATGCAGCTGGCCACCCCATTGAACAGAACAGTGTTCCCCTTCTTTCACATCTTACCTATGCAGAGTGCATTATAAATCTTGTTAAATTTAGGATTCAACCTCACTTCATAATTATTTCATTCATGAAATCAGTCTTGACATAAATTTATTTAATCTTAACACTGATTAAAGTGATTTTGTTTTTCTAAAAGACCAAATTATGTGTTGACTTAGTTTTTATTAACTTATTAATACATTTTCCCCTTATCCAAATATAATTATGTAAATAATAATTATGTTTTCAAGATAAAAATTTTGATTTAAAAGTTTCCCTGAACTGCATAACTTTCAATCAGCCAGTTGTAATTCCAGAATGTGAAAGTGCTACATGTAATAGTTAAGTTCCCTTAGCCCTAATGGGCCATCAGGGCAGATGAAGTGTAGAATTTATCTGTTTCTATAACCTCGGCATATAAAGGGATTGTGTGGTTAGCACAACGCCCAGCCGCCTTTACTTCCCCAACTTAAGTCAGGTACCCATTTAAAGCTGGAGGTACTTGTGGGATGACTTCGAAACAAATTTCACCTGGAAAAATTCCCATGACTTCCTTTAAAAAAAAAAGATCAGAAATAAAAAACACTACTTTAAAAATTAAATTTAAAAACAACAACCTAAATGTAGGTTAATTTTTTTATATATATTATTTTTTGATCTGTCATAATATTATATGACCCTTATTAATGTTTAATTAGTTTGAAAATTGCTTTGACTGTGACCATTTTAGATATGCTGCTATAAAAGACCTGCAGTTAGTTACAGTATTTCTGAGCTGAGATCTGCTACATTTTTTCAAAATTCATCCAATGGTGGACATTTGTTGCTCAGTGATCCATGGCCAGGCTCAAACTGTTGGATGGAGGCAAAGGAAAATAAAGAAGCCCACCAGTGGTGTTGCTCTGAATCACCCATGTGTGACAAATTTTATCAGATTTTTCCTGACTTGCCGTGTTCTTACCAAGTGTCTTTTGTTACTCGTAAGCAGTGCATTGCCTTTCATTATAATTCAATTATTTTGCAAATTATTTTTTTCAATACTATTATACATTTGTATCCAATATCCTATAGTTTAAGGTTCACCCTGTTTTCCGTTTATTTATTTTTAAAAACATCAAATGAATAATAGAAACTGCAGTGAATCTTTTGATCATGTTAATGTCTTAAAAATATATGAAAGGTACATGTAAGCACAATGCGATAGAAAATTAAATCATTCAACCAAAAAAATACCTTCTCATTATTATGAATGTATTACATTTTGTCCTTTCACACCAGCCAATGAGTGTCACAATACGAAGCATACCTTCGATACATGTTGTAATTGGGTGATTACATTTCATGCTCAGTGTATTGCATAATTAGGCATGCTCTTTTTTTTTCTCAGTACTTTATCACATATCACAATCAGCTACCATAAATATACAAGAGAAAAAAGGTTTTATTTGGACTTTTCCAATTTGTGTCACCTCCAACAACTCAATTAGCAATACTACTTCTGTTACCAAGCTTTGGCTTGTGATTTATGATAAAAGCTTACACCATTTCAGAACAGGCATCCATTTATATTTATTTATATTAAAGCTTCTGATATGAGACAATTTACTTTTTTTTCCCAAAACAAATTCCAAATTAGATAAATGGACTTTATAAAGTCACATCACAAATCTCTAGTGCGATGGGGAAGTTATCATGCAATTGAAAAAGTTTATATCAATATTTTGTAGTCTTTAAAAATAAAACAATAAAAGCCTTCATAAAACTGCCTATCACTTTTAAAAAAAATATATGCCAAACCTAACTTGATCATTTAACCTCAGAAGACTTTTTTTTAAACTTTGCAAGTTTTCTAATGTGTTATTTAATCTTCCCTTTTTTTTTTTAGCTTCTGCCCTTGGAGACGCTCATATCACCACACTTGATGGTCTTACTTATTCAATGAATGGTTGGGGGGAATATGTTTTGTTAGATGTTCCTAAAGAGAATTGTATGCTGCAGGTAAATTATTTTTTATTTCTGTTACATTGAGATGAATATTAAGTATTGTTGTATCCTGCAGCATAGAAAAACAAAGCAACAGACATTGGCTCTTATTTAAGTAACACTTTCAGTAAACTTGAGTATGTTCTCAAGAAATTATTTAACAACTTTTAAATTATGAATATTTCATCTGATTGACCTGGAGTTTAGGGATAGATTCCAAATACTGTCACTCACTTAATATCATGTCAGTTGTTTATAACAAAAAAAAATTAATTCAATGCTAGATTTGTATTTGAAAGATTCCTGTGACAGGTTTTAAAGATTAACTGTGGGCAGTGTACTTTTTTTTTATTTTTGAACTGGGGAAAAAAAATCACCAAAGCATAAAATTAGTACTTTGCTATACAAAGTCATAGTCTAAAAGCAATATACATGTACTATTGCAAAACAACATCAAGTATTAAATGTCTCATCTGTATGTTTTCCACTAAATGAATAAATGTTTGTTAACTATAATATCCAAGGCTCGAACAGGCCGAGTTGAGTCAAAAAGTGGCCAGATACTTAATGCTACAGTATTTATTGCTTTTGCTGCCAAACAGTCAAAGGAAGCTAGCTTTCAAGTTGAACTGGCTTTACCCAACACAAGTATGTTAGTAGTATTTGTTCATAAGAAAGGAAAAATATTGTGCATAATTACATGTATATCTAAGGCTAGAAATTTGTAAAATTTTTATACAATTGAGATAAAACATTTTTTCAAAAACAGAATTTTAGATTACTGTTATTGCTAATTTATAGCTTTTATTCTTATATTTTTATGGCCACTTTTTTAAACTAAATTTTATTAATGCAGACATCACAAAAATATCTATATATAGATGACATTTTGTAAAGATATTAATCTTTTTTTTATTTTTCAACAGCCATGAATATTTATGTTAATAATCAAGATATTACGAAAGAGTTTTATGAGAAAAAAGATTATAGTTTCTCCACCAATTCCCTAGCCATTACTCGTGAGATGAGGAACAATAAAACCACAGTAAAGGCAATATTTTCTTGTGGTGAGTGCACATGACTTAATGAAATACAGATAATTATTTTTTCTCATTTATCTCCATGAATGATTTTTTTAAAAAAGCTAACAATGAGAATCTTTTTAAAAAACTTAGTAAACCAAAATGTCTTTTATTTCCTAAAACAAATAGCCTACAGATGTGGGAAAACTAAATAGATTGTAAAGCTCATAGTGGAAGTCATACGATGATGATGTGATTTTATAGATATTTAGTTTACTGATTTGCAAATCAAACCATTGTTGAATGGCTTCTTTAGTTACCTTATTAGATAATACAACAATGGCAATTAGCTGATCTTTTTTTTTTTCAATGACAAGAATTAAATTTTTTTTTAATACAACTGTCTTCAGTTAAAACAAAATATCTTCTACATTAATTATTGTAGGTTTTGCTATGGAAGTACAGTTGGGTATTAAATCTTTAGACATTCTGATGCAAGTTGATCAAGTTTTAAAGTATAAAACACAAGGCCTCTTAGGCAATTACAGTGATGATATTAAAGATGATTTTCAGCTGTCTAATGGAACTGTTATTTCTGTTAACTCTACTGAAAGAGAAATATTCATGAGTTTCGTAAAAGATTGTAAGTATTTTAAATGCCTTGAAAATTTATACCTTAAAGTCGAATTTGATATAGTTGTGATTTGCTTATTGCTTCAAGATTTTCACATAAAAATATTTAATTTTTATGATATATTAAATTATATTTCATTTTAAACAGTATAGTCCTACAAGTGATAAGATAAGTCACAAAAAGTCATATTTCTTTTTAACTTATCATTTCAGCTTCTTTTTAAGACATACTGGGTCATTTTTGAAGCATCTAATATAATAATAGCGGTCTGGGTTCTGCATTAAATCAAAAGCAGAAAACAAGAATTCAAAATGGCGTCTGCCATTGTCTCGATTCGATAAATGTTTTTTTTTTAAATCTACAGTTTTTAATAGTTTCTGCTGTTTTTAAATATGAAACCCAAAGGCCAAAATCTGAAATAATTCCATTTAAATATTTTTTTTTTTATTTATACAACATATTTCATCATTAAATTGTAATAATATCATGAAAAAGTCGGATCTGTCCGAAACCGAAAACAACCTTGCCTACTGATCAAACCTAAGGGAATATAACTCTATGTAAAGGTTTACCAGGGTACAGCTAGTCATATGTAGTTGCTGTTACAAAAAAGATTACTTGCGCTATGTCCATCTCTTTTCCAGATTTCATTTAATGGTTTACTAACAAAAAAAAAACACACTGAAGAAATCATTACCAACAACAAACAAACAAAATAGTTGTGTGGGACTGTCGCAAATCATAATTTACTTTACTGATATGGGGGAGGAGAAAAGTGTCATTACTATAGAATTTTTTTCGTTATGCATTTTCTTGAAGAAAAAATTGGGTGCTGGGGATATTTTATCAGATGTATTGTATTTAACTAGAAATGTTATTTAGTCAACATTTCAATACATCTAAATGCAAAACTTTCATTAGCATATTACACCAAGCTACAATTAAGCATAAATTATTTCGATTTAATTTAACCTGTGGCAAGCTGCATATTCTTACTGAAGCATGGAGATTAGGAAAAAAAAGGGAATTAAATAATAATAAAGGAACTAAAAGTAAATACTGTACAGTGTGATGCAGCTTTGTCTAAACTTAGAAAGGGCTAATTAAAATTTTGCAAATCTTATCTGGATATTTCTTTAAAAAATGTGATTAGAGCCTGAACTTCAAGCTTAGACCTTATGACCAATCACCTACACATAAATGATAGACAAATTCATTGATGGAAAGCAGCTAGGTTTCTAAAACCCATTGAAGCACATAAAATATTCATAAATGATTTAAACATATATTTGCCAAAAAAATATAGTTTTTTTAATTTAATTAATGGCTATTGAAAAGGGTCACGTTAATAAAAACTGATTTAATCCTACTGCCCTTCACTGTATCTGCTCTAGTTTATTGGCATGATGCTTACTTGATTCAAACCAGAGTGCAGTGTATTTCACATCTGGTGTCAATTTCTTTTTATTTTTCAATTACAATTTTTTTTACATCGATTAGTTTTTTTTAAAAATAAAGTATGAAATAGAATTGTTTAAAGAGATTTTAATATTAGGTGGGAGATAAAATAAGGTTCTCATTTTCTAGTATGTGACACAAAACAATCAAAATGAAGATATACATGTATAGGCTTTATCATTTTAAATTTAAACCATTTTGTTGTAGAAAAAAAATTAATATTATTTTTTTTTGCAAAGATGTTTGTAGGGTTCTTGCTGGCAATTAAATAAAAGCATCCTTTGAAATGTGTTATGTTATGTTAAATAGCAAGTACACGTATATCTTTTTAAAAGTTGCAAAAAATAGGGCATATTGTGCTGAATTTTAGGATATAAATTCACGCAACCTCTTTTTTAAGTCATAGAAATCTGAGTGCCCTGGTCATTATAATTTAAATCATTTATAATTGGTGTTTCACATAACTAAGAACCATTTCGATAAAATCAGCTAATCTGTGAAAGCTTCAGAAATGTAATGTTTATTTTTTAACAATATTTACCACTGAATAACTTGGATTTTTCTATTTCTAACTAGATGAAGTAAATTCATCAACAACCATATTTACATATGAAGCAGGGGAAAGCCATAAAGATTATCATCATCCAGAGTTTGTTCCCTTGTTTCTTGATGAAGTAGATAAAAACATATTGAATGCAGCCATAGAATTCTGTGGAGTAGAAAATTTGCCCTGTGTGTTTGATTTGGCTGCTACTGGAGACTTGAACTTTGCAAGACATACCAAAGATACTAAAAATGAAACTGATTCTATGATCACTGGGTTAGGTAAATTATTCAGTCTTTTTTACAATGAAAGCACATTAAGTAGTTATAAGGTACTAGTAATTATGGACCTGGTCTCAACATGTGTTCAGCCTAGGGAAGAAAAGTCACCCTTAAATAGTGATAGTACTTCATTAATTTTTTTTTCATTGCTAGTATGATGGGGTATTTCATAAATGCCAAACCAGCTTATTTAGAGCGCATAAGTGCATGTCAGCCATGCTTACACAGTGGCGGTTTATGTACCTTGCTTTTCATCCATAACAGGCAGAGGGGCAGGGTGTTGTATGCATGTCTCATCTGCTATAAATGGATGGCTGCATAAGTGTGCTTGAGGTAGCTGACAAAGTGGAAAGGTGTTGTGTGCCAACCACCGCCAGCTGCAAATAAAAAAACATAGTTTCATTTTTTTATTATTTATATATATATTTATGTAAGATAATTGAGAAAATTTCTGTTCTCAGTTAACAAGCCTCCTGAAATTAAAAGTCTGAACAGCTCTTCTTTTGTAAACAATCATTGGCATGTTAAAAAGGGTAGAACAGCTTATCTACAAGTTTTGGCTGTAGATGAAGATGGTGATGCACTGTCCTTTATACTAGAGGGAAACTTAACCAACATAAGTGTAAGCAGTGAAGGAGTGATAAGATTTACACCAGGAAGTATTCCACCAAGTAGTCTTGTGTATGTATGGCACATTTTTATCACACCTAATTTTAATAAAATAATGATGCTGGTAATTAAACAGTCTCAATATTTAAATTTGTGACTACCAAATGTTAATGATTTCAGAATTAAAGTAAAGGATTCTAAAGGTGGTTCTTCCGCATCAGTTCTCATTCCATTAGTTTACTGTTCAGAATGTAATGGTCATGGCAGTTGTGACACAGAGTTATCCCCCATCATTGATGGAGTGGAAAAATTCAAGTGTGAATGCTATCCAGCATATACAGGTAAAATACAGGTTATATTTTTTTAGATTTATTGGTTTATGTTTGATAAGACATACCTTTTTTTCAATTATACATTTTCTAGATTCAGTAACTACTCATTTTCCTTTTAATGTAAATCTGAATGTCTTTTGATTTATTAGTGAATTTTTTTTTATTTACCATGAAAAAAACTTTTATGAAATACTCTGACCTTTATATGCCAGATTTATACTGTTAAGAAAACCCTTGTTCATCTTTTTTTATTAACTAGGTGAGGAGTGTGAATCAGAATTAGATGCCTGCTCTTTGTCACCATGCCAACTAGGAAGAGTCTGCACAGATTTATCTGCTCAAGAACAAGGAAACAGCACAGTTGGATATAGATGTGGACCTTGTCCTGCAGGATTTTCTATTGGAGATGATGACATGTGTTTAGGTACTGTTTAATTTTTTTAATAGTTTTTTAAAAAACAATGGACAACACTTTATTAATTATCTAGAAAACATTTTTAATAGAGCAATACAGTCTATCAAGCATAACTCAAGATAATTGAAAATATGAAGTATATAACAGAAATATTTAGGAATTTAAACATTTAAAAAGTAAATTTAAACAAAGGATAGCACATAAGAAAAGAGCTCATACATGTAATTAGTTAATACGGAAGAGATTTTTTTATAAAAAGAGTTGTGTTAAATGTTTTGTTTCATTGGTTTAGATAAAATAAATAATTATGAACAATTAAATTTTTTCCTTCTTATAATTATTAAGATTCCTGGGTTTTTTTTTAATTCAGATATAAATGAATGTGATGAAAATACTTGTGCTCATATTTGTACCAATACATTTGGCTCATACATATGCCGCTGTAATGCAGGGTTTAGGCTGAATCTAACCAACCAAAAGAATTGTACTGGTAGGCAGTCTACAACTAAACTAATTCAGTGAAATTATTTTCAATAATGTTGATTTTTTATTTTATTTACCGTTTATTTCTTGCAAAATAAATTTGTATTTATATATCCACTCTACATACATTTTTATTAGTCATCCTGTTATTTATTTCATTTGATGTTTGCGATGATGTAGATATAGATGAATGTGCAGAAAGAACAGCTTTGTGCCAACAACTATGTCAAAACACAAAAGGCAGCTATACCTGTGCATGTTCAGATGGTTACACAATACACAGTGATGGTTTTCAATGTATTTTAGGTATATTTTTTACTTAAATAAAAATGGGCTTTAAATAGCTAGTAAACGGTCAATTTGGTCAGTTGGAGTTTATCGTAGTTGTAGATGTACCATGTACAACCTTTCATAGAGATAGATCATAGTTCAACTTTTAGGTTATGGTGAAGAGATCAATGTAATTATATGGGTCTATTTATTTTATGTTATCAATGAAATTGAGGAACTTGTTTTTTTTTTTCGTTTTAACAACCTTAAAGATTTTTTTTAAAACATCTATTGAATCGAGATGCATGCAAGAAGCCATTACTATTTCAACAGGAAACAGTGTTCTTGATTCTTACTTTGAATATACGGCAGACTTGAGAGGGAAAAATATTTATTTAGAAGATTGTGCATTTAAATTTATAATTGGGTTTTTTTTATAAATATAAAAGAAAATATCTTGACAGAATGCTTTACCTACCATAATTATTGTTTTTTAAAGATGTCAATAAAAAGACTGACTGTCAAAAATGTCAACAGACATGTTTAGTGAACCAAAACACGATTACTTGTGGTTGTAACAGGGGCTACAAGATGGATCCAAATGATGTCACTAAATGTATAGGTAATTAAACTTTTTTGAATGAGTGATAATAAATAATTACAACAATTATTTCCTAAGTAATGTTCTTCCATATAAAAATGAATCTATTTTCCTAACTAGATATAGATGAATGCGTGGAAAAAAGGGTACCTTGTTCCCAAAATTGCATTAATACTGAAGGACATTATAGATGCTCGTGTCAAGTTGGTTTTCAGCTAAATGTTGACAATGTCACATGTACAGGTAAGCATTATATTAGACAACTGTATTATGTCTTTTAGTGCTGAAAGATTATTATCATGTGATTCTCTTAGTTATTGAATAGGTAAAAATGTAGCTTTTTGGCACAGCATGTATTAAAAATAATAAAGTATAATGTTATATTTTTAATTTTGTTCTTATAAATGTATACTATAATAATATTTTTCTTTTTAGAATTTAAGAGCCCTGACTATGGTCATAACTGCAACAGCACCTGTGATTGTGGCATCTTCGGGAATTGTCATCCTTCTGATGGATGCCAATGTCAAGATGGTTGGACTGGAATAAGATGTAATGAAGATTTTAATGAATGCACTGTTGCTGATGCATGCCCACTTGATCAGCTGTGTAACAATGTAGTTGGGAGTTACCATTGCAGTTGTCACAGTGGATACACAAAAATAAATGGAAACTGTACTGGTATCTAGCATTAATTTTATTATACATATATTTATATATTTAGTTTACTTGATGGAGTTAAAGTTAATTTTTTTTTTTGTATTCAGAAGAGCTAAAAAGAAAATGTTCATGCTTTTCTTTGGAACAGATATAGATGAGTGTTCAGATTTTCAGTTAGGTCTTCTCTGTAGTGTAAGACGTCATGAAACTTGTGTCAATACAGTTGGTAGTTTTATGTGTCAGTGCATAGAAGGATTTCACTTAACTAAGTTCTCTGCTTGTGAAGGTAACAGAATTATAATTTTTGATTTTGTTTTTCTATTTGTTGCTGTTTTTTTTTTTTATAAGTTGGTAATATATTTGTAATCTTAAATTATGTTAACAATTTAACGTCATATTTAAACAGACATTGATGAGTGTAGCTCTGGAATAGATGATTGTGAACAGCTGTGTGAAAACACACCGAGAAGCTTCAACTGTAAATGCCATCCAAGTTTCTGGAAATCAGTTGATAGGAAACATTGTGTTGATGGTGAGCTAATGTTTTTTTTTTTTGTATCTGATCCTTTTGATTTTGTTGAGTAGATATATTTATACTGAAATGTTCATTTTTTGCGGATTTTAGTGTGACCTGCTGTGCAAAAAAAAAAAATTAAGTTTGTTCAAAAAGTTTCAAACATAAAATTATACTACAGTGCAATAAAGATTTTTTTTTTTTTTATGTAAACAATATAGTAAAACAGATATGTAAGAATCAGAACATGACTTGCAGTCACAACTGTACTGTAGACATCGATGGAAGACCATTTTGCATTTGCCCTCGTGGTTATCAGTTGATTGGATCAGACATATGTCAAGGTCAGTATCAAAAGTAGTTTTATAATCACTAGAAATTAAATCTTGAGTATAATTATGTTGTTATTATTTAAAACAATTTATTACTAATTATTTCCCTGTTAGTATAAAATCTAAACAAATACTGTTAAATTTGTAATAAAAATTTAATACACTGTAATCAATCTTGTATATTTTAACTGTTCAGATATTAACGAATGTACTACATCAAATCTAAACCTGTGTTCCTTTAAAGAAGGATGTAATAACACTGAAGGCGGATTTACCTGTTCATGTCTTGCTGGTCAAAAATTAGATAATGATGGCAGAACATGCATTGGTAATATTATATAATCATTTGAAGTATTAACCTATACAGCTATCATATTATTTTGGTATATGAAAAATATTTTGTAGGTCATATTAAGATATTTAGTAGGCAAATACCATGTACATGTGTTTATTTATTGCATTTTGAATTTTTCTTTACACATTTCCAAAAAATTAAAAGAATTATAAACTTTTCAATTAATTTCATTTTTTATTTAAAGTCTAATCAAAAGTATTATGTTTTAGACTGTGCCGGTGATACCTGGGGCTATCAATGTGCTAATCAGTGTGCTTGTGGTTTTGGGTCAGATCGGTGTGATCCAAAATATGGTTGCATCTGTAAACCTCCTTATACAGGTAAATCAGCTGTGTTCAATCAAGTACAGTGTATCTCCAGGAGGGGTGGGTGGGTTCTTTTCTTTTATATCCATTTGTTTTTGAATTATTAGTTTGGGAGATATTTTTCTAATAATAAGTTTCAGAATTTAAAATCAAGGTACTATATCAATCTACATGTTGCTTCAAAAGAAAAATCAGTACAAATTTAAAACATCCTTTATACTAGGACAATACTGCACTGAAGATGTAGATGAATGTACTACAGGTCAACAAATTTGTTCCCTCAATGAGATTTGTGTCAACAAACTTGGAAGTGCTGAATGCCAGTGTCAGGTTGGATTTTACCTAAAAAATGGAACATGTTCTGGTAAGTCTCAACCAACTTGTGTTGTTGTTGCTGTTTTTTTGTAATTAAAAAAAAAATCTTCCATTAAGTATCATTAATACCTGCACATCTTTAATATTTTTTCAATCATCGCTTTCATGTAAAAAATTTAACTGTGCTAAAGCCATTTCATTTTATTTTATTTTGGCACATTAAATGTTGAAATGGATATTTAATATTTACTTTTGTATGAGAAAATACATATATTCAAGACAATATTGCTATCAAATATTAAACAAAAATTGACACATTTATTACAGTGTGGTAGAGTTTCTTTAACTGATATTTTTGTGATCTGAAAAAAAAAAAGGATTTTGATTTGGTTCTTTATCTTGGTTGAACAGATATAGATGAGTGCAGTCAAGGGACACACCTATGTCAGGAAACTTGTATTAATGTGGAAGGTAGCTATAATTGCTCATGTTCTGCTGAAAAAAGTCTACAGGATGATGGACATTCTTGTGCTTGTAAGATTTGTATAATTCTACTCTGCTGAAAATTTTGCAAACATGTATTTCTTTCTTTCAGAGTTAAAAATCTTTGATAAGTCCCATCAGTACACACATATACATGCACTTGGTTTGAAGTAATTCATATACAGTTTTCTTTTTTAAATATTTGAATTTGGTTCCACTTTTCTTTAAGGAGCTCAACTCTGTGTAATTGTTTTTTTTTTGTTGTTGTTTTTTGCATTTCATTTCTACTCATATTTCTTCCATCATAAATGAAGTGATTACTTTATAATAAAGAATTAATTTAATAATCTACTTTAAACCCATTTTACATTTCTTTTTATATGTATCAAAAGTTTATATAGAATCAAACTTATTTTTATATACAAAAAACTTCATTTAAATTAATATGTGATTAAAACTGTACATTTTTCCTTGACTGACACAATCCAACTATGTGGATATATATACAGAAAACTTTTTAAAGTACCATATTAGAGCACTTTACAGTAGAAAATAACTAAATTGACAATAAATAAGTGTATTAAATGACATTTAATTTACGCATGGCAAAGTTTATAAAAAGTTTATTTTATACGTGGTCAGCAAGAACTGTTGGTTGCCACAAAGTGTTGTCAAGTGAAACAGGGGAAATCATAAGTCCCAACTATTCAATGAACTATCCAGATAATACTAACTGTTCATGGACAGTAGCAACCAGCATTGCCAACTCATATATTTCTCTAAGGTTTGTGCAATAAGCGGGCTACTTTATTTTTTTTCATCTATAAAATTGATTTATTTTATCAATAAATTGTAATGTTACTTTTCTCTTGCAGTTTTCAGACCTATGAGGTAGAGGGCTGTCCATATGATTTTATTGAAGTCTATGATGGAAGCAGCAAGTTGGCTAATCTTCTGGGTAGATTCTGTAATTCTTTACCAGACACTGTTAAGTCAACTGGAAGTTCACTACACATAGTTTTCGTCTCAGATGAATCAGAGAACAGAAAAGGATTTTTAGCTTCCTATGTGGCTCAAGGTTAGTTTTTTAATGTATCTAAAAGTAAAAGACCCATCAAATTATTATCCAGACATCTTCTAAGCTATAATAGAGATACCATCATCTGAGACAATTATGATTGACACTTTTTTAATATTTTTATTTAAATTACTGTGTCTGGGTGTTCTGAGCATTGACAGATAACAGAAAAAAACTGTCAGGCTTGTGACCAGTGAAAGAAATCTATTTATAGACATTACAACACTTTCATCAAAGAGAGTGTTGACATAGAAGTGGTTGGTTCCATTGTGAAAACAATAGAATTCTTGCAAGCTGTGACCAGTTTGTAAATTTGCCGCTGGATATCAACCAGGTAAAATACTTAGGACAGTGGTAAACAAAGAAAGAAGTAACTGCTAGATGTATTGAAAAACTGGATTTCTCAAGATTCACTGGTAACAGATGCTTGCGGTTGTAGGAATGCTTAACGGCAGCAGTGAATAAAAAAAATATATTTCTTCTCAAGAACACTAGAAAATCAGTCTGGCAGAATAAAATATTTAGTTTGGCCATCAGGGTTGAAATGGTAAAAGGCAACAATCAGACTTTACAAAAGATGGACTAAATAACTATAAAAGTAAAAAGATTTAGTGTATTTTCTATACCTAATATAAACGTAATACATGAGTATGGTTAGCTGACTATTGTGAAGGGCTGGTGAGTGTATTTTCTATACCTAATATAAATGTAATACACATGTATGGTTAGCTGACTATTGTGAAGGGCTGGTGAGTGTATTTTCTATACCTAATATAAATGTAATAAATATGTATGGTTAGCTGACTATTGTGAAGGGCTGGTGAGTGTATTTTCTATACCTTATATAAATATAATACATATGTATGGTTAGCTGACTATTGTGAAGGGCTGGTGAGTGTATTTTCTATACCTAATATAAATGTAATACATATGTATGGTTAGCTTACTATTGTGAAGGGCTGGTGAGTGTATTTTCTACTCTAAAAAGTATAAAATTAAAAAATACAAAAAAGCATTAATTATGAAAAATACATTGTTATAAAAATTTACTAAAAATAAAATAATACTTCACTAGGATAAATTATAAAAATATTTTAGAATGTGTAAAAAAAACGGAAGTTAGGAAATAAAGAGGGAGAAGACATAGACAGTTATTTTGTTGTTATTAGTTTGTCTTCCAAAGAGATACGACAATATTCAAACTCTTTTCATGGCTAATATTAGTTAATCCATTTTTCCGGTCATACTTTCTTAAGTCAATAGTATTATAGTATATTTTTAAAAAATACTCACTATGATCTTTTTTTTCTGTTATGTAAATTTGTCAATTTTCTGTTATACATTAGATAATATATACATGATGGTTTTTGCTTGTTTAACTTTGATGTTTTACCTCCTACTTTAGAAATAGTTACAGATGTACTTTAGTTTTTTTACAAGTCTTTCTGAAAAAAAAAAATCACTGCTAATACATCACTCAAATTTAGAAACAGACCAGTTTTTCAAGTCAGTATCTGCACTGAAAAGAATAACTTTTTAAGAACAATAATAAAAAAAGAAATGCCAAAAAAATTATTGGGTTGAACTTTTAAAGGAATTAAGTTAATTGACATATTTCTAATTATTTAAAAATAATTATATCATTATTGGTTCAGATTGTATGAATATGTTTTCAAACTTTTATCTGCCAAATTTAAAATAATTGCAGTCTTAACCAATGCCTTTCTTTTATTCAACATTTTTGGTTGATACATGTATTTTCCAATTAGAGCATTGCAAAGACAAGAATAGTTCTCACACATGTCAAGTGACATCAACAAATCCTCGGAGTGAGTTGTGCACCTGTCCAGACTGGATGAAACTTAATGCTGATGAAACACAATGTTCAGTTACCAATGGTAAAGATATACCCTAGAATATTCAAGGAACCCACACTTTTTTATTTTTAAGTTGAACATTTTATATGTTACTAGTAGTTCTTTGTCTGAGTGGCAAGCATTTTTGTAGTGCTGGCCCTAGACTGTCTCCTAGTTTACCAATCTATAATAACAGCTCTGATGATTGGAGAGAACTTAATGAAGCCACAGATTACTTAATGCTATCAAGCCCCCTAAGGTGTTCTCCCCATCTTGTTATATATGCAAACCCAGGGAAATTAGTTACTTTTGCAGTGTACTCAAATTAATGGCCATGTAAATAAGACATTTATTAAAAATGATTTTTATTAGTCGAAGGCTATTATGCATATATTAATAACAGTTTCTTAGAGACCAAGGTTTGTAAAAAAATTTAATTATGATAACATCTTTTCAACATATTTTTATTAGTTTTATTGAGTACATTATCAAATATGTTATTGTCACTGGGTATGTTAACAATATGGAGTACTTTTGAAAAAAAAAAGTTAAATAAACTTGTCCTCACTGAAATTGTTTATACCACACATTTTTCTGACAAGCTCAATTTATCAAAACAGTCAATTTATATGGATTTAAGTTACAACAAATATGCATAATGTTTAGTTCAGTTTTTAAAATGCTTTAATGTCTTTATCTCAACATTTAAAAGAAAAATAGATAACAACATACATCCACATGGTCAAAATGAAATTTTGACAAGTTAGGCAGTTGATATGGTACATTATATGGATAGTAATGCTGTCTGTAATTTAAAGATTTAGTGCTGGCTTATTTCTTATTCTGAAGACTTGTGGTCTTTTTACTGTTTCAAATTTATTACTTTTTTAAGTTTTTTATATTTGATTATGTTTGTTTATTTCTCAGCATGCAACACAACAGTTCAGGCGTCATCAGGTTACATTGTCAGTCCAAATTATCCTTACAACTATCCAAACAATATCTATTGCCACTGGATCATTCAAGCAGGCAGTCATCTAAGAGTTAACCTCAGGTAACACACTTTTTATTAAAAAACACAGTACATCAAACTAGAGCACTGGATATTAACCTCTGAGCTAGTGGTCACCTTTGAAATCCCAGTCACTTAAAGTTTGAAAAATATATTTTTATATCATTTAGCTTATAAGTTAAGACATTAGGTGGCAGATTACTTTCCATTAAGAAAATAGGGTCCTGTTGCGAAACGCTTAGGAAACTTCTCTAAAGTTAACAGAAAGTAAAAATTAAAATTGCTGTTGGTTGACAACAATAAATCACTGAAATACATTTAAAAGAGTGACAATGGGATGGATGGTTTTGCACTACAACTGTTGACCTTGGAGTACCAGGTTTGAGCCTCAAGATTTTTTCAGGTCCTGGTGAATGTTCCTATGACTATAAAGGGGTGTCTGACAAAAATAAAATTGGAGAGGTTGAGGCGGCTGGGCATTGTGCTAGCAGCACTATCCCTTCATATGTCAACGCTACTGAATTCTATACTTCACCAGCCCCAGGGCTTATGGGAACTTTATTAATAGATCATGTAAGTGAGAGCGCCATGGTAGTCGATGGGTATAAATTTACTCAGAAGATGATTAATAAAAAGTTATTTTATTGGCTTCGTTGTTGGTCTCAGATCATCTTTATTGATGAAGTATGTAACAATGTTTGAATGTTTTCACATTGAAAAGGTTATGCATGATTAACCTTTTACAAAAGGATTATATCACAATGATAAATCACATGAGATTATTCCTGATGAAAGAAAATTCGCTTTAATACATGACTAAATGTGAACACATAAATGTGTCATGATGAGACTAGTTATTTAAAGAAAGAAAGCAATGTAAAACAAAAATAAAAACATTGAACTATATTTAGCTTGACACATGTTAAGAAACGTCTAGGTCACCAGTAGCTAGTTTTTTTTTTTTCTTCTTTGATATTTTTTGGAAACTGGGGGCATCTATAACTGCTCCTTAACTGCCTCATTCATTCTAGCAAGGGGGGAGGGGGGGCTGACAATGTGTTAATGTAGATGATTGTCCTAGTATTTACCTGTTTGAATGCGTTTTGTTTTTATTTGATCCTAATTTATTATTATTATTATTTTTTTGGAAACGTCATTTTAATCACATTTTTACCTATTAAATGTACTCCAACATGCGAAACATTAAAAGCAGCCAAAATCCCATTAATCCTCCAATAGTCCAAAATAATTTCCAAGAGTCTGATAAAACTGCCAATCTGGCAACCCTGGCTACCAATCTCATTGTAGACTTGGCTGGCACATGGTAGCATTTATTTATTTTAACCCACTTCACTTTCATACCACTGGAACATACTCACACTTTACTGTTATTGTTTAGTTTACATACTCACACTTTACTGTTATTGTTTAGTTTACATACTCACACTTTACTGTTATTGTTTAGTATACATACTCACACTTTACTGTTATTGTTTAGTTTCTCAGATATTGTAATGGAAGGAGGTGATGGCTGTCCCTATGATTACATCAGTATAAATGACGGTCCCAACACATCAACACCTCTACTGGGACGATACTGCAATGCAGATATATTACCAAATGTTCTGTCATCCAAAGCATTTTTACACATCAGTTTTAAGTCCGATGGCTCAGCCAGTAGCAGAGGCTTTAAGGCAGCCTTCTCCACTGTTGAGTAAAATTTAAAAGTTTATAAAAAAAATGTAAATATTTCAAAAAGAAAGAATCCCAGACTGTATTATTCACTATCTGTATAAAATGTACATATTATGAATACTATGTGACTTTCTCATGTATTATGAAATACTACATGGCACATTCCTTATACTCATCTATTCTATTTTTATTTTCTTAGTGCAAAATGTGTAGACTGTATGTTTTGAAATAATAAAATTTATTTAACAGAAATATAGTTTTAGCATGAGTATTAGTTTTTTATGACAAGGTAAGATATTGTGATGCTTACTAACATCCTGTATGTCATGCATGATCCTAGCTGAAACTCATAGCATACCCTACTTTATAAATAAACGGGTTTGGTAAGATAAAAAATAAAGTAAAAAAAAAACATACAAAAACGTCTATGATTTAAACAAGACTAAAGATATTTTAAAAATGTGAATTATGCCAGTTCAACTCTTGCATCCCATTAGTTTTGTCTTGTTTTGGTTAGTAGTATGGTCTAATTCACTTAGAAAGTGGCTTTATTTTAAACTTACAAAGCCCCATAGCGTGAAAATTCTACAGCAGGGGCCAGGCAATAGCAGGGGGGGCAGACAAAACGTAGGTGGGGCCTGGCCTCCCCCCCCTCCCGCACGCTACGGGCCTGAAGTTACTCCAACCTTTGCCGTTAAAGATAGAAACTTTGGAATGGGAAGAAGTGATGAACATTGTGATTTAGGAAAATTAGCAAATACATCAACGAAACAATTAGAGGGACATTCTAATCGGTTTAGAGATGGGGAAATATACCTACTGAAAGCATCAGCTAAGCAGTTCGAAAATAAGCACCACATGATTGAAGAGATGGTGTGCAATATCACTGCGGCATCTTTTCAAATAAAAGTGGCGTGGTTAACCGAGTACCACCAGGGTGAGACTCGTGAAACTTCGACAGGGTTCGCGTTGAACTAGACCCAGATAAAAACTACCAGCTGTTTTGAAATTTTAGCTCATTGGTACATGTGCATTGGACAAAAAATAAAGGTTGACCCTGTGCCTGTAAGCAGGAAGCGAGTGTTATTGACCTCAGTGTATCAATATATATATATATAAATATGTGTGTGTATATATTCACATAGTGTTTTTTTTCCTATTGGAAGAACGTATGTTTAATTAAGTGTAATTTGACCTAGTGTTGTACATGTCCAGTGTTTAGAGAGTAAATAGGGAGTCATAACTTTTATTAACCCGCGGCATTTGCGTCAGTATCATAAAATTGCCCCCCTTCATAGCGGATGACGTTGAAGGGCATGACTGAAGCTGTTGGTTCTCTGGTTCTCACATTCTGCGATATATTTCTAAACTGAATGCTTCTTAAGACCTGAAAAATATAGCGCAGGCTATGCCTATATAACTTAACACATTATGGTCCCCTTCCCTCATTGCACCTATCATGGTCCCCCTTCCCTCATTGCACCTACATTGGGCCTCTTCCCTCATTGTACCTACCTTGGGCCTCTTCCCTCATTGCACATATCGTGGGCCTCTTCCTTCGTTGCTCCTATCGTGGGCCTCTTCTTCGTTGCTCCTATCGTTGGCCTCTTCCCTCGTTGCTCCTATCGTGGACCCCTTCGCTCATTGCACATACCTTGGGCCTCTTCCCTCATTCCACCTACCTTGGGCCTCTTCCCTCATTGCACATATCGTGGGCCTCTTCCTTCGTTGCTCCTATCGTTGGCCTCTTCCCTCGTTGCTCCTATCGTGGGCCTCTTCCCTCGTTGCTCCTATCGTGGACCCCTTCGCTCATTGCACATACCTTGGGCCTCTTCCCTCATTCCACCTACCTTGGGCCTCTTCCCTCATTGTACCTACCTTGGGCCTCTTCCCTCATTGTACCTATCGTGGGGCCTCTTCCCTCATTGCACCTATCTTGGGCCTCATCCCTCATTGCACCTGTCTTGGGCCCCTTCCCTCGTTGATCCTATCGTGGGCCCTTTACCTCCTTGTTTATTAAGGTGCCTTTTTGGATGTTTTAACCGGACTTGGATTTTTTTTTACTTATTATCTTTAGTTCTCACAATGATGTTCGCTATCAGCTAATTAGTTGTTTTTTTTCTGCATCTGATCTTTCTCAACACAATGCATGTAACAGAAGTATAGAACAAATACAACCAGGAAGATAACTCTACTAACCTCTTGGATCGATTATGTAAAGTAAATCTTCCCGGTACTTTGGGAAGACATTTTAGTTCAGTTTTTGTGTTGTCTTTTGTATGGATTAGTTTGACAAACTATGCGAGCGAATAAGAATCCCCACTATCAGTAAACTTTCAGTAAAGGTTATAATAAAATCTATTGCAAAATGGTCTAAACTGGTCCTTTTACCTAGACTCCCCTCCCCCAACACCCTATCTCTAAAAGTCTCCGCCTATGGGCCACCAAAAACCTAAGAACAGCTTTTGCTATGTAGTCTTGATTTGTAATTGTATCAGTAATACAAGGTGTTATGTTATCTGAATTTAAATTAGGTTTGCAGGTCTTTAAATAACAAATATATGGCCTGTATTTGTCATACTCATGGTGGATTTTTATTTAAAAAAAAACCAATACGAACTAATTGGTTAAAAAAAGAAATTCCGAGAGCCTTTCTATCTATTATTGTAAATACAAATTTTTGTGCATTGTATTTTTTTTTTTAGAAAATACAATTTTTGGAGATTTTTTTTTAAAGAATGAAAATGAGCTCAAACCAGCCCCGTGTGGAGTGCCCCCCCCCCCCCGCTGAAAAAAAAGAAGAAAAAGAGGAAAAAATAAAGAAAAAGTAAAGGTGCCCCCCTTGCTGGGTATTGGTGCCCCCGTGCTGACTTTGACCTGGATACGGGCCTGGCTCAAACTTTTAAAAGAATATGTGGTCCTATAAAAGTAAAGTTCACTTAGCCCCAAAGGATTCATCTGTTTCTGCAACCATGGCATATAAAGGGATGGTGCGGTTAACACAACGCCCAGCCGCCTTTCCTTCCCCGACTGAAGTCAGACCTCACAGAAGATCGAACCCGGGACTCTTCGGGGTCAAAAGTCGAGAGCTCTACACCAGTGGTCGCCAACCCCCGGGGGGGGTCGTGCCCTCTTCCAGGTGGGCCGCGGTGAAATTTATCAAACGCTGATCGGTCCGTGGCGAGAAAACGATTGGGGACCACTGCTCTACACCACTCGGCCACTAGTAACTCGTGGTCCTATACCTATGGTATGTATTTTTTTTTTTAACTCTATTTGATTTTCGCCTTTTAATAAATTTAATATTAATGGTTACAGACACACTAAAAAAAAAGATACATACGTAATAGGATTGTGATAGTAAAAAAATAACTTTTTTTTTTTAATTTTGGTAACGTTTTATTTTTAAATCGCTAAGTAAAAGATTCCCATAAGTCGACCTAGATAGTTTTCCCGCCTCTCATCCTATATGTCTAGGGCCCACAAACTTTCAAGGTCATACGAAAATATAAACATGAGATTTTGAGGGCCCCTTATCTCTTTTATATGCAAAAGCGCCTTGGGGTGCACAGCGAACAAAGTATTGCCCTGGGTAAAGTCGCCTGTTTCTGGTGTGTAAAGGCCCTGTAAGGATGAGATGAAATCTCTTAGATCTTATAAACCACTAATAGGACGGTTTTTATGTTGCCCTTCTTTCATGGAGGCACCACGGATCTTGAGCCAAGACCTGAAAAATTTCCTTGGTCCTCACCGGAGTTCGAACCAGACATTTTCAGGTCGACAGTCGAGCGCTTTACCACACGACCATCCGTCCCCTGTTTCTGGTAGCCATAGCCGTAATCAGGGCCGGATTTAGATCTTATAAGGCCCTATGCTATTTGAGATATGGGGGACCCTTTTTCAGTCCAGATATTATATGTCAATGCCAAACTCTTTAAGTATGCATGACAATTTGCTCACTCGTGAAATTTTCGGGGTCCTCAAGAAAGTGTGTGTGGGAGGGGGGGCTAAGCTATGGCTTGTGTAGCTTATACGCAAATCCTGTACTGTGCATAATCCCTCCAAAAGCGAATAGCTTGAAAATTCTAGCCCTCTTGACTTTCGGAAACTTTCTGTGTCTCCTTTTATTAAAGTCGTGCGGACTTATGACGCTGTCCAGTCCCAGGCAGCATCGTAGCGTGAAAATTCTACAGCAGGGGCCAGGCATTCTACAGCAGGGGTCAGGCTATAGCGGGGGGGGGGGGGGCAGGTAATACATTTTACTAAGTAGAACAAATAAGCAGAGGGGGCCAGACAAAACGCTGCCCCCCGCACGCTACGGGCCTGGTCCCAGGACAAACTCAGATACCGACAGGCCCATTTCATATAATGGGTCTAAAATGTACAAAAATGTGGGTCTGTTGACCCAGGACCACTACAAGGGCGATGAAACCCAAAAACACTTGTCTGGGGGCCCAGTTAAAATAGAAAGTTATTTGTATTTATTTATTTTGCTGCAATGAAGTGAGAGCTTTTATGGGTGGTGGGGGGAACAATCGCCCCCCCCCCCCCATTGTCATAGCTTGTTGGGATCTGCTGGATTACCTCACTTCCGTTTCTTCTAACCTTCAATTTCTGACCAGAAAATATCGGCATTAGTACACGAATTAAGTAATATATATATATATATATATATATATATATATATATATATATATATATATATATATATATATAAATTATATTTACCGCATGCAGATGTTATTGATTGATCATAATAGATATTAATATTAGGCCTAAATCTTTGAAGAGGAAGTATGAACAGCACAGTGTATGTGTGTATACATGTTCACTGGCCAATATATAAAGAAGAAAAGATGCACAAGAAAGTTGAGAAGTGAGGTGTAGTCACAATACTCTCTGTTCTCAGTCCTAGGTATATACACAGATAATGTTTACACTGGCTATATATACATATATTTTCTGCTGAAAGATTATTGGCCTATCCTTATTAAATTTTTTTTTCTCAGAATTCTGCGTTTTTTCAATATTCAAAATATGTAGTTTTTTTTCTAAATGAACTTTTGATAGTAAACTCACTGCTGCTATTTCATTATAAACCTGAAAATTATTTCAGTTTAATCAAAACAATCTTGATACCAAAAGAGTTCATGGGCTGAGTAAGAGAATCTTTCAAATGTCAGAATGAACTTTTTTTTTACCGAAATAAAACCTTTTTTTACCGAAATAAAACCTTTTTTTTTACCGTAATAAAACCTTTTTTTTTTTACCGAATTAAAACCTTTTATTTTTATGTGCACTTCTTTGAACATTGTATCAATTTTTTTTCAGAGAAAATGGATATGTCAATCTGTTATAGACTTTTCTTTTTTGTTCTTCAAATATCTATTGCTCACTCACAATTCAATACAGGTAATTCTCTAATTTTTTTAAAACAATAACAACTCTTACTATTAATTAGCTAAATGTAAATTGCGGGACCCCTGCAATGCCCGGAGCCAAATTCGGAGCAATCGACCTAAGGCAGTCCTGTATATATATATATATATATATATATATATATATATATATATATATATATATATATATATATATATAATGGAAAATGTTGACATAATTTAACAAAAGAGACAAACTGGCTCACTGCGAGCCGCATCTGGCCACTTCTGGCATGCAGCCTACAAACAATCATTCAAAATGACTGCATTATACCTAGATGTAAACAATTGTTGTGAAATGTTTCTATTCAGGTTGTGGTGGCGAGTATAGTGATAGATCTGGTGTAATCAAATCACCAAACTTTCCCAGCGCTTATCCTGACAACTCAAGATGTTCCTGGAAGATTACTGCCGACGCTAATGGGGTCATTGCTCTGAGGTATGCAGTAGAGAATATGTGTGTGTATATATGTGTGTGTGTGCTCTTCAAGTTGTGCGTTTTATTCTAATTTTCATGACTTTTGACGCAGACCTCCGGTATAATTGACAACTGTTCACTCTTTTGTGTGTGTGGTATTTTCTTGTTTCAAAAGTCTGTTACAATCTGTCTTTGTATCATATTATATAATATGGTACCTCAATAGCGTAAAGCTATCCTCTAACCAAACCGAATTTCGCGTATCTAGGTAGCTCGCGAAATTCGCCCCTCTTTCGCGGCAATGTATTTATATGGAGATGCTCAAACCGCGTAGAATTTCCGCGGCGGTGCAGAGAAATTTCGCGGCAGAAACATCGACTCAAATGAAAATCATGGTTAAAATTGATATAAATGTCTTAAAATTAACAAATAAGACTTACATTTATATATAGCAACTTAAATTATATCAGATTATACCAAAAAGTAAGTGTTTTTTTCACTTTTTACTTGTAAAATACCATAACTGTAGAAAATATATCATAAGAAGAAAATGTCTGCCGACATCTTCAAACAAAAAGAAAGAAAATTTAAAAAATCATTATATCCGGTCGGCTGACGCCTACGTTCGCTTCGCTTAGGTGTAGCGAGGGTTTTTCGCGCTTTGAAAAATCTCACGTGAGAAATAGCGCAGCGGAACGCTTCGCTTTGATTTGAGGATAGCTTTATTGTGGATTTGGTCTAGGAGCGTTTAGGTAAGATATCTAAAATTTAGTTATTGTTCTAGGCTCCGCACTTGACACTAGCCCGTAGGTTCGCTCATTCAAGAGTATGCCAAATGTTAATAAGATTGACTCTCTTTACATGTTTAATACGGTACCGGAAAACAGGGACATTTTTAAGTTCATCGCAGGCACTATGCACTTTCAAAGTCGAAGGCCCTCCCCATCTTCTTTTTTAATATTTTTCAAGAATGCACCCGCACTTAACGATTTGAAATCTAAATAAACATTTGAGGACGTCATATGTGACTTTGCTAAGACAAAGAGCCGAAAAGTTAACATACTGTAATTTACAGATCTGCAGCTTGACGTGCTCATCTCACACGGTTATATATAGTTACTTTAATACAAACATTATTAAATTGTATTGGCAATCTGTACTTGTTTTCACTTTATGTTCTGGCTTTCGTAGGCCCTTGAAAAGTCCGTAGGCCCTAGACACAGTGCCTAGTTGATAAAGCGGTCCTGCCTGAAATCATAGTGAACATTTTGGTAAGATTGATTTCAATACAACTAAAGGGTAAGCCTCCCAATGGAGCTTCACACTTACAGGACAGATTAATTAGCCAAGCCAATATCGACCTTTGCGGGTGTAGAACCCGATTATGAACAATGTAGTTGGGGGCCCCAGTTTCCCAGCCAGCTGGCTCCGAGGTGTGTAAAAATCTTAAAAATATGACAAAAAAAATAACTTGTGCTTTTTTATTAAAATAATGTCGTTTCTCCCTGTAAAAAGAAATGGATTATTGTGTGTTCTTGACAAGCCTAGACTATATAGCCTACATACATCCGTTACATCTTATCTAACACATAATTGCTCTTCGTATGCTGTATGCATTGTAACCGTGCGTTTCCCTTAGGCTAATGGTCCGGATAAATAATGTGTGTGTGTGTGTGTGTGTCTCCCTCAGGCTAATGGTCCGTACACGCTTCTCTTGTGTTCAAGGCAATAAAAGCCAAATGTTATTTTCTGTTTTGGTATTTCATACATTTCTTTGTTATTTCTGTTCATATCGTATTCTGATCATGTCAATAAAGGCCACATGTTCTTTTCTATTGCAGTATTTCGTATATTCTGTCGGATTTCAGCCAGCTTCAGCAGACTTTTCCACTAGTATTTTAATAGTTAGTGCACGTCGGAGCCGGAAGTAGGTTTAATATGCAGGGACTGCGCACCAATGAATCCCGAGGGGGGCAAAGTTCTCAATGTTATGGCACACCTTGATGACGTGGACATAATCCCGTTTTCAAAAGTTATTGAACTCAGTACTAGTGTTTTTAATCTTTGGAATTTATACCTAATGAAAGCGGAAAGACTTTTAAAATGTATATTCTTAGTCACAAGAGAGAGAAACATTTTGATCATTCAAGTTCTCATCCAAAATATTTTTTTTTCGCTTTTAACGGATTAATAGTTGGCTATATTACAACGACCATATTTTTCTTGGGGTAGTATGGGATGGGGGGGGGGGTAGGAGGGCAACCAGGGATGTGGTCACGCTTAATCCCGCCAAAAGGCTTTATTGCGCTTGTCTGTAAGACAGTAGCAAATGTCTAATTTATTATATACTTTTTGTTTTCTAAAATGGGCTAACTGAAACTATGCATTGTGATAATCAGAATTCGAAGGTAAACGTATCAAACAATAGTGCAGTGTGTTATGGGTAGCTTGTTAACACTTTTATGGATATTGAAGAAGGTTTAGTTGTCCCTGAAACAGTTCGGTTTATCAGTTGAACATGATCTGGAGATTGATATGAGACTCTGTCAGAGGTGGTATAGATAACTCCCACTGGGTACAGCATGGGCTGCGATATTCACAATAGTTCTTCTCCATTCAATCTTGTTAATTTTACTGCTATCTAAATTAGGAACCAAAATCAAGTAGGCTTTAACTTCGTTGCTTGTTTACTAGGAGTAAACCATACTTGTAGTAAATTTCTATTTAATCAGACAAATAGTTCATTTAAAAGATACGCTATTAAAAATAGGTAGGAGCATTGTCACTTGCTTACCATCTACCTATTTATGATAAATATAAGGATTAGCTCTGATTGTTTTTTAATTACATAATGTGATTAAATTCTTCATTCATTTTTAACGTTTTTAAATCAGTAAATGTAATTATAAATGGTATGCTTTAGTACTTGTTAATACTGTCAAGGCATCTGAGTATGAAGACATAACATGTAATTTTTGTAACATGGATATTATCTTTATTATGTTTAAAAATTATCAGATTTGATCATGTTGACTTGGCTGTCGGCTCCAACTGTCCAGACTCTGTGACAGTCTATGATGGAGACACTGATCTGTCTCCTGAGATTGTCCGTTTTTGTGAGTACAAGACCCCAGAGGAATTGTCAAGTATCATTATAAGATCCAGGGGGAATCAATTGCTCGTTAATTTTTCTTCAGATTATGTAAATCACAACTCTGGTTTCGATGCCATTTATTGGTCAGTGGGTAAGTGTACACATCAAGTTTTATAAGATGGAATAACAAAACTGTGTAAAGTGCAAATACCAACAGAGTGGTTGGTGAAAGTTTTATTTAGATCGTAAATGGCATGTCAGAAATTCAAAGTTGACCTAGCTACAACTTATCATTCCAGTCTGTGAACCATTCAAGTATGGTAATGAGTCATGTGACAAGCCATGTAATTGTGTGCAGTCCAACACTCGCTTCTGTCACTCGGTGAATGGGACGTGTGTGTGTAAAACAGGTTGGAAGTCAGCTGATTGTTCTGCAGATGTTAATGAATGTACCCAGTCCAGAGTTGAGCTGTGCCCTGATTATCAGCAGTGTAGCAACACTATTGGCAGCTACAGTTGTGATTGTAAGCCAGGGATGGTGAAAAACTCTACTAGGCATTGTGAAGGTCAGTGTATTTTCATTATATGAAATCCCATAAGTAAGTGATACATACTGTTGATATCAAACACAGATTTTATTAAGATTTTTTGGTGATCTCATATAACAACTTCTTTTACCAAAAAAAAATACATTTTTAACTTCATAATGTTATTAATATACTGTGTTATGTCTGTGTACCATTAATATATTGTTTTCCAAACTTTTGACATCTGTGCACCAGAGGCGTACCTAGGTTTGGGGGAGGGGGGTCCAAATTCGAAAGTCCCCCTGGGCCCCAGCTTGAGGGAGGCCCCAAAATTATTTTTTTACATTAAATATCAAGTACATTATCTCATGTCATGATGTCGAATGTCAAAATGCAGGGGCCCCCAAATAGGCCAAACCCCCCCCCCGGCCTCCAAATCCCTAGGTTCGGCACTGCTGTGCACCTCTTTATTTATTTTAGTAATACTGTTTACCCTTAGTAAAAATAAAACAAACTTGCATATTGCTTTCATGTTCATGGTTTCCCCTGGTATTTTAATGTTTTCACTTTGACGTGCAGGTTCTCAGCCAAATGCACCACATGCCTCCACCAAATTCTTTGTATACCCTTGGTGTACTGCACTTTGGAAAACACTGCATTAATTTAACACAATACTATCCTTTGAGTTGTTCACATTTTTTGTTTAACTTTGTTGAACAATATTTGTCTTTCCTCTAAATTTTTTTGATAGTGGATAAAACTTTGGGATGCACCAAGTCAAACTGCTCCCATGTCTGTGCCAAGGTTCCTTCCACCACTCAGACATCTTCCTTTAGTGAGCAGTGTTATTGCCCACATAATATGATGCTTAATGGAACAAGATGTGCAGGTACATTTTTTATCAATCATATTAAATATAATATTGTCAAATGCTCTAAAGTAAATTTACAACAGCACAGGAGTGGGTTTACAAAGACAGCATTTAATAATGTATTTAAAAATCAAGTATTACTATGGCTACTGGTGGCTTCATCATCATTACTCTGTTGCTCTTATTTCACAAAGTCACTGCTTTCAATATGCAACATGCATCTGAAAAAGAAAGCTAATTTATAGCAACATGCATCTCAATAGGTCATATAGAAGTTTTACCACTGCTAGTTCAACAATGAAACTTTCTATGCAACACAATGAGTTATAAATACATGCATAATCACATAAAGTGTTAGCCTCATGATATATTAGTCAGCAAGAAAAAAAAATGTGTGATAGAATAATTTCAATGGTTGTTGATGAATACTGCAAAATATTTTTAAAATAGCATATCTGTTAAGGTTATTATCTCTATTATAGGCTTATATTATATTACAAGATAAGTATGTGTCTTAACAAGTGAACAAAATAGTTGTACTGTTTATTGGTTAAGAGTGCCCTCACTTGAGCTATGGAGACGGCTGCAGATTTCAATGTAACTGTGTGGCTGACAACACAGAAAGATGTGATCCAGACACAGGTGGATGTATCTGTAAGCCTGGTTGGCGTTCTAGTAACTGTTCCTTAGATATTAACGAATGTGAACTTGCAAATGCTGTCTGTGAACCCACTAAAGTATGTGTCAATAGCATTGGCAGTTTTCGTTGTGAAGGTAAGTGCATCATAGGCTACATTGTTTATACTTGTCTTAGCTATCTAGTCTACATGGTTAAAATTTTCACAATAATTTTGTAATTGAAATGTATACAATGTGTACAGAATCTTAAAGGGCTTCCTGATACCACCAAGTACCAGACACTTAGTAACAAGAAACACATTGGACAAGTTCATAATGAAGAAAATAACACTTGCTTAAATAAAAAAGTTTAATGTTACCATAGTCCATGATGGAAAGATATAACTTTACAGGTCTCACACTATAACACAAGTCACAGGAACTGAAACTCTAGACCACCGGTTATCAACTTTATGTAGTTCAAAACCCTCTTTACACCCCTGTGATCACTGCTGACTATCCTCTTATAGTCAGTCAATTCCCTTGACCCTCACAGGCTGTGCAGTTATTTCCACATATCCCTCTAGTGATCTACAGCCCACCTAGCCAAACAGGTTCATTTACCGGTCACAGATCACCTACCTACCCACTAATATGTAACACTACATTAAATCCAGAACACTCTATAATGAGATTAAAATACAATTCCAAATGGTTTTACTAGTTGGGTTTTTTTGTTTTTGTATTCTCTAAAATAAAGGATACATTTAAAATCTATCAGTGCATATTTCAATTTGTATGTACCATATCTCATTGAAATAAATAAATAAAACAATCAGCATGAAGTTTAATTATATTGTTTAACCTTACCAGATTGTCATTATGTTCTAAATGGATCAAATGGTGTTATTACCTCACTGAATTACCCCAACCCTGCTCCGCCATCATCATATTGTACCTGGCTGATATCTGTCAGTAATCCTAATGTCACAATTACACTGAGGTAGGTACCAATGGCACTAACTTAATTATGTATATATAGGAATAAATTCAGGACATCATATATGAAGAATGATTTTGCTATTTTTCCCTTCTAAAACAAAATTTGTTAGTACTAGAATTTGAAAATCACATTTTTTTTCAAGTCAATAAACCGTGCCAGTGTTCTAAACAATTAAAGCCTATGTTGAATTTGCTTGCTTACTTGCTTAATTTCATAGACTCATTGTGGAGCAAAGAGCTTCAGCAATAACTCCAAAACATTCTGTTTTATGAGGCCTTTTGCAGTTCACCCCATGTGGGGTTGCAACACTTCATTTCCTGTTCACTAGACCTCTCCCAGTGGTCTTTGGGTGGCTGGCCTATCGAGCATTGCCTATTTTAGTTTTGACATCTTTTTTTATGGCAGAAACAATGCTACTGGGGTAGGTAAAACAGACTAATTCCCTAAAGCGCTCTTTGCCAAAGGTGATCTGTGCCTGACATTTTCTAAGTTGAATTTACTCTATATACATGTAATTATTTTTTTGGCAACCCTAAGTACATTGTTTTAAGCAATTTTACATCAGCAAAATAATACCCATCAGTGGGTAAAGAAATAATATAAGATTACAAACAAAATGGATTCCTAAAAAGCCCTCTGTGAAAAGTTGTGAAAAATGCAATGGACGCTAGGTACCATTTAGCCAAACTGATAGCACATCAGAAAATAAATATACCATAAAAAATTAAAAGATTATTTAAACAAACCTGTCTAATTATTTTTCAAATTATGCTTGGAAAAGTTTCTGCTAAGAATATTTTCTACATTCTCTAGTCTGCTTATAATAAAGAAGATTTTAACAAAATGCCCAGTGAAGTGCACTGACAAGCCAAAGCTAAATGTTTCTTGATTGTATAGACATTGTTGTGTTTAATTTAAACATTATTTTACATCTTTAAGACTTTCATTGGATAGCAGGATAATGTAACTTGGGTGCATGATTGAATAACTTCTATGAACCATGTATTAGAATGCCA
This sequence comes from Bulinus truncatus, assembly GCA_021962125.1. NCBI lineage: Eukaryota > Metazoa > Mollusca > Gastropoda > Planorbidae > Bulinus > Bulinus truncatus. Next base: position 3,751,518 of record JAGDYQ010000035.1, read on the forward strand.
AGTGAAAATCTACTTTTTTTTAAAAAATACATTGTTGTAAGCTAATTGGCTACATACAGAAAATCAAAACATGCTAAAATGATTTGTAGATAAATTAAACACTTCTTGAGGGCTCACAAATAAATAAAGAGATTTATCAAAGCAGTTTTCTAAATAACTGATTGTGCACAATGCATTTTTTAAACTTATTATGTATTACTAGTCGACCCGCGGCGTAGCATACGCCGCAAAGAAAGGGGGAAAGATACTGACTGACACAATATTTGATACGGACACAATGACAAAGCGAAGTATGTTTTCTGTAAAGCGAAATTTATTTTGAAACATTTTAAACATCTATAGCCAACAGGTGAAGACTTCCTGTAAGACACAGTTGTCCAAATGGGGTGGGTTTGGGCTAATGACTGTGAGTGAATGAAAAGAAGGAACATTGGAGAGAGCAACATACAAATGTCAATGACTGAAAACAGGTTTTGGAAGATACAGGCATATCTTTTTGAACGTTTGGCCCTGTGCTTTACTAATCGTCATTGCAAAGGCTACTCTAACAGGGAATCGGTTGCGCGTAAAGGTAAAAGGCAAATTTGAATTTGATTGAGTCAGGGATATCCGGGGAATGAGGACAGTTTGTGATGTAGCAGCTGCGATAGTTTAACACTCCTGTACGTTGCGGTGAATGCCGGTAACAGTCAGTCTGGTACCATTACAGAGACCTCTTGCTGGCATGAGGTTTCTAAGAAGCATGACAACTGAACCAAATTTAATTTTGAGTTTATGCGGAGGCATGCCTGTAGGTGTGAGACTGTTAAGAAATTCTTCGGGGAATGAAAGATGATCTGCGGGATCGTCTGTGGCGATGGAGTGAAAGCTGGTAAAAGTTACTTCGTCGGTTGGGATAAGTTTCAATACTTGTTCATTCAGTTGCAGGGAGTCTTCGTTCACGACACTTAATATAGCTCGCGTACTGAGTTGTTCCGAAGTGGCAGTTGAGAAGTGGAGGTCGCCATATAGTTGATGAACGGGATATGAATGAACAGGAAAACAATGTGAAGGTATTGTTACAGGTGATCCATTTGTCCCGTTTCCAACATCTAGAAGCAATTTTGCGAAATGTTGTTCGTCAGGAAGAGCTCTCATATTTGTCGTCAGTGTAAGTACATGCATGTGACGTCAGTGTAAGTACATTCATGTGATGCCACAAAGGTTGCTTGTTAATGCAACTGGCGACAGTGAGTGCTCGGAGCCACGCAGAATGACGGGGAGTATTTGTAGAAAATCTCCACCCAATAGTATTGTTTTCCCTCCAAATGGTTGCGTTTCACCTGTGAGATCACGTAACAACCTGTCAACTGCCTGGAATGCGTATGCATGTGTCATTGGCGTCTCATCCCATATAATCAATTCGAATTGCAGAATATGTACTGTAATAATTTTTTTTTTAAATAAGCAATCAAACAAAATAACAGGCTGACCTATTTGGAGAAAATACATACTATGCAAAGTTGAACTTTGACCTTTCATTTGCAGACTTTAGGGTCACTATCTGGTACCTTCCAGCAACTTGTTTTTTATTTTACGGTTTACAGATTTTTAGTTAATTCTTTGAATGACTTGATTGTCGATGAGCTGCCAGACTAAATTTTCTCTTTATTGGTTAGATATATTTTAATGCCTTTATTTTAAGATTAGGATTTTTTTCATTCAGATTCAAACAAACATTTTTTCGCGGGGGGGGGGGGGGGGGATTTAATTTGCATTGCTTTTTATATTTGGTTCACTTTGTGTCTGCCTTAATCCACCCCTTCCCCCAGCATACTGTAGTGTTATTTTGATGTATTTTTTTTTTCATTCAGGCCATGCTAGTCTCCATATTACCAGTTTTGTGTAATTTTTTCTAGACTTGCTCAACACAGCTTAAGATTCTTCATCCTACACTATTCCTTACAGATAGATGTTAGTTAATATTTTTTGTAATCCGTACATATTCTGAAACAGTTAACATTGGTTTGTAAAGCGCCATACACATTTATAATTTACTTAATCAGGATTTTCCCCTAAACAGCAGCACAAAGATATCAAAACACCATATCTAATATTTTATTGTCTACACTTCAGCGTTAAATGTGTTCACTTGACCCACTTTTAGCTTAATGTTATCGCCAGACCCAGCCACAGCATTTTCACATATTACCTATATTTATACACCTTTTTTGAATTCTAAAATTGGAAATTAGTTCAATATTACTTTATTCTTCACACATAATTGTATTATTAAATGTGTTGTTTTTTTTTTTTAAATAATCAGTTGACATATTCTATTTTATGTACAGCATTCCGTCATTTTCTGCGGTTAAACGGCTACAGAATTTACAGCGACTGGGGATAAATGAGAAATTAAAATAATCTGGTTTTATAATAGAAATCAGGAAACAACGCGCGTTGTCGAACCTTGTGAACGCGTCTTGCCATCTGTGATGTATTCGGGAATAATTCTACAAACTCGAGAAATCTATATATATTGTTGAACGCATCTTGCTTTCTGTGACAGCAAAGCGGAGAATTATATATATAGATTGTTACAAATAAAAAAAAACTGATAAGCTATATTGTTTTTATATAGAATTTTTGCACAATACTAAATTATTAATATCTAAATACTTTAATTTTTTTTTTAAGATTTCTGAATTAAAATTTGAATTCACAATTTATTTTATGTGTAAATACATATCAGTGTGCCACTGAATATTTGTAACAATTTAAGGGTGCCACAAATTGTTATAAATAATTACTGCCTATTCTAAATATGCCCTTCTGATAAGATTCACAATCTGATTATACCCCACCTCCTATGCAATTTTTTATTTGCCCATCAAAGTAATGCCCTGATTTTACTCAGAATGATTCTAAAGCTTCTCAAGACCTTTGCAGATGAATCACTTTCAGTAGAACACGCAGGATTGGGATATTGCGGAAGTACATTTTAGCAGATCTTCACAATTTATCAAACTAGGACTATATCATTGATGCAAAGGGGTATTTCACAGAGCCAAACATAAAAGCCTTTTTCAGGTGATGAGGGACACAAACATTCATCATCATCACCCATGGCAGGGTATTGCCAACAACAACAGATCTCCAAAGTCCTCTACTTTGCCATCTTCTCCAGCTGATTCCAGGTGTGTCCCACCTTTATGGTGTCTGCTTCCAGGTCTCAACGCAAGGTATTTCTTGGACACAAACATTGATGAGGGTCTTATACTGGTCTTTGAAGCACTGTATGCCAGGTCTTTGAGGCACTGTATTCCAGGTATTTGAAGAACTGTATACCAGGTCTTTGAAGCACTGTATGTCAGGTCTTTGAGGCATGGCTTACCAGGTCATTGAGGCTCTGTATGCCTGGTCGGTCATTGAGGCACTGTTTGTCAGGTCATTCTTTGAGGAACTGTATGCCATGTCATTCATTGAGGAACTTAACAATGGCAATAGCTTTGCATCAGAGTTTTCATCTGTTTAACTTGTTTCTAAGAAAATAATGCAGGAAATGCTTCACAATCTGCAACATTGGTTGGTTAGACCTGATGGATGGCAACAGCAATGAACTAAAAAAATCCATGATAAATCCATGACAAAATGCAGCTGTGGATGGCTTTATTATCACAGTGAAGAGCAAAGTTATGTTCTACATTACTGCGGATAGTGAAATAGAGAAATTAATTAATTACTGTCAAAAAGTTGGAAGTGATTATAAGCTTAAGAATCAGGCTTTTGCGAGCAAGTACCTGTAGCTCAAAACTAAACTTAAAGTTTAAATAGCTAGAAAAGGTATTTGGTGGGTCCGACTGATCCCAACAAGTTATGATGCTTAGTTAATTGACACATGACTTTGAAAGGAATACTTTAAAAGATCAGGCTTAAAAAAAAACAGACCTTTAAAAATAACCTGCTGTCCTATTTATAGGTTGTCTAGGACTCTCTACAGAATGAGAAAATTGCAATTTTAAATTTAATAATTCACAACCTTTATTATTATGTAGGTATGACAGCACATTTCTTTTCACTAGTAATTCTTCATGAGATGTTAAATAATTTTATAATTAAATTATAATTATATTTTTTGTCTTGCAGATTTCCATTGATTGAACAGGTCTATAGTAGCATTTTGACTATTTATGATGGTGTCAATCTAGAATCACCTCTCATTGGCTCATACTATGGAATCGAAAATAATGTGCAAATCAGATCAACTGGAAACAGCATATTCATCTTTGCTTTCAATGGACTCTGGCCATATGGCCAGGGTTTCAATGGAACCTATGAAATAAATGGTGAATATACTTGGAATAGCATCTCTCATTTTTAATTTCCCTCTTTGTAACAGAGCACTTTTTGATGTTATTGGCATTAGGCCCTACATTTATTCGGTCACTATGACAATGTGTAGAAAATACAGAATGCATTATGAAAAAAGAAGGTTTAAAGTGTAGTTTCTAAGTAAGTAATTTTCACTCAATAATCTTATTGATAGTAATAATCTTTTTAAAAGAATTCGTAAATTCCAAACTGTGTGCCAATGAACACAAAATGTCAGAATGATTTATTTATCTTTTTATAAATGTTTCTGTCCTCCAACAATTTTTTAAATTTTGGAAATATCACTTGGATTTCTGTTCAATGAGAGTTCAGAAAAAGCTGTGTTAATTTTTTTTTTCTTTATTGAACTAAGGAATGTCATGTTTTTGAATGGAAATGAAAACCAAATATAAAAAAAATGAAAATTGGGACATATTTTTGTTAAATATATTTTTTTTTCCAGTGGTGAGGCATATTGCAAAGTTCATTCTAGCCTAATGTATTGTGTAACTATAGGCCTATTAATATATATGTATTTATATGTATTGTTAAACTACCATAATATATTTATATATTTCATTATATGATACGACTAAAAAAATCATAAAATCAATCACAGAAAATAACGATCACGCCTCAAAATTGTATTTTTTTTTTACATATTTTAAATATGAATGTATGTACATGTATAATATAACTGATCAGAATATTTATTTATACACTATACAGACAGTAAATATATAATGTAAGTATATAATGTGTATTTATCCTCATGTGATGTAATACTACAACTATATAATAATAATAGACATATTACTTATAATATGTTTTGTTCTACATCAAGAACTTCCTTGTACTGGTTTGTTGTAAAAAAAAAAAAAAAAGTTAAGCAGCCACTGGTTTAGATGAAAAATGGGCAATACACAGTCAAACAGTAAAAGAACTGGAATTGAAATGAGAATAACGTCAACAATATTATCTATTTTCTTTCTAAATACATGTACTTGTATTCTTCTGAATCAGAGACTCCTGGCTGTCTGTATCAGGCACGAGATGCATCAGGAACTTTGAAATTAGAGGCAGAAAAATATAAAGCATCTAGTGATTTCTTTTTCTGCGTTTGGGATTTGTATGCCCCAGCTTACCAAGTTATCACAGTCAAGTAAGAAATATATTCTTGGTTTTCTAATATTGATTGAGATATGCATAAAGTATAAATGAAGAGATATTATTTTTTGATAGTAATTTATAAAACATACATTTTTAAGATTACTATTATGGATTCAATGATGGATTGCAACAAAGAAGTGAAATCAGACATTTTTAAAAGCTGGCTAAAAGCCATCAAAAAACTTTGTTTTGAAAAAAATTATTTATGCTTTAATTTAAAAAAATAATTGTGGGACAGATGGCCGATTGGTGTAGATATTCACCGTCTACCTGAGAGTTCTGGGTTTGATCCTCTGTGAGAGCCTCGGGAATTTTTCCAGGTGATATTTGTTTCAAAGTCATCCCACAAGTCCACACAGCTTCAAATAGCTACATAACTTAAATTGCGGAAGTAACGGCGGCTGGGCATTGTGCTAACCACGCAATCCCTTCATATGCCGAGTTTATAGAAACAGATGAATTCTACACTTCATCTGTCCTGATGGCCGCTAGGGCTAAGGGAACTTTACTTTTTTTGTTTTGCAGTTTTCTTAGTAAAACTAATTTAAAGATATTTAATGTCCGGGATATTTTGTTTAATTTAGAATGAATTTAAATGGAAGACATGTGTACTTACTCCAGCATATTTTTTTTTTACTATGATCTGAAATGTCCTGAATTACAAATGTAACTTTGCTTTTATTTTTAGTCATCAGAATTTCTAAAATATTTCTCTGACATAAAGCGTTGTGTTTTACTTTTTAGTGCTTTTAATATATAAATATTTAGAAAATATCAAACTCTATTTCATTATTTAAACTGTTTAATAAATGGGGAACACAAATAATTGGTCACTCGATAATGTGACTAGCTACTGCTTTATAACATTATTACAGATTCCTTCAAGTCTATTACATTTAATGACATCTACTAAACTCATCATGTTGCTACAACTTTTTCTTTATTTACCCATGGCTCAGTGAATTGGTTCTTCAAATGTAATTACATGATATTAATTTTAATTGTATTTTATAACAAAAAAAAAATATCAAGTTGTCATTTATTTTAAAGTAGAGATTTGAAATGTTTACAGGTTAAGTGATATTGGAAATTTAACAGACTGCAGCCAGGCATATGTCAAAGTTTACATTGCTACTTTCTATACTGGTAGAGGATACAATACCCCTACAAAGTACTGTGGGCCAAACATTCCTAAGTTTTTAAGATCATACGGAAATACCATGACAATAGAATATTTTGTCAACAAAAATGGTCCTCAACCAAGACTAAATGGTAGCTATGTTATCACAGGTAAATCTTGTACTACTACTTTTTCAATTAGCTAAGAAACAATGATACTTTTTTCAACTTTCGTTGTTGTCAAATGATTGCAATGTTTTCCTCGGTGTCAAACATATCTTTTCATGAGGATCAGCTTAGGATAAAATTTACACTAAAATATTTTTGCAAAATAAAGACCCACTGACACCACCATAATCAGCTCACTGACACCACCATAATCAGCTCATTGACACCATCATAATCATTTCACTAACACCATCATAATCAGCTCACTGACACCACCATAATCATCTCACTAACACCATCATAATCAGCTCACTAACACCACCATAATCATCTCACTAACACCACCATAATCAGCTCACTAACACCACCATAATCATCTCACTAACACCATCATAATCAGCTTATTAACACCACTTTAATCTATGTATGTGTGTATGTTTGGTTGTCCAGCATAGGAATTCACATTGTTGAACCAAAAAGAAAACACATTTTTTACCATGTTAATGCACGTTGCTAATTATCTTTATTTTAAATTACTCGGACTAAGCACTTTATATCTGAACAAAAAAAAAACACATTTTTTACCATGTTAATGCACGTTGCTAATTATCTTTATTCTGAATTACTTGGATTAAGTAATTTATATCTGAACTAGCAGTGTATTACCTGAGGTGACCTACTTTCTTTTGCACAAACTTGATAATGCTGGCCTATTAAATGGGCTGGTCAATACCACTGGATAAGAGACACAAGTGGCAGGCTGAATAAAGGGTGGGGCTAAAATTGTGAAATGATTACAGTAGGTAAGAAGAATTAACATTGTAAAATTGGTTCAATATACTACAAAATTCAAGGTTGTAAACAATTGTTTTAGGCAAAGGTGAATATTCTCCCTGGGAGCATACCAATGCGAAGACCAGGTCCATATTAACTAGTTAGTTCATAAAAATACATTCATGAATCACATTTATAAAAAAAATGTAACATGAAACACAACAAGAGGTAAAAAAAATGTACCCCATTGCACTGTCTTATTGACAGAGCTATTAAAAAGTTAATTCATTGTCATTCCACATTTCTACTAAATAGTCACAAGTGACCATGAGAGAAAAGGTTTACAATGAATTCATTTAAAATTTTTTTTCTTATTCCAGATCAACAATCTTTATACTCTTAAAAAGTTTAACTGCAATGTATAATTCCTTATGCTTTGTTAAAAAAAATGTAGATTGTTTCTGGAAATATGGAGATGCTTGTGAATATGACTGTCGCTGTAACAGAACTTATACACAGGCGTGTAACAACCTAAATGGAAACTGTGAATGTGTGAGTGGGATGACCGGTGCTGATTGCTCAGTAGACATTGATGAATGTAAAATAAATACCACATGTCATCCTGCTTTAACTTGTAGGAACACTTTTAGAAGTTATGGTAAGTATAATGACCTAATTTCTCTTACTGAACATGGTAGTAAAAATTTTTATAAATTTATTTCATCTTGAATCCAAGCATTAGTAAAAATTACCCATAATGATTGTAGTTTAAAGTGAATATTTCTATACATTACATGATATTAATGACTCCCATTAAGTTAGTTTATGTGGGAAACCAAATATAAAAAAAAAATTATTTTATTAAAATATTTCAATGTTTTTTTTATCCACCTGCTTCAATCCAGAATGTGAATTAGAAAAAACAGAACCAGTTGGCCAATTTGATTGCTACTATTCTCACATCTGGAAATCCTATCAAGTATCTATAAAAGCACCAGCTAATGAAGTCGTAACACTTAGGTGAGAGATCAAAAATATTTTAGGGGAAGATATAAATATAGCGACTAAACAGTCATATTGTGTCAGAGAGAAGCTAACCACTTAACATCTTCTTGCTGACATGTAGTTTTAGGCATTTGATGGCTCAGTGACTCACAAACTTTTGTGATTCAGGAGCCGCTGAAAAATCTATTTGGCATTTGGCCTGTCAGGAAATATAAAAAACGGATAAAAATAAGCAAAGCTAAAGATTAATTGTTAATATTTTTTGTTTAGTCCTATTATCAAAACCTTTCCTTCCCCACTTCTATCAACCTGCCACCCACAAGTGGGTCAAGGCCCACACTGTGTTAGCTGATTAGAATTATATAGGGTAGCGTGTGATGTATTCTTCTTTATTTATTCATTAGTGATGGATTGATTCATCAGCATCAGAATTGTGCATCTGAATTATTTGAGTCTGACAATGTTTCTTGTTTTATGGGTATTTTTTTTTAAAACTACTGGGGGAAAACACTTTGAAAAAAAATATTCATGAAGTCATTATATCAGAATCTTACACTAGTGATAGAGAGTTCTCTATAGCGCAGAAGAATATTATCATATGGCAAAAAGATATTCTATTCAAAGAATGTATATATGTTAGTGAAGGTAAAACAGATTATATTTATTTTCTCTAAACCTTACTAAAACTGTTTAAATTTGGTTTATTAGATTAATCACTTGAATGTTACAAAATTTTGTATGAAAATATGAAAATTATTCTTTCAGTATGCAATGATGCAATTATTTTTAATTAAAATAATTCTGCTTAATATGCTAATAGAAGTTACTTTCATCAGTGTTTCAGATTTTGGTGCATTGGTTACACAAGACTGCAATTTAGACTTTTCAGTATTCAATGGTAACAGTTCTAACAGTCAACTTGGTTATTACTGTGGATCAAAGGTGCCTAAACTACTCAGAACCACACAGAATGTGATGAGACTAACAACATACAACAATTATGGCTATACTGCGTGTCATGCAGAATATCAAACGCATGGTTAGTTATTTATTCAATTTTTCTCTGCTTTTATATTTTCCTAAATAATTTAGTTCTGTTTGGATGACAAGTTAAGAGTTGTAGTTTTGTCCATTTTTTATTATGCTTTCAGATTGAATGATACTTGAAAATATTATTTTTACTATATAACCATAAACATATTATGTCAATTTTTTTGTTAGGCCTGTAGCCAAACATTCTGCTCTTTTAGTTTGTGAATAAAAATAATAAAATAAATTTAAAACTTTACGCTCATAACAGCTGATAAACCTAGATATACAGAGAAACAAACCAAATGATCTATACATATATAGAAACACATAGCCAACCCCAAATCAATAAATGTGGATGTAGAGTTTTTAATTATTATAGCCATCTGATCCAGTAACTCAACATACTCATAATTAAATCATAACAGAAAAAGTCATTTTTACAGAATAATATCATGTAGGTTCTGTGTGTGTATTTAGTAATCACTTGTAGAGTGTACATGTATTTCTATTGTAAAATGTGCAGTAAATAAATGTGTGCTTTCTATGATTTAGATGTGATGACTTTGTATTAAGATCACAAGTGCAATAACATCAAAACCTAATTTTAAAAATGTTATAGTGCATTAGCTGTTAAGGATTATTCTATTCACGTTAATCAGAAGGGCTTTCTTTTGTATAAGTATCATTAATCAAACAAAGGATTACCCATAAAGGGTTTCTATTTGCTGTTAATTTTTCTTATTGGTAGACTTATATTCAGAGTAAACACTGTTGGTCTATCACTGTTATGGTTATAATAATGTCTGTTTATTTTTTTTTACAGGTTGCCCACCATTCTCTTACTCCACAGAGTGCAAGGTATCATGTAAATGTCTGAAAGAAACAAGTGTATCCTGTGATAGCGTGTACGGTACATGTGTCTGTAAGCCAGGCTATACAGGACGTGACTGTTCACAAGATATAGATGAATGTACTTTTATAAAAAACTGTACACAAAATTCTGAATGCATAAACACTCCAGGGTCTTACATTTGTCAGTGTCTACGAGGCTATACCTACAACACTGTTACTGGACTCTGTGAAAGTAAGATTACTACCAATAACAATTACTACCTAATACATTCATACCCCGCTTTACACAGGGATTATGTTCCAGTAATACATGGTGCTAAATGAAATAGCACTAAGAGTGGTAATTTATCATGTAAATACATGTATTAGGGATGCATACCTTAATATAGAGCATTGGCTTATATTTATCTATCTATCTATCTACTTTCTTATTCCAGTGATTATGAGATTTTTATTATTGATATTCATTATTTCATCTAAAACAATTCATGAAAGTGAAATACTTTTGAGTGATTGAATTGATGTGTAAAGTTCTTTGTTGTTTTCTTCTTTGGTCAAATAGTCAATTACCATTATCGGTCTCTTTGAACATCTCAACCCTTGCTTGTTTTTTTCTAGCAAATTCTCTTTTTTCATGTTTCTCTGTTGTTGTTTTTTTAAATCTTCAATTTAAAGTAGACCTTTGTAAACTTAGTCTTCAGGTATTTGTTACACACTGATGCCACCAGACTTGACTATGAGAGCTAACAAAATTTTAAAAATTCAACAGTCAAGATGTTTAATTGAATGTCACAATATTTTCACCATTATATGTAGCCAAACACTTTCAAAAATTAACAAAAATAATTTTAAAAAATTATAAATTAAAAAAAACGACAACAAATTAGAGCTGACTATTGTTAACCAGAACAGTGTTATTAGGCGAGGTTAACTGTTTATTAATAAAAAAAATGTGTGATTAAATATAAGTTTTTATTAAATTATTAAACAGGATATAATAACGGGCCAATTCTTGTCATAAAAAAAGATATCATTTAAAGTTAATCATTCACAATCTCTTTCACACACTTACATAGTTATGACAGTATATTTATTTTTGTAAGTTATTGTTAATTTTTTTCATGAAGTGTTAAATAATTTTATTAGTAAATAATTATTATGTCTTTTGTCCTGTTGTCCTGCAAATTTCCAGTGAATGTACAGTACAAATATAGCATTTCCACTATTTATGACACTTTTTAGTATTACTGTATTACACTTTTTGCCTACAGTTTCTCAAGAATGCTCAGAACAAGATAGAAAACGATGTTCACATACATGTTATTTAATTAATGGAAGACCTCAATGTGGATGTCCTGAGAACTTGGTTCTAGAAGATATTGAAAAAATAAATTGTGTTAGTAAGTATGAAAGAAATAAATACACTATATTTAAATGGTTTTTAAGCACAATTTTAAATAACAATACATATAATGATTGAACAAAGTATATTTCTGGGGGTGGGGACTGTTCTCATCAAGCTTTATTAATAGTTATATATAGCAGCTCTATTTTTTTAAAAATCACCATAAGTATGATTACTATCATTTAAACAAAAATCTAAATCTAAAGCCTTTAATAGAAATAATATTTACAAAAACACCACTAGAACTGATTTATTTTGAACTCATTATTTTATTTTTTCTTCTCTGAAGCACCTTTCTATACACCCTTTGGAGAAGTCATCAGCTATGGTCTGAATGATTTGGATAAAAAAATTGAATTTAATACAAAAATACCATTTGGCTCTAAAACTATTTCTTCTGCATTTGTAAGTTGTTTTTTTTTTTTTTTACATTACAAATCTGTAAGTTCCCTTTGGATTTATATAAAATTCATTTACTTTTTCCTAATATTTCATCATATAAATATTTCTTCATAATGATTTGAGTCAATATATAAAAATCTAGAAGCTCATGTGTATTTTCTTTATTTTTCCAACTTTTTTTTTTAGATCAATAAAGGAGGAGTAATTTATTTTGATAACAGTGCCAATGTTAACCCTTCAATTGACAATGCCCACTCATCTGCTGTTAAACTTATAGCACCTTTGTGGGGCAAGTATAATTTAAAAAAAGGAATAATTTCATACCAGTTGATTGAAAATTGCAGACTATCTGATTTCACCATCCCAACTAGATCATTTGCTCAGACAGAGATATTAAAAAGAGCTGCTAAAGATTTGAAGATTTATAGACCAGAAATGTATGATTTTGAAGTCAATACAGTATTGATAGTAACTTGGCAACAGCTTCAACTGCCTAAAGTAAGTCTGTTTGTCTAATTAACTTTATCAACCAGAACAAAAGATAATACACAAGTTGAATGTCTGTTTAATTTAGTAGGTCATGGATTCCAACATTATTGATTGGCTGATTTAAAAAATGCAGGTACCTTCCCTGAATCTACTCATTTCAAAATAGGTCCTAGGCATTAGTTTAGGGAAAGTAAACAAGTTAGCTATGAGCTAGCCACACAATCCCTTTAAATCCTGTACCTCTTGCAAACAGGTAAATATTACTTCAACTGCCTCAAAAAATACATCTCGTATGACAGACACGATTTCATGACAGACACGGGATTGCAGACAGAGCAGAAAAGGATTTTTTTGTATTATAGAAATTGTAACCGATGTCTGTATTCAGCACTCTCCGACACAGCCCGTAGCGTGAAAATTTTACAGCAGAGGCCAAGCCAATAGTCCGGTGCGGAGGGGGTGAAAAAGTAAATTAAAAAGCCCGTCCCATGTGAACATTTTTTTTGGGGTCTGTGAAGTTCATCTAGTCTGAAAGCATGTGTTTTGTAAGGGATATTTCAAAATTTCATGAACATTATATTATAGTAAAAAATGTTATCATTTAATTTTTGAATTTATTTTATTTAAAAATTCGTTTATGTCAGTTATTTAATTATTAACAGATTAGTTGAACCATAGCAATTAAGAAACTGTAAATTGATCATTACACTTGTATGAATGTTACGTGAATGGTGTCAATGTGGTGAATAGTAACGTTGCTGGGAAACTAGGTGTCATTTGACACCCCTTCCTAATCAATTTAACTGTTGCATTTTTGCATATGATTAATTAGGTTATATTCACTTAGGTAAAGATATCTGTGCAAATTTACAGCATCTACCTAATGAGCAGACATGACCTATATTTAATACGTCACAAATTACGTTTTACCCGTCAACGCTAACCAACCAAAGCAACCAACCAAACCAAACCAACTAACCAAACCAAACAACCAAACCAGCTAACCAAACCAATGAAAAAACCAACCAACCAAACCAAATCAAACATTATTTGTAAAATTATGGATGCTTATGTATATCATCTACCTAAAATGCTATCTACCTAAGGTGCAGAAATGACCTAGATTTAATACGCCACAAATTACGTTTTACCCGTCAACGCTAACCAAACCAAATAACCAACCAAATCAACCAACCAAATCAGCTAACCAAACTAACCAAACAAATCAACCGAACCAACCAATTTAGCAACCAAACCAACCAACCAAACCAACACCATTTGCTAAATATATTGGTGATAATTTATGCCACCTACCTAATATGCCGCCTACCTACTGTTAATCAAACCAACGAAACAAACCAACCAAACCAAACCAAACCAAACATCATTAGGAAAAGATATGGGTGCTAATCTTTGCCACCTACCTAATATGTCACCTACCTAATATGCCACCTACTTAATATCCAGAAACGACCTACATTTCATACGTCACAAATTACTTTATACCCGTCAACGTTAATAGCTTAGGATTATTAGTTTAAACTGTAATTAATTCTCTCAATGTTAAAATCAAAACAAAGCATTAAAAAAATGAGCTATGATAAATAAAAGCACTGAAAGGTAAAAAATAAAAACTGCATTTGGCACATTTTGCAGCACAGGGCATGTTGGTGTGGCAATACAGCACCTGCGCAAGTTCAATTTGGCTTCTGACTTACTTTCTTTCTTCATTTCTTACTTACACGCTGTCCTTATAAATAGTGATTTATGTTATGTTGGTCAATTCAACCCCTGATAGCGGGAAAAAGCCGTCTAAACGTGTGTTGGTTTTTTTTTACAATAATACTGGAATAGAAAAATTATAGTCTGTTTTATTTTTCATTATTACACTTTTAATACATTATAGACTACTAGTATAATTGAAGTCTTCTCTTTTAATTATTAAATTTCAAAACAATTCAGGATCAATCGATTTGGTGACCGGTGATTCATATGCCAAAATAACTAGGTCAGCTTTTCTTTGATGAAGCATTGACCTCCTGTATGGTGTAAGAACCCGTTTAAGAACACTAAACAAAGCTTTAAAATGCTTGTCGAGGCACCAATGGTTTATGCAGATACAATTAATCGATACAGGAGAAGGAAAAACATCTCTATAACTGTACATAAACTTGGCTAACTCACGTAAATCAGTAATTTTTATATCAAGAACTTCGTTATATCAACTCAGAAATTGTAACTTTGTCGAATCTGATCTGGTACTGATAGAATTGAATTTTAGTCCGTAATAACATAGTTGCTGTATCTAGCTGGCACCTTACTTCTGTATATTTTGTATTCTGAGAGGTCTTATCTTTCAAGATACTTGCTATCGTTGTAAGACCTAGTATTTGAGTTTGTTTGTTTTTGTTTAACAAAAATCAAATCAAAGAATTTTTTAATCACTTTATCAATACGTAATTTCTTAACTGACTCTAGAACCGAATCAATCAGTGCACTGGCACTCAGTAAATCTATTGAATTGGACTGTAACAGATTGTTTGGACTTTCAAATAGAGTCAATATTGAGGAAATAAAGTTTCCCGTAAATCTAAAATGAAATTGGAGCAATGATTTAAAAGATAAATAATCGATTCATAATTGTTTCAAATTGTTCGTGTAGTAAGATGACTTGTCCACCATTACATTAACAGACGTTTCAATATGTCTGCATCAAATATAGCTGAGATGATTAAAAATTTTCATATGTATGATTGTCATTTATGCAGCAAGCAAGCAAACGACAGATATATATAATAGAGATGGGAATCGGTTTATGAAAATAAAAATCTATCGTTAAACATAACCTATATATTGTTGAATTATGAACTATTTACTGTTTAATAGATTCATCATATTAAAAAATCCCTTTAAAAATAAACTAATGTATTTATTCTACAGTTAACAGTAATTGACGTCGTCTTAAGTGAATAGTCATAGGCTCAGCCTACAGATAACAGGGATGGATTTAGCTTACAGTAAATTGTTTCAGACTTAGACATGTATCACATAAACTTATTCTACTTTTAATTTGTATTTACTGTTATTAAAAAGATTCCAACTCATGTATGTATTTTTTTACAACTCACAACAATACGGCGATGTTGGATAAAAACCTGTAAGTCAAATTGTAAGTTACATATTGATTCCAATGGGCCGCAATTAAAAAGTATAATAAGAGCGAATAGAAAGAGAAGACCACGTTCAAATCAAATAGTTATGTGTATTGGAACAAGGCATTATTCGTTTGTTTACATTGTCAAAACGTTAAAACAAACAAACAAAAATGAACCACATTCGTTTGGCATAAATGTTGACATGAAAACTGTTATCTCTTATCTTCAATACATTGATAATGCACAGGTAAAATTAAATATGGATTAATATATAAACATATTGGTAGAAATATATATATATATATATATATATATATATATATATATATATATATATATATATAATAAAATTGGTTAAGTAGAAACCATCTTAACAATTATAGCGTTGAATCTATTGTTGTCATTGTGGACAGACACATTAGGCAGCTTCTTAAGGCACGCTTTGCTGAGGGAGCACCTGTAGGGAAATATTATTGCATCAAATAGGGCAATCTGATCAATTCTTATTTGACTATTTAACCGTTTAGGATTGTCAGATCGATGCAATCTTGGCGACTGCAAAAAAAAAAAAACACGTCATATAACTAGTTTAGAAGAATACAGAAAAGAAAAAACTCTATGTTTTGCGCTAACTTTTTATGACATTTTGCTGATAATTTTGTATGAGTTACTTGTTTGTTACTTTGTTTGAGTGATCGAGTGGTGTAGAACGCTTAACTATCGACCGGAGGGTCCTGGGTTCGAATCTCAGTGAGAAACTTGGAACTTTTTCAGGTCCTGGTGAAATTCCCCAAGTCCAACCAGCTTTAAATGGGTACGTGACTTTAAGTTGTGGGGGTAAAGCAGCTGGACGTTTTGCTAACCACACAATCCCTTCATATGTCGAGGTTATGTGTAAAGTCCCTGTAAGGATGAGATGAAATCCCTTAGATCCTATAAACCACTAATGGGACGGTTTTATGGTGCCTTTCTTTCATCCCCACCATAGCCGATAGTGCAATGGCCATGGAGGCACCACGGGAGATATATCGGGAACTTGAGCCAAGACCTGAAAAATTTCCTTGGTCCTCACCGGAGATCGAACCAGGTACCTTCAGGTCAACAGTCGAGCGCGTTACCGCACGACCATCCGTCCCATGTCGAGGTTATAGAAACAGATGAATTCTACACTTCATCTGCCCTAATGAGCTCTTAGGGGCTTAAGGGAACTTGACTTTTTACTGCTCATAACTTTATTACAAAACCCACACATCAACTTCAGTAAGTCTAAACTTTCTCTAACTTCAGTCCGTATAAACTCATACCAACATCCGTCAGTCTAAACTCACAACAAATTATGTCAGTCTAAACCCACAACAACTTTGGTCAGTCTAAACCCACAACAATTTCGGTCAGGCTAGTATAAACTTTTTTCCAAAGTATAGAATAATAAACTAAAAAGTGTCTTAAGTTAAAAAACTTTTTTTTTTAAATGACTAATACCAAAACATAACAACATATACCATCAATATCTTAAAGCTATGCCGTTAAAATGAACAAGGACTACTACTTAAAGTACCTAGTTCCGTATGGAAGAAAATTCCACCTAAACATTGCACCAAGTGCCAACACACATAGGAGCGAACCCCACATAAGCTATATCTATACTAAAAAAAGCACCTACCAGCAAATCCGTCATTATTATAGTACCAAATACCAATCAATCACAACTCCAATAGACACGAAAAACCATTATATGTTGATCGATTCCCACAAACAGATATATTACATTTCTATTCCCTAGTGTCTGGTTGAAATTTTATCAAGCATACTAATATCATAATAAATATCATACTAATATCACAATACATAATATAAGAGATCTTTAGAAATTAAATTGAAAGTTATTTTAAAGGCTCACTTAAATTGAAGTTGACTGACTCCCATAACCCCCTCAACCCCATTCATGGCCGAGCTTAAATAACAGGTGCTGAGCTAAAGTAAGATTTAGAGTAGATCCCTGGGGTGTGGGGAGGGATAAAAGACCATATCGAATATAACACTCTGTTATACAACGACTTTGTTCTTTGTGTGAGTTCGTGTTCAGCTATGCCCAAGGTGGTAAGTATCGTGAGATGCCAAATATTAGATCGTAACAAACCCTGGACAGTCAGTGGACAGCTTAAGTGGTCAGCGGTAGTGTTGGTCTGCCGATTTGACCTGCGGCACGCACTCGTCACTTGTAGTACAATGAGAAACTGTAGCATACGGAATATTTTTATAGAGTGGGATTTTTCGTTGTTTTTTATTTTACTTGTGACGCCGTGATAAGTCTTTTGACGGTTTCATCAACCTCCCTGCAGTTGGTTAGCATGATTGTCTATATTTAGTACATGAGCACCGACTAAATTTTCAAGGTTTTGTGTTGAGGGCGAAAGCGGCTGATAAATAAATGTTTGGCTCCCCCAGCTCGTTTCTTCCCTCAATCAATTAAATAACTAAACAAATACATTTACCTCGTGTAAAGATATCGTCTTCAGATGGGTTTATAGCGTTCAAAAAGTTTTATCGCGTTCAGGTGGGTTTATTGAGTTCACCTGGTTTATTGTGTTTAGCTGGGTTTATAGCGTTCAGATGGGTTGATTGAGTTCAGCTGGGTATATCGCGTTCTGGTGGGTTTATTGTGTTCACCTGGGTTTATTTTGTTCAGCTGGGTTTATAGCGTTCATATGTTTTATCGCGTTCAGATGGGTTTATTGTGTTCACCTGGGTTTATTGTGATCAGCTGGGTTTATAACGTTTAGATGGGTTTATCCCATTCAGTTGGGTTTATTGCGTTCAATTGGGTTAACTACGAAAATAAAATTGCTATTTTTTTTTATTTTTTTAAATCTGATTCACGGGTCAAACATAGGTCATGTCATCACTATCTGATACCCAATTAATTCGTAAGAAAGTCGTTTTTTTTTCAATCCCATAGTCCCGTTAAATGTATAGTCTGGCTACATTCATATTATTATTAAACTTTACAGTTTAGCCAAGTACAAAATTTAAAAAATGATAGTATACGACCGACATTGTTCACAAGAGAATGGTTTATTTTGTTTACTTATTTTCTGAAACATATTGTTTTTATTTTTGTTTTGAAAGAAAACTTAATCGATAAACAAAATACGTTTTCATCAAATTAAGATATGACACACATACAAAGATTTACAATTTTTGAAAAATATAAATAAAATTATCGTTATAAGTGCTGTTGCTCGTAAGGAGTTTATAGAAATCAGAATTTACATGCCAACTAAAAGATGTAGAAGTGTTAAATCTGGAATTCATTTTACAGTGTTATTTGTTGTTTTTTTTTTCGTATTTTCATTTCAACCGATGATAACGTATCATAATCAGTAGTAAGACTATCCCAAATGACAGATGCACCAAAAACCAGCCTTGTGAAAGTGACCATTGAGGCTGACGTAATGACAACTTCGGAACCACCAACCGGTGTTGTAAGCATTGGGCCCAGCACAAGAACCGCCCGATAGGTCGTTGTCTCTGTCTGTGCTGAACCTCATGTAGTTGTGGTAGTTAAACTCGTTTATGACGTTCCCGGTGAAGTAGTTCAAGTGAATTTTGTACTGGTCTGATTCGCCGTCGATGTAAAACTCTCCGTACTCGGCAAAATATCTAACCGACCGAAACTCCATATCAATTCGTAGTTCATACTGACCCTAGTAAAGAAAGTACAAATTGTTTTATATATCTTACAAGGCAGCAGCCAGAAAATGAAGGAACAATAAGAAACTCTGAGAACTAACACCCGTGTGTCACCCACCTCACTCCCTTACATAAAATACCCATCTTGGTAAAAAAACAAAATAATTTTTCAAATCGACGGACCCTTCCCCCAGCCACTAGACTCGGAGACAGTGACAAATGTTTGGTTTGCAACCCTCACCCACCCCGTATCTCTCGCACAGTCTTACGGTGACCATGAATTTTTATAAAATAAATAAAAATTGATGTATTGGATAAAGCAGATCCTCTTTACGTTTCTGAAGGCCCTAGTCTAAGATACAAAAGGAGGATTCTAGACAAAGATACATTTTGAGGACTCATGCAAGAGTGAAGATAAACAAAAAATCCTTCAAAGGCCGCAAGTTGCAAATATTGTTAAATCAATTTACACTGGGGACCTTGACAGCTGCCTACATAACCCATCATTGATGCAAAATACGTCCGAAAAATACCCCCCCTTTCCCGTATAATTATCCAGTCTATTGGAAAAGTTTTGGAAAAGAGAAATAGAAACAGATCCAACTTTACTGCAATAATGTATGTTTAAGATTATTTTACGAATGTAATGAAGATTTAAAAACATAAAGCTGACTGTTGTAGTTAACAAGTGGATATTCTCGTTGCCCAGCCAGTAGTCGTCACAGACTGCACCAAATCCATGTTTGTATTCCTGCCAGGTTCTGTTGAAGTAAGTGTCTCTATAAACTCGTCTCGTGTATACACAATATAACATTACTAGTAGAGACACAATAAAAATATGGTATGAGGCAACTAGACAAAGGCTTCGTGCAAGTTTTCTGTTGTAAGGCAAATAGACCACATACAAGAAGTCTGTTTT
Organism: Bulinus truncatus; assembly: GCA_021962125.1. Taxonomy (NCBI): domain Eukaryota; kingdom Metazoa; phylum Mollusca; class Gastropoda; family Planorbidae; genus Bulinus; species Bulinus truncatus. The sequence goes on from JAGDYQ010000035.1 coordinate 3,772,051, forward strand.
TCAACTGCGCAAGATATATGTCGCAAGAAATCCAGCACTTTGGATTATGAGCAATGTGTTTGTTGCAAGGCGAATAACGCAGGAGGAATTCAGTGCAAGGTGTTTGTTTGCAATAGATCTAGAACATGAGTTAAGTGCAAAGAATTTGATGTAAGACAGCTCGCATGAGAGGTTAAGTGCACAATTGCAAGAGGATAAAGAGACAAAATATTCACCGGATAACGATCCATCCACCACCGTTCGTCTTTGTGTCACACATGAAATTCATGCAGTAAGTTCTGGAGTAAATATTTGCATAGCCCTCAACAGACGTGCTTTCCGAGCAGTCTCCCAATCTGGTATAACATTTATATATAGTGTTAACCTAGACAGTACTTATATAGTTTTTACCTAGTTATTACTTGTATAGTGTTAACCTAGACATTACTTATATAATGTTAACCTAGACATTACTTATATAATATTTAGCAAGACAATACTTATATAGTTATTACATAATTCAAATTGGTTTAAAACGATGTATGTAAGGTAGCATAATTGACCATGTTAGACAAATACTTGTAATATTTATTTAATTTAATCAACGGGAATAGTCATGGACTTAGCGATAGATACACATGGATAAGTCAGCGGTAAAAGAGATAATAGACAAAGAGGTAAATTGTTATTGTCACAGCCGGACGGGTTGTAAGTAATTGGACGAAAACATTCCCACTTTACTCCCGCAACCCTTTATTCCCACGGCTACCCCACCCCTTTCCTTCTCCCTACTACGCTCCGACGAAGGGAACGCGAGCCAGGAATGTGGCAGGAGGATGCAATGTCGCACCTCGGGGTTTTTTCTCTGGTCATTCTCCTATTGTTCAACTACCGACAATGAATTGTCATGTGGACGTACCTTCACCCCTCTCCTTAGGCGGGGAACTTGTGACCCCTTTTGTCAGGGTGAAGAGCGTGAATGCTTGATTGGACAGGGGGTCACATGTGCAAGTCCAGAAGCGTGAGAGGATATGTGAGAAAGGTATTCAACTTAGGTTTCTCCATGAGAACGGTCGACGTATGAGAGAAAAAAGAGATAGGATAGATAGATAGATAGATAGATAGATAGATAGATAGAGAGAGAGAGAGAGAGAGAGAGAGAGAGAGAACGTACTATTCACTTTTGTTGGCTTATTTTGTTGTATCTTTGCAAGCCACCAGACCCTGTCTAGGACTGGTGCCTTGTTGTAGATAAAGTTGTGCTTATTGTTACACAAGACCTGCTTATTACTTATTCACGTGTTGTACTTCGTGGTTATATGTTAAACCCTGTGGCGGAAATAAAAATAAAATACAAGTCTAAATAAGTCAGCGACAGATACACCTTAGACGACAAGCTTAAGGAACTTTACAGGGGTCCTCAACAGCCATACAAACAGTACAACTAATTGATACAATTTTTGTTTTTAAAGAAACAGCCTACAACAGTGTTGTTATGTAATAAGAATCATCATATCTTTAAAAAACATTAAAGGTCAAATAAGTTCGCCAATGAATGAACTCTAAATGATTGTTTAAAGGTCAACCTTATTAGTTATTAATTTGTACTTTTTTTAAAACTTAATAAAATAAAGTCACAACTCAACTAATGGACACAGATGTTCACCTGACAGTCGTGTCTCTGAAAAAAATTAATTATGTTTACATATCGAATAACTTGAAGCAATAGCATTTTATGCGTAGAAAGAAACTTACAAAATAATAACAATGTTTTAGAATGAAACTCAATAAACCAATAATAACATTTTATTAAATTAAATTAATCGTGCATTAAAAATTTATGGTAACCTAAACTTTTATAATCAATCATTCCAATGTGCATCATTAGGAGAGGGAAGAGAGGGGGTTCTAACAGTGCACATGTCCATGATATAAAGATGATATAGATAAAGATATACGATAATCATAATATAAAGTTAATAAAGATATAAAGGTAATAAACACATACAACTTATAAAAATAAAAAGGTAACAAAGATTTAATGTATTAAATATATAAAGGTAATTAAAAAAAGTAGAATTCAATTAACCCTATAGGACCATCGATGCAGATAAAGTGTAGAGCCACGGTACAAAAGGGTATTTTGTGGTTAGAACAACGCCTATAACTTCCCAACATATGTCAGGTACCTATTTAAAGCTGAGCGCACTTGTGGGACTTCAAACACCTTTCACTAGAACCTGGAAAATTTACCTTAGTTATCACCGATAATTAGTGTGTGTGAAATCCTGTAAGGATGACATGAAATCTCTAAGGTCCTTTAAAGTATAAAGCACTAATGTGACGGTTTTATGTTGCCCTTCTTTCATCCTCCATCAGAACCGATAGTTCAATGGCCATGGAGGCATCACAAAAGATATACCAGGGTTTTAAGCAATGACCTGTGACTCTCAGGTCGACAGTCAAGCATCAACACCACTCGGCCGGCTCTTGTTGTGTCTGTGTTGAAATTTATTTTTTTTTTTTGCAGATCCCAATTAATCAGTTGTTTGTTTTCTCTTTAATCATTAATTTTTTTTATAATAAAGTCTTAAAAATTGACTATAATACGTATCGTTAAATTTTCATGTGAAGACTCCAGATTCGCTATTATTCCATAAAACACTTGATTCATATTACGGAGTTTCATAACAAAAGTAAAATAAAAACAAATACTTAACTATAATTTCTTCTTTCTTTTCATCAATAACTAGTGGGAAATGCTGTGTAACTATACTTCAAAGACTAGTAATGTTCAATATAGTAATGTACTATAAATGATAGTGGGCATTGCTGTGTTGATTTATCAATAACTATTGGGTAAATGTTTTGAAGACATACTCCAATAACTAGTGGGCAATGTTTTGTAGATATACTTCAATAACTAGTGGGCAACGCTGTTTAGCTATTCTTCAGTGACTAATGGGCAATGCCGTGTATCGATACTTAATAAATAGTGGGCAATTCCGTGTAACCTGTGTAGCTATATTTATTGGTTCAATTATTCCGATTGAGATTAAGGTTTACGTTCCAAAAAATTGTTTTTCTAGATATTGACCATATAGTATGTGGAACTGATATACAAGGTTTTTTAGACCATTTTCGAAAAAAATGTACTATTGTCCCCGTTTATCTGTCTGTCTGTCTGTCTGTCTGTCATCACCCTAGATCTCAACAACCATAAGTCGTAGACCCATGATGTATATATCATTTTGTAGGTCTTGGCCTGCCATGTGTACATCAAAAGTTCATTTCGCGATAGCACCTCTGAGGGCCGAGCTTCAGGGCTCCTAAGGGGCTTATATTATATATATGGCCCCATTCTACACCTTGTACGTTCAATAACCCATTCATTTGGTGCGAAATACTGCAGCACGTAGTTTCACCAAGATTTATTAAGAAACTCATCAAATGAAATAGTAAGCTTGTGTTCTGAGTTTAATTGAAAGTACCAGAGCTATGCAACAATTGACGGAGTTTTCGGACGATTAAATGACTACAATTTCGAATTTTTTCAATTATGAGTCATGTTTCAGTAACCACAAACCACTTGTAATTAGATTTAGAGAAAACATTTTTCAAATATAAAGGAATATCACGATAGTCCTTTAAAGTCTGAGACGAGGGCCGATTTTCTCCGTCTAAGATAAGGCCTAAATAGATTTATGGCTCATCCAACCCAACATACATTTACCAATATTGTTGTTATAATACAAAATAACATTGTTAATCATTAAGCCACCTTGGTTAAGATTTGGGCTAGTATTGGGCACAATGAAACCCATTTGAGGTGTTAAAGATAGTGTGCGTAGGTGTGACCTACAACATTACACAAATATACTGAGGCGTATATTTAGATCGGTCGGGTCCACGGCACAGCAAAAAAAATATTAAAAAAATAAAAGACAGAAAATAAGGTCACAGTTGTAAAATTAGGGTTCTGGGAGGCCCCTGTTTGTAGGGGCTCAAAGAATGCGCCTGCCATTAAACCGGCCTTTGGATAGACATTCTTATTTTCCCTTAAAATGCTCTAGAATTTGTAGATTAGCTCAAACCTATACTCCCTGGAAGTGTGATACCCTACTAGGACTGTCTGTTATCCTCCACCCATTCAACATACACCGCTGATTGAAGTACTATTATGTAAGTATTGTGAATGAATATTTTGTTTCATTTATCTAATAAGGTCATTTCACATTTTTATTTTACTGTACTTCATACACTAACACTGATTTATGCAACAACTACACATGCAAACATATCCTACAACCACACATACAAACATGTGCTACAACCACAGATACAAACATGTCCTACAACCACACATACAAACATGTCCTACAACAACACATACAAACATGTCCTACAACCACACATACAAACATGTTCTACAACCACACACAAACATGTCATACAACAACACATAGAAACATGTCCTACAACAACACATACAAACATATCCTACAACCATGATAACAACAGATGCTACAACCACAGATACACAAACATGTCCAACCCCACACATACAAACATAACCACACATACAACATAGTCCTACAACCACACATACAAACATGTCCTACAACCACACAAACATGTCCTACAACAACACATACAAATATCTACCTACAACTAATAAATACATAAGTTACAAACTATAGATACAAACATAAGCCCTGAATCACAGACATACAAACATGTCTCACAAATACACAAACATATCCTACAACCACACATACAAACATGTCCTACAACCACACATACAAACATGTCCTACAACAACACATACAAACATGTCCTACAACCACACATACAAACAGTTAACTACCACCTGCGTTTTTACCTCACAACTGCATTGAACACAACACAAAAAACCAAGTTAGATAGGGTCAATTGGTCAACGTACAGACCATTTGCTCCTTTTCTCCTGACAATGTTTCAAACAGTGGCGTCACTAGGGGGGGTGCGGGCCGCAACGGGTGACCCTGACAATGTTTCAAACAGTGGCGTCACGAGGGGGTGCGGGCCGCAACAGGTGACCCTGACAATGTCTCAAACAGTGGCGTCACTGGGGGGGGGGAGGATGCGGGCCGCAACGGGTGACAGCAATATGACCAAAAATAATAGGGGTGACACCAAAATAAACAATTCTAAGTTTCATAGCAGTGAGAACTTGGTCATATGGTCTAGCACAGGAACATTTTAAATATGTTCCATTGTCCAGAGTGGAAGTCCTGTCGGTGTGACACCATGAGTTTTTCCGCACCAGGGGACACCAGCCACAGTGACTCCACCGTTGACTTTCTACTTGTCTTATGGTCTCGCCTTGAAAAACAATTCTTTAACCAGAAGCTGAAATATGTAATGGGATTTATTTGATCTATGTAGAGTTAATTTATAGCGGCTTATTAAAAAGATGCATAGTAAAGAGTACGCCCCCCCCTCCCCACACCCACTAATATTCACACGTTGGCATAAATGTATATATGGCAATAATGGATTTAAACAACAGTTCAAGGGAGTCCACCGGACTAGGTACTAATGGGTAATGTTGTTTACATTTAATTATCCAAATTAATTCCCCATGGTTTTTTTTAGGACGTGGAATAAATGAACGCCCACATTATTCGCATTAATCTGTATACATAATCTCGGTGTGGGTTCTGCGTTAAATCGAAAGTAAAGAATTAATACAACAGTTTAAAATCGTCAAACGTAAACAATAGTAATAAAATCATGAAAAAATCGGATCTGTCCGAAACGAAAATTAACCTAGCCTACTGATCAAACCTAAGCGAATATAACTCTATGTAAAGGTTTTGCAGGATATAGCTAGTATATTATTAAATGTCATTACAAGATTTGTTTCGTTTCTATTGACAATGACGTGTTGTAAAAATAGTACATCATGTTATATTTCTAGCTGCTTGGCTGTCGATACTGTATTCATTGTTTTTGTTATTAGCATTACATTAATTTTTATTTTTTTATTTTAATGGTTACTCCCTGACTTCAAAAGAGACAGCACAATGGCCGGTGTAAATAACTTAACAATACGTCATGCTATTTTAGTTTATTCTCATCTTTATAACGAAATCTAACTCCATCTTTTGTTGTTTCCCCTTTCACCGCCATTTGATCAAACTTTGAAAAATAAAGATATTTTCCACTCGTGATATTCTTCAAAACTAAACAATTGCAGCCAGGAACCAAAAAAAAAAAACCCAAGAACGAAGAACTTAAAACTTCAGTGAACAAATATTGACTAAAGTAGAAAGTTTAGAAATGGAAACTATTTCTGTTTTAATGGAGACGTAATGAGAGCATTTAATATTTGTACTCAAGAAACTCGTCAGTGTATTTTATGTGACATTTAAAAAAAAACGATTTTTAAAATAGTGGACCACGGATGGAACTTTGTCTCTTTCTTGAATTTCCATGAGAATTTTTTTTAGTCTGATTAATCAATGAAATATTTTTTTATTTTTCAATTTGGTATTTGATGATTGTCTAACACTTTCTCGGGTTAGGTTAGGTAACAATATGGTGGTGGTAATAGACAGTGACTAAGTGGTGGTAATAGCCAGGAATAGTCTGTCTATCTATCTATCTATCTATCTATCTATCTATCTATCTATCTATCTATCTATCTATCTATCTATCTATCTATCTATCTATCTATCTATCTATCTATCTATCTATCTATCTATCTATCTATCTATTTTTCTGTCTATTTATATATCTGTCTGTCTGTTTATCTATCTATCATCTGACTGTCTTTTTATCTGTCTATTTGGCTTTCTGTCTGTTTACAGCCTATATTTAAGTCTATATATCTACTCATATTTATAAAACTGGAATGTCTGTCTACTGAGATTAAGTCGTTATATTCAGGCTACAGACAGAATGAATTTTATTGAGTGCCGTCTCGACCTTGAACCAACTTGACCATCAGAAATAATTGCTTTGACTGACTAGAGGCCAGTCATTTTGTTTGTCAAGGGTTTCTTCCCTTTAGGTGCTATTTTTTCATGATTACTACATTGGCTGCCGAAGTGACTTTACACAATAATTATAGGCATTTACTATAAACATTCTGAATGTTACATGCTCGAATGTTAAAACCAAAAACTTTAAATTTCTAACCATCATCCTAGTCCAGGGGTCGGCAACCTTTTGAGACGGAAGAGCCAAATATTATACATGTAATTTACAATTTTCTCAATTTTTAAAGAGCCACTAAAATTATTGTTTCAATATTATGTATTTGATAAAGCCGCAATTTGACATCGAAAGAGCCGCATGCGGCTCGCGAGCCGCAGGTTGCCGACCCCTGTCCTAGTCTAAGAAGTAGGTGATTATAATTAAAACTAATCAGTAATAGCATCTCAAACTGATCTAACTAGACACAGAACACTGATGCCAACTTCAGATTTGTAAGGTCGAAAGGATAAAGCAGAAATGCTAAATGAGGCCTCGGGGATTATCTGGTATAGTGGCCAGGTACTGGAGAGACTGAGTCAATAATGGTCAGTTGGAAGGAGCGGACAGAGACAAATAACATTTTGATGACCGGGGCGTTAACAAGATGTGTTGTTTAACTTTGATACACCGGTTTCTTAGCCTTTGATGACTTCTGTTGAGTTTGTCATCTTCGGAGAAATCGGGAATTCGGTGTTGAAAAAAAACAGTTATCACTTTGTAACGTATTATGCTGAACACACATTGATATCTGATATTTGGATTTGAATAAAATTGTTCCTATAATTTTCTAGTTATTAGTTACTTAATAAGCATTCGTCTAAAGGAGCATAAAAAAGTAAAGTTCCCTTAACCCTAACGGGCCATCGAGGCAGATGAAGTGTAGAATTCATCTGTTTCTATAACCTCGGCATATGAAGGGGTTGTGTGGTTAGCACAACGCCCAGCCGCCTTTACTCCCCCAACTTAATGTCAGGTACCCATTTAAAGCTGGGTGGACTTGGGGACTATCACCATGACCTGAAAAAATCCCAAGGTTCTCACTGAGATTCGAACCCGGGACCCTCCGGTCGACAGTCGAGCGCTCTACATCGCACGACCACCCGCCCCCATTAAAGGAGCATAGAAAGGATGAATCTGCACCTCTGATAGAGGCGGAATAGTCAGTGATTGGTGATTGGAGTCACTGGGATTGGAACCTAACATCTGAACGACGAAGATCTACCTCACAACGGTTTTATCATCACCAGGATGTCGACCGTTTGTTTACCCAGAATGCTGCTGACAGACAGCTGGATCAAAGTTTAAAAAAAAAATAAAATCTAGAAGAAAAAAAAAACATGGGATGAGAAATGTGTATCCTACAGGGCGGTTGATCAGTTTAATTCAATTAGAAATTTTCCAATCACCCCGTGGGTTGATCAGGACACAAACACACACACACACGCACGGGCACACTTCTTCTATTGCGCATGTCAGTCTTTGTTTGTTGTATATTGTAGGGTGTTTGCGGCAGCAGGACGATTTCCTTTTCTCCTCCAAGTTTTTTTGTTACTTGGCAGGACCGTTTTCAGATAATAGTTGGCGTTAAGCTTTTTTTTTAATGTGTGGTTGGGGGGGGGGGAAGTAGGCAAGTACTATTGGGGCCCTGGTTGGAGTTAGACGGTTGGGGCACTAAAGTGCATATTTATATGAGCGGCTTTGGTGAATGATATTAAAACTAGGGAGGCCGGTGGGGGCGCAATACCGTTCCCTTCGACCAAAACCGGTTTTTACGATATTGAAGTTTTTTTCGAATACCGTGATTCCGTTAAGTTCGCAATTCACGACATAAATGATTTCGCACAGATTTGAAAACTTCAATTAACAAGTAACACTCTTACAAGTCCATGGTCGACAAAGTCATTGTATAACAGAATCGAAGAGTTTACATGAGCTTCACGCACTAAACGCTTCAACTTCTTTATTGGTGGAAGTTTTAAAACTAGATGCCGGTGAAATCGATGGAATACTAGAAATGGTAATGATTTTTTTTTACAAGAAAACGGAATGTCCAGTGTGAAGGCCTGTAATTGCACCTCCCTATTTAATGTATCTTATTACAAGTAATACATTAGGTCGAGAGATTGTCCTTGCTTTCAACAAATCAAACCAAACAGCTGTCTTTGTTTCCGATAGTTTCATATGCGTTTTATAAATAGGTTTATCTTTTTTTCTACGGCCTCCCCCCCGCATTTCTTTTCGTTAAAACAATAAATTCAGCGACCTACAAAAAAATTAAATGTCACATCGACCTACTAATGTGCAGGTTGCCAAACCATTAATCTAAGCCATTCGCTACTCTTGACGACCACGACCTATGACCTATGATACAGACGTGTTTCATTTTATATTTCCCCGTTCACTTTCAAAAAGACTCCCCTCCGCCTCTCTTCATTCCACCATTTCTCCCTCTATTTGAGTTTGTCTCCCCCTTAAGAAACTGAGAATGTCAGTTTCTGGTCACTACAATGTTTCATATCATTTGGTTCAACATGTTTGTCTGCTTGTTTTTGGTTTTCTTTTGGTAGAGAATATAATATACAGGCCTGGTTTATTAATTAGAACACAATTGAATTATTAGTTTATGGCGACTGATTGCATTATTTATTAAACAGTAGCTGCTTGACATTACCCATAATTTAATGAATGCTTAGATAATAATCAATATGCCATCTTTTAATACATGGTATTTTTTTTAGAAAATTACCGTGATTAAATATTTAGTAGTTCAAGATCAATACTATCATTCAATATATAGTAGTTCAGGACAATAGCTTGGTTTAATATATAGTACATTTCCTCTTGGAGAATAACACCATATAAATATTTCATGGACTATAGCTTTGTTTAGTATGTAGCACTTCTCCTCTAGGATAATACCACTATAGATAATAGTTCATGGACAATAGCTTTGTTTAGTATAAATCACTTCTCCTATAGGAGAAAACCATTATTCTATATATAGTAGTTTACGAATAAATAACTTCTTTCAATAAATATTTATTGTGTTTCCGGACAACACCATCATTTAATAGATAGTAGTTCCTGTGCTGTTTTAACACTTAATTAATCAATGTTCCTAACTTACCACCATTTAATAGATAGTAGTTCCTGTGCTTACTCATCACTTAATAAATCAATGTTCCCGGACAATACAAACATTTAATAAAAACACCAGTTTCATGGGATCGTTGGATTCCACTAAACTTTGTGTTCCCAGAAACTCGATGAATTCTCAGTCACATCTCAGTGCTTTCCCTCAAACAAACAATCCAATACAGAAACACGATGATGAAACTCCATCTGGTGGAGCACTTAGTTGTATGTATTTGAATAGAGTGAGGACCACTGCACCCAGGAAGTATAGAATCGATGGTTATTTTGTTTACTTTGAGTAAAAAAAAATTGTTTGGGGTGGGGGGTTAACATTTTGTTTTTCACTGATCGAAGTATTCCATCAAGTCATATTCACTTAGAAAACACGGTCAGTTTGTTTACTGTAAACACTCGTCTCTCTGGGGCCACCAGAGCTGTAAGTCAATCACACGGGGCGAGTGTCGACCTCTATTACTCATATTTTTAACTTCACTACAAAATATGAACAAGTACAGCGTAAGAAAGGTGATTTGATATACATGGGCTCGACCCGGCTCTTGTCCGGGAGCCCAACAGGCGTAAGGGTCACCCCCCCCCCCAAAAAAAAAGGGATTATGAAAAGTGCTTTATCCGCTTTGCAAATGAGACTAACTAGCGATTTGTTTTGATTTTGCTAGAGCGAGTGTGCTATGTGTCAAGACTAGGGTTCGAAAATTACGCGTAAGATTGGCGCGCGTAATTTACGCGTAAATTACGCGTACCATTAATGCCCAATTACTTGAAAGTGTATATTCCTTTTGTTGCTCACGCTCACTGATTGCTAGTAGGTGTATTTTTAATAATGTTTTCAAAGGTTTTTACTTGTAATTTACCGGTCATACTAATTTGCCCCGTCGCCCACGTATTTCGTCGTGTACTGACTGCATCAGCGGCGGCCATCTTTGGCTGAGTAATACCGTCTAATACGGTCGCCGCGAGACGGGTGCAATGCGCCGCAAAATACGGCCGCCGCGGGTGCCGAACTCAGCAAAAGACGGCACACGAGATCAACGCTGGTGCAGCAATCCGCAGCGAAATACAGACGACGTGGGAGCAATACGCAGCGTAATACGGCCGACGCGATCGACGGAAGCACTTTACACAGTAAAATGTTTTCTATACGTTTCATGACATTTGGAACATATATAGGTAATCAAGGCCGGGTGGGGGGGGGGGGGCAGGGGGCTGTAGACCCCCCTCCCCCCCCAAAAAAAATAAATAAAAATGTTATTGCTGATAGTAACTCATAAAAAATTGACAAATATTTGCCTTTAAAAACTTTTTTATTTTATAACCTCCCCGTTTGGCTTGCGGCCGCTTGCCATACAGCTCATGGCGGCATTGTGTACTAAATCGAAAATTTTTATGATTTTGTCATATTTTTAACCAGACTTTGGCTTCCTTATTGAAAATATTCATTTTATTATGTTTACTGAAACGATTAAAACAAACAATATACTGTGCGGTTTACGCTGTTTTACCAAACGAGTACTTCCGGTTTAGGCTTGTGGCCGGATGTAGATGGTACTCATAATCACTGTAATTAATTAATCGCCACTGTTAACACAACGAATTGCGACAGAAACAATTAAAAATGACCGTCAAATATGCATTTTTAAATTACCGTAATTTACGCGTAATTTTCCAAAATTACGTTACCGTAAATTACGCGTAATTTACGGTAACTTACGCGTAACGTTACGCGACTTCGAACCCTAGTCAAGACAGCGCACAGATTTAATTTTATAGCCACTGAAAATGTCCACAGCACGATTGGGCAAAGTTTCGGAACCAAGAGAAACTTTAGTTTGAGAGAAAGATTGAATTATTTTTTTTTCAAGACTTCTATATCGGCGCCCTTATAGTCCGGCGCCCCATATAGTGCGGCGCCCTGTGCGGTCGCACAAGCCTCACCACCCTTCCTACGCCTCCGGGGCCCAAGATACTGTAAGTACGGCACTGAGTAAGTAGTATCAAGTATGAGGTGTCACAGAAAGCACAGACTTGTACGGGATTTATACCCTTACTGTGGTCATTTTTAGTAGAGCCGTATTCTATTCTGACCCACGAGGCCTCAACCGGACTTAATTATTCTTTAGTTTTACCCTTTTATTAAGAGAATGTAATGAGATCAAATAACAACACTTGACTCTCATATTTTGTCTCATTAAATTGTTTATCTGAACACAGAGTTTTATGTATTTGGTTAAATAGCCATATTCATTGTCGCCTTCCCTGATAAGACAAACAGCACTGATCACGCGAGGTCAGGCGAGTGAAAGGTCAATTATTTCAAAGTTAACGATTGTGAGCTAATAGACGGGGCGGGTGTGGGGGGTTGAGTGGAGGAAAGGCAAATGGAGTGTCAAGCAGTGTCTGAGGGGCAAACTACGGTTGTTGTGTGTGTGTGTGTGTGTGTGTGTTTGTGTGTTTGTGTGTGTGTATGTTTGATTGACAGGCTGATTAAGATTTCTGATGATGAAGCCGCCAGGACGCCAATCTTACATTTTGAGCCAATGTCCGGCATTGTGTCAAACCAGTTCGCCAAGGTCAAGGCCAACATAGAATATTGCCAACATTTTTAAAATTTTATTTATTTTTTATTTTCTTATTTATTGTACTAACTGCAAATTTTTGGTATGTTTATATGTTTTTTTTTTTAGCAAATAATAATATAAAATATAGAGGTCACAAATGTCTAGGACTTTCAATTGCAATAAAAAATGTCGACCAATGAGAACACGCATCCAAGTGATCAGACACGGAGATGATAAATTTAATCAAAAGAATTACAACAATAACACTTTCCAAAATGATTTTATTCTTTATCAGCTAACTTTATTTCAGACTCTAAAAAACACAGATCTAGGTGCAGAGGCGTCCCTAGGGGGTTTGGGGCCCGGGGGGCTTGGCCTTTTTGGGGGCCCCTGCAGATTTGACATACGATGTCATGTATGTCTAAATTCAAATTAGTACAGTATATCAATAAAATTAACAAAAAAATAATCATTAAAACTCTTTTAATGAATAATTCCATTGTTTAGTGACGAGAAAATGCACAAGTGACAAATCTCAATTCATTTTGCCTCACGTTGTGCTTTCTGTGCAGTAAAGGCATTTATAACATCATCTAAGTCAATGTTGTCTAGTATTTTTGACTTCACTTACATTAAAGCCATGCTGCTAAGCCTTTCTTGCGTCATTGTACTCCTGATATAGTTTTTGATTGACTTTGTGTTTTGAGAATAATCTATCACATGATGCAATGGAAGTGGCCTGAGTTAGCAGTATTCGGATGGAGGTTGCAATGTTTGAGCAAACATCATTATCATATGAAGCCAGCTTCCTCAATAAGTCAGTTGGTGATTGTGGTGCTGGTTTGTTGATGAATGTGCTCGTACATCAATGACACCATTGAAAAAGTGATTTGCCAGTATGCCATCATACAAACAGGAAAAATTAACAGTTTTTTTATCAGTGTGTAATCATCCATAGAATTCAAGAGGTGTCTTGGTTTAAGAAGAATCCCAAAGGTCCCCACATGGTTTTGCAACCTTTGGAATCTATCCTTCATCTCCATATGAAGTCTGTCAAGCACTTCTGTCGCAACACTTTTGAATTGCAGTTCTATTTACAGTCCTACATCAGAACTCAACTCCCCATGAAGTCTTTTCTTTTTTCTGGCTGTTTTGCCTACAGGAAATCCATAGCATTCAATTCCTTCTTTTGCTCTTTCGATGGATTGGGTGATCAGTTTCGTCTGTTACTCATCATTTTGCAGAAAGCATGAAAGGGTCTTAATCTCTTCAGCATCTTTGTCAAGATGCAAGGAAAGTGACGACGTAGCTTCTTCTCTTGAGCACCACCATGTAGGCCTACTACTCACCTTTTTTAGTTTCCCGGTTCAGTTTCTTTCAGTTTGGTCTCTGGGGTGAATTGGAAAAAAGGTTGAGCAATTCATGAGAAAAGGTGATAATTACTAGATCTATCTCAGCAGAATGAAGAGCTGCCACCAAGTTGAGAGAGTGATTATCACAGTTCAGAAATGTTACGTTTGGATTTATGTCTAAGAGACGTTTCTGCCGGCCAGACCGACGGCCACTCATTGTGGCTGCGTTATCATAGGTTTGATCTGTGCACAGATTAAAGTCTAGTTCAATGTCTTAAAGAGTTTTCAGAACAAGTTATTCATAATGTTGTGCATCTGGCTTCACAATTTCAAAATAACCAAGGAATGACTCTTTTATTTCAAAATTCTCGACATCCAAGTTACAAACTTTAAGGGATACTTGTTCTTTGTGAGAAACATCTGGAGTGGAATCAAACATCAGAAAAAGGTAACAAACTTGCTTGACTTTCCCAACAATTGATTCACTATCTTTATTGCCCATCAAGCTTATGAACTCATGTTGAATTATTCAAGTGATGTTACGTAACTTTATCAAATTCTGCAAGAAATTTCAAAGATTCTAGGAAGTTCCCAGGACTTGGAGAATCTAGTTCTTCTTTATGGCCAAGTAAGCTTGAGTTGGTTTTTGCTAAGTACTTGACAGCTGTTGCTACCCTGCTGTATCTTTATATGAATTATCTGAATGGTGATACTTATCTTCGCCATGTTCATGGTCTTCTTTGTTTTCAATCAGGTTTCTTCTTAAAAAAAACCTTTCAAATTTTCCTTGATTTTGCAGCCTCTCGTCTTTCTGTAGCACACTTTTTCCGTTTTGTAGTGTTAAAATAAAAAAAAAAATTGGAAACTCGTTTGGGGGCCCCCCTCAAGCGGGGACCCGCGGGGACGTTCAAATTTGGACCCCCCTCCCCCCACCCTAGCTACGCCACTGTCTAGGTGGTATAAAACTTGAGCCGTGCTGGTACATCAACATGTGAGAAAGGGGCTGGAGTGCCTGGAACACGATCAGATTGGTGGAGATGAGCTAATTTATATTGACTGATAACGTTATAACGTACATGGTTTTGGTCGCGGGTTGGATCAAAAAGCCTAACGGGCTATATTTTGCTCATCCAGGCTGTACTTTGCTCACCCAGGCCGTACTTTGTCCATGTAGGCCGTACTTTGTCCATGTAGGCCATACTTTGCTCATCCAGGCCGTACTTTGCTCATGTAGGCCGTACTTTGCTCATGTAGGCCATACTTTGCTCATCCAGGCCGTACTTTGCTCATCCAGGCCGTACTTTGCTCCAGAAGGCCGTACTTTGCTCCTCCAGGCCGTACTTTGCTCATGTAGGCCATACTTTGGTCATGTAGGCCGTACTTTGCTCCAGAAGGCCGTACTTTGCTCATCCAGGCCGTACTTCGCTCATGTAGGCCGCACTCTGCTCATGTCTGGTCTGTGAAAAGTATTATTTCATTTAAACAGAATTGGCAATAAACTATTGACTGTCGGCCATATTGCTTACAACAAAATTTGAATAGATGTGACTTTTTAAATCAAACATTCCTTGTAGGACGCGCTTCTAGCTGAGTGTCCACCTTTAATAGCGACACTGTCCATGTAGGACGCGCTTCTAGCTGAGTGTCCACCTTTAATAGCTGCATTGTCCATGTAGGACGCGCTTCTAGCTGAGTGTCCACCTTTAATAGCGGCACTGTCTATGTAGGACGCGCTTCTAGCTGAGTGTCCACCTTTAATAGCTGCACTGTCCATGTAGGACGCGCTTCTAGCTGAGTGTCCACCTTTAATAGCACACTGTCCATGTAGGACGCGCTTCTAGCTGAGTGTCCACCTTTAATAGCGACACTGTCCATGTAGGACGTGCCTCTAGCTGAGTGTCCACCTTTAATAGCGGCACTGTCCATGTAGGACGCGCTTCTAGCTGATTGCCCACCTTTAATAGCGACACTGTCCATGTAGGACGCGCTTCTAGCTGATTGTCCACCTTTAATAGCTGCACTGTCCTTGTAGGACGCGCTTCTAGCTGATTGTCCACAACTAATTGCGGGACACTGTCCACAACAAGGCTGGACTGTGCAATTATTATCAACTGGCTACCACATTCTTGAAGTTGACATCTTTCTTGGAATGATGGTAAGGGCACTTGGCACAATCGTCTTCTAAAGCTTAGGCTGGTAAGGGCACTTGGCACAATTGTCTTCTAAAGCCCATCAAAACAATTTCATCGGTCACACAAGTCTAGCAATAGCAATGTCAGAGAATCACGTGAGTCTAAACAATAGCAAATTCAGAGAATCCCAACTCAAGAAAGAAAGAACCGTTGAAAATATAACAGGCGCATCAAGTACTTGGGAAGGATGGCCGGGGGGTGGGGTGGGGGTGGGGGTGGGGGTTTGAAAAGATCAATAACTTCAACAATTCTAAGTCACTTTTCCTCAGGGACATTTGTGATAGACTCAGAAAACGGCCAAAGATAAAGAATGATCTCTCCCCACAATAAATATTTTATACCCAATTAACAGAGAAGGCAATATACGGTAATTTGTACACAACCACGTCACAACAGTAAAGTGTTTTTTTTTTTTATTTTAGGATAAGTCCGGTAGTTCTTAACACAGCTTCTTGATATATTGAAAGCTTTTCTTTTGTTCATGTTCAGTTGAACTTCTTTATCGAGAGGGGGGATGGGGGTGTGTGGGGGGGGGGAGGAGGGAAACGTCATGGAAATGTGATTAAATTATGTCAATTAGCCGTACATGTATATGTGTGTGTGTGTGTGTGTGTGTGTGGTAAATGTATCATAACTAATGGCTTATGGTTGTGACGCATAGAACACGTGACTATGGACATGATGGAACTGGATCATTTCCGCTTTATACACTGTGCTAGTCCATTACTTATGAATACCGTGGTATCTCCAATTTTATGAAGGGTATTACTAATACTACTACTTCAACACTATTCTTTAAAAGCATATTACTTTATCACTATACCGTATAGTACTATACTATATAAGCCGTACAATACTACTGCCGTACCACTATACTATATAAGCCATACAGTACTACTACCATACCACTACTATACTATATAAGCCATAAAGTATTACTACCATACTATAGTTGCTAATGGGGGCTACGAGACCTCTGTAAGATTCCCGCATGTTTCAAATGTTTTTATTGCTGACACCTTGAATTAAAGAAACTTGAAACAATGGAATGAAGTAAAAAGTGTCTCAAAGCATTGCTATATTTAGCAATGAAGCAAAAATATAACAAAAACTTATAACATATTATTTTTAAATGTATCTCTACAAAATACCATCTAACCAGGCAATGCATTAAGCAAATGAAGCATTACGGTTACAATAATTTTAACAAGCGATGTATTTAAGACTTAATTAGTAGGTTTTGAATTTAAAGGTACAATGTTTTTCAGATTTTATTGTATAGTAACTACAAACCTTACCGTCACTCTCCGTGTTTTGTGAGTGTGAGTGTGTGTTATCATTAAGATCTTTCACTTTCTTAAAATGACATGCCATCTTATGATCGTGAAATCGATCCCTTAATAAATTTGGTGAAGTTCTTGTCGTCCTCTATACAGTCCTACAATTCTACCGCTAGGTGGCAGTTGCAGATTTTTCAATCCACCAATCAAGTAACAGTCCTACATTTTTCTAGCCAGTGATATTTTAATAAAGCGAACCCCCCCCCCCCCAATGCATTAAGACTGGTGAAGAATGTCTTTGTTTCTACTTCGTAAATTCTGAATGGAATAAAATATCAATACCTTGATTTCAGCTTGATTCTAGCACTATAAAAATCTACAACAAATTCTACTGTCTTTCTAATAAAAATCAATGCTAAGCACTTAACATTATTTACCAACACAACAAAGCCAGTCATTCGAGTCTAATTAAAACTGATGAGAATTATACATTTTTTTTTTCTAATTTTTTTTCTTTCTTTGTGTCTGTCGAGGATACGTCTGTCTCTTAAAAGTCATTTGTCTTCATTGGTAATTGTAAATTTATTTCGTTTAACTTGGATTTATTTCTGCAAGACTTACAACCCACCACATAAACCCCCCCCCCCTTTCCACCAAGAATCAATGAAAACAAAATCAACCAGGTGAAACATCTCCAGTGACAGAATGAAACGAAAGTCAACTGGTCACTGATCACCATCACAACATGAGACTGTCCAGGCCAGAGGTTCTGAAACTATCTAACTAATGGAGCCCTATTTACATTAATTTATATAAAAAAAAGAAACCAATTATTCAGATTCAACAAAATGCTGCTAGTTTATTTTTAGTTTCATTCAATGATCTTTTCCCTCCTGATTTACAAGCGGATTCCCTTTGTAAGTACACACAAAGTATTGGACTTCATAGTTGTATAGGCCATTGATGTACCAAGAAACCGCACTGTCTAGTTATATAGGCCATTGATGTACCAAGAAACTGCACTGTCTAGTTATATAGGGCATTGATGTACCAAGAAACTGCACTGTCTAGTTGTATAGGCCATTGATGTACCAAGAAACCGCACTGTCTAGTTATATAGGCCATTGATGTACCAAGAAACTGAACTGTCTAGTTGTATAGGCCATTGATGTACAAAGAAACTGCACTGTCTAGTTGTATAGGCCATTGATGTATAAAATGACTGCACTGTCTAGTTGTATAGGCCATTGATGTATAAAATGACTGCACTGTCTAGTTGTATAGGCCATTGATGTATAAAATGACTGCACTGTCTAGTTGTATATACCTTTGATATGCAAAGAAACTGCACTGCCTAGTTGTATAGGCCACTGATGTACACTGAAACTGTACTGTCTAGTTGTATAGGCCACTGATGTACAAAGAAACTGCACTGTCTAGTTATATATACCTTTGATATGCAAAGAAACTGCACTGTCTAGTTGTCTACAGAAAGCACAACTCTACAGAAAGCCCCATTCTACAGAAAGCACCAGTCTACAGAAAGCACCAGTCTACAGAAAGCACCAGCCTACAGAAAGCACCAGTCTACAGAAAGCACCAGTCTACATAAAGCACCAGTCTACAGAAAGCACCAGTCTACAGAAAGCACCAGTCTACATAAAGCACCAGTCTACAGAAAGCACCAGTCTACAGAAAGCACCAGTCTATAGAAAGCACCACTTTATTTATTTTTTTTTAAATCGCGTGTATTTATTTGTCCCAATTTTCTTATTTATACGTTTTTCTTCCGTATAATATTATTTATTCTGCTAATTATTTCGCTAATGACCCAGAACGAGGAAGCCTTAGCTCTAGTATTGGCCAACAAATCATTACAACAAAAATAATTTCAGTGTTTAGCGTTCGTTCGATCCATTAGCGGGTCTCACAGATATAACCTTCCCCGCCCCTTTCCTCGGATCTACCCCCCCCCTTCCACTCTCCCCTTCTCTCTAGCTCACAATGGTATACAATCCAACCATGAGAAATATTTCCTTAAACAGTCACCATGGTAACTACAAAGTCACTCATTAATTTGTCACAGATAATTTTTTTGTTTCCAATGTAAACTGAAGTCGGCTGGACTGGACAAACATCTCGGTATTGACTGAAGGACTGTAATGTGGGAGTGATTTTAAAATAATGAATCACAAAAAATAGTATCAATGTATCACGGAGAGAGAGAGAGAGAGAGAGAGAGAGAGAGAGAGAGGGAGAGAGAGAGGGAGGGAGGGAGAGAAATCGAAGCTTATAAAATGTCATAATAGTTCAATGTTAATAGAATAGATCAGTGATTCTCCCCCCCCCCCCCCTTGTTCCGCGGAGTACACGTGTTACGCCAAACTACTTCAAGTGTTCCGCGGAGTACACGTGTCACGCCAAACTACTTCAAGTGTTCCGCGGAGCACTGGTGTCTGGCGAAGTCACTTTGAATGGTCTCATTTGGCTGTGGGGAGCCCGAGTTGGTTGCCTAGTTGGCCTTCCTATAAATACTGATGGGGGCCCATTGGCTGTGGGGAGCCCGAGTTGGTTGTCTAGTTGGTCTTTCTATAAATACTGAAGGGGGCCCCTTGGCAGTGGGGAACCCGAGTTGGTTGCCTAGTTTGCCTATCTATAAATACTGAAGGGGGGCCCTTGTGCAGAAAGGTTGAATTGAATGGTTTGCCTACCAACCTATAAGCGTCTCTGAGTAATATAATTGTTATCACAACGTTATAAGTTCCGCCAAGTTAATTGTCTTTAAGTTTTATTCATAATGAAGTTGTTTTTTATGTAATATTAATCTCTCCCTCCCCCCCCCCCCCAACAAATATTGATTCTGATTGACTGAAACCTGTACAAAGTCGGGTGACAGTAAACAACAACAACTGTGTCCAACACGGCCACAAAGTGAAAGACAAACTTTACATGACATGAATGGAATAATGTCATGTCCCGTGGGACAACTAAACTGTGTTCTTTACCATAGACCCAGTCACTACAACTGAGTTAGGTCTCCTTTACAGACCCTCTTGAACGATCCTAGAGATTGTGTCAGTTTTATTATACGAGAAGTTAATATAATATTGTGCTGGCGTAGTGCGTATCTCCTGATGTCAGAAATAATCTGTCCTTATCTTCAGTCAGAAACTGTCTCTAGTTTATTCATAAATTATGCCTACATTATCCAAATAGAAATGCGTGTACCCCAGAATGCTGAATGTGCTTTCGTATTATTTTATTTTCCAACAGAGATCGATGCCCGTCTATTGGTTATTGATATTAATCATTTTAAGCTGCCATCCTTCCCTTCTGGTCATCACCAACAGAAACCATGACATCACTGCCCTGTATAGTTTACAGTTTCTTAATCGTACCTTAGAGGTGAGAGTCCTTTGAGGAATGTACTGTGTGTCCATTTTAACGGTAGTTGTGGTGGCTAATGTCATTTTCTTAGATTAAAACAAAAAAAGGCCCTAAAATCATAATTGAAGCAGAGTCATCGTAACGTTGGGGCCCAATATGTACTGTCCTCAGGGGCCCAATATGTACTGGGCTTAGGGCCAAATATGTACTGTGCTTAGGGGCCCAATAGGCACTGCATTTAGGGGCCCAATATGTACTGTGCTTAGGGGCCCACTAGGCACTGCACTTAGGGGCCCAATATGTACTGTCTTTAGGGGGGCCAATATGCACTGGACTTAGTACCCAATATGTACTGTGCCTGGGACTCACGAACGTATGTGTGTGGGTGTGTGTGGTGTGTGTGGGGGCATGTGTGGTGTTTGTGTGTGCGGTGTATGGGAGTGTGAGGTTTGTGTGTGGTGTATGTGGGTGTGTGTGTATGTATGTGTGTGTGGGGGTGTGCGGTGTGCGTGTTCTGTATGCGGGTGTTAGTGTTTGTGTGTGGGGGTGTGTTTTGTGTGTGGTGCATGTGGGTGCATGTGGTGTATGTGCTGTGTATGTTGGGGGTGTTAGTGTATTTGTGTGTGGGGGTGGGGGATGTGGGGTGTATGTGGGTGTGTATGTGTGTGTGGAGCGTGTGTTTGTGTGATGTGTATGTGGTTTGAATGTATATGTATGTGGTGTATGTGTATATGTGTTGGGGTGTGTGTGGTGTGCGTGGGGTGTGTGTGGTGTGTGTGTGGTGTGTGTGTGGGTGTGTGTGGTGTGTGTGTGTCTTTCAATCTTCTTTGTATTAACGAAATTTAAAAATCAGAAATAAATCTTTAAACAAAAGTTGCCGTTTTTTATCAATCAAAATATTGATTATAATTTTTTGTTCAAGAATTGATTTTTTTTTTAAAAAAGTAAGCTCCCTTTTGTAAAACCACTGTCACCAAATCCGAGTTTAGAAATGACCATGTCTCAGTTTTTTTGGTGCTTTGCTTGGGTTCCATTTGAAAGGCATTTGCCAGTACAAACATGTTTAGCAACAGACCAAACAAACATAGACACGCTCTAAGACATAACATATGAAGTAAAAGATTTGCAGAAGGAAAGCACACAAATTGTGGTCAAAAATATCGATAAAATAGAATTGACCATTGATTTAGCTGTTCTGATTCTATGTGACGAACTCATGTAGACAGAATGACAGGGATATAAGGATACACTATGACACATTAATGATAGCATATTGACAAAACCATGTTGGTAGAATGACAGGGATATAATGATAAACCCTGAATAAAAATAATGATGACATACTGACAGGGCGCTGATGACATACTGACAGGGCACTGATGACAGGCTGTGGTGCCATTTCGTGACCATCATCATTGAGGCCGTCGATAATTTCAATAAAATAAGATATAATTTAATGAGGCCTCATAAAGAGATACAAATTGTCATGATGGGTCATCCACAAATAACGTCATTTCACAAGGTATATGTCATAAGGGGCAGTCCAAAAATTATGTTACTAATTGAAGTATATGTTATAAAGGACCGTCCACAAATGATGTCATTCTGTGAGATTTAAGATAATAAATCTATGGTTCTTGGGACTAAACCAACATTCCGGTCAGAATAGACAATGCGAAGATTAAATGCTTGCCGACAGATCATTGCCCACGGGTGGTGAAATGTTTTAAAGTCAAACTATTCTGTGACTTCCTGAATTCAATATTGGGTTTAATATCTTAATTAGTTTCTACCCCTCCCCCATTGAAAACAAGTATATTTTTTTACGCGATTAGTTATTGCCTCCAGCCATAGAACTTTATTTTCGTATATTTACTTTCATTCATGAAGAAACGAAAATGCGAAACTTTCATATGGGACCATCGAACACCCGAGAATGTGAAACAATACATGGAATGATTCAGTCCACTGGTGGTAGGGGGTGACTGTTAGAGCCACATGTGGCTCTTAAATAGGTTTAGTTTGGCTCCAACATGGTGTTGATAAACTGACTATGATATTTGCTCTTTAAGGGATTTTTCTTTTTACTATATCAAAAAAGTCGGAAAGCAGCTCTCATCAGGTTAATATAATAATACAGATATGTGTCTATTTAGTCATACACTAAACCCATGTAATCAGAAACTAAACCCATGTAATCAAAAACTAAGCCCATGTAATCAGAAACTAAACCCATGTAATCAGAAACTAAGCCCATGTAATCAGAAACTAAACCCATGTAATCATAAACTAACTCCATGTAATCAGAGACTAAGCCTATTTTGTCATAAACTAATCCCGTGTAATCAGAAACTAAGCCTATTTTGTCATAAACTAATCCCGTGTAATCAGAAACTAAGCCTATTTTGTCATAAACTAATCCCGTGTAATCAGAAACTAAGCCTATTTTGTCATAAACTAATCCCGTGTAATCAGAAACTAAGCCTATTTTGTCATAAACTAATCCCGTGTAATCAGAAACTAAGCCTATTTTGTCATAAACTAATCCCGTGTAATCAGAAACTATGTTGCAACCAGAGGCGAAACTAGACCAAACTTTCAGGGGGAATGGGGGCAAAACAAATCACTTGTATTAAAAAATCACATTATTTATATATTTGTATTTTATTTTAAACAAATTTTGGTCTAATCTTTTAATTTTTTTTTATTCGGAGGGGGCTAATGCCCCCAATGCCTCCCCTGGTTGCAACCGCATGATATAAACTGTTAATATCATAGAATGCCACACTATTGACCCCAATCCAGTGTTTTGCATAATTTTCACGTATGTAGTTCACGATGGGCGTTTGGGTATTTAGGGTCCCCTTGACAGAGACTTTCCAGATATGGTGAGGGTCCATGGGGGGAAATAATCTTTTGGGGCTCTCTAATGACCCCATTTACTAGGAATTAAAAATGCGAACCCCAAAGTGTGGTACGAAGAGGTAAACGAAGAGTTTGGTGGAGGTACGCACCGTTCAGGGTTGAAAACAATGAAATGTAAAGGAAACCAGAACCTTCATTTTTTCTTTTTTATAAATATCGAAAGTTTGGGAAACACATATCTATAAATACAGTATTGTATGTTTCATCTCCACTCGAATATTAAACACACCAAACAGTCATTTAGTAATTAACAAATCACCAACACACCAAAAGAGTCATTTAGTAATTACCACATCACCAACTCGACAAAGGGTCATTTAGTAAATAATTAATTATCAACACACCAAAGAGTCATTTAGTAAATAAATAATTACCAACACGACAAAGGGTCATTTAGTAAATAACTAATCACCAACACGACAAAGGGTCATTTAGTAAATAACTAATTACCAACACGACAAAGGGTCATTTAGTAACTAACTAATCACCAACACGACAAAGGGTCATTTAGTAAATAACTAATCACCAACACGACAAAGGGTCATTTAGTAAATAACTAATCACCAACACGACAAAGGGTCATTTAGTAAATAACTAATTACCAATACGACAAAGGGTCATTTAGTAAATAACTAATTACCAACACGACAAAGGGTCATTTAGTAAATAACTAATTACCAACTAGATAAAGGGTCATTTAGTAAATAGCTAATCACCAACACGACAAAGGGTCATTTAGTAATTAACAAATCATCAAAATGAGAATTTAAAACGTCTTCTTTGTAACTTTTTAGTTTTGATAAATACCGCGCTGAAACATTTTCTAAAGAATTAAAACAAACCTTAAAAAAAAATCTATAGCTAAACAATTAGATAATGGATGCCACGTGCCAGCTGATGGACATATGTCAAAAGTCACGGAAATGTTGTCAGTTCTAAATGAAACAAACCAATATCTCCACGGGGGAATTTGTCACATGACATTTGACAAGGAAATTTTCATAGTCCATGGTCTAGTTGTTAAAATGTTACATTATTACATTGTTACATGATTACATTGTTACATTATTACATCATAGAGATTGGATCCGCCCCACCCCCTTTCATTTTACTAATTCATTTGTATGCTAATTGTTGTCATGACTTGAATATGTGAGAATCACATATCATGGTTACCACACACATGGCATACAATACTGAGATAACAGAACATTTTAGGAGAAGACGGGGTGTGGGTTTGTATGTGTTTGTGTCTGTTTGTATGTGTTTGTGTGTGTTTGTTTAGCGGGTTTAATCTCTAACACAGATACAAACATTGATCAGTTATAAAGAGTAAATAAATTTATTGGTGTTAATGTAATTTAAAAATTTGTTTCTCCTTGTTTTGGTTTTTCAAAAAAGTGTGTGAGTCATTATAGGAATGTTTGTATTTGTGTTTGTAGTTGTGTTTGTATTTGTGTTTGTATTTGTGTGTTAGTTTGTTTACAAAAGGGGGAGGGGAGAAGACCATACAAAAAACCAATGGCGAAGTCTATTTTTGTTTGCTTTAATTTTATAAAATCATTAACAAGTTCTTTTGAGAAATGCTTGCCGAGTGAATTCACACACACACACACACACACACACACACACACACACACACACACACACTCCTACACACTCACACACACACATACACACTATCCCCCCACACACACCATTTTGCTTATTGAAAACTCTAAAGCTTACTGATTGGGATAATTTGTTAATCCCTTCGTCACTTGCGGGCACTCAAGTAATTAGAATATTCCGAGTCCCAACGAAAATATTGCTTTCAATGCAAAGAAACATAAAAACATTGAACATTAGGGGACAATACAACGTGCAATTATTTTTTTTAGATGTGAAAATAAGTCAACTGGACTTTGTATCTTTAGTGGATGAACTAATCTGAATAATTACACAATAATTCAAAGCTAGAAATAAGATTTGATGGCTTAACAAACATATATATATATATATATATATATATATATATATATATATGTCATGACTCTGTTATATATTTGGTAGCACTGTAACGCACCTAATGAATGTGTAATAAAACGGAAGTTAAGAAATAAAGAAGGAGAAGACATAGACGGTTATTTTGTGGTCATTAGTTCGTCTTCCGAAGAGATACGACATAGCACATTATTTATTTGGTGGCAGCGATAAAGGATGACAATAGCTACTAGGTTAAAGTATTATTAACTTGGTGGTAATGGAAAACAGCGTGAACGTTGCAGTGCTGTTATTATTGTGATGTCAACCTACCTTAATACCAGTTAAGTTTATCTATTCAAGTAATGTATTGTGGCCAAGAGCTTTAATGCACTAATAAGCCCACTGATTCAGGCATCGCTTTTGTAGCCTAATTATTAATCTAATAATTTACTGTGGCCAAGAGCTGTGAAGCACTAGTAAGCCCACACATCTAGTATATTATTTATTTGGTAGCTGTATTACAACCATAACTAATACTAAAGAGTGGCCATGAGTTGTGAAACACACGTAAGCCCACACGTATACCTATGAAGAGTCATTGAACTACCAAGATACAAGTCCTCTCTGTGTTGACCGGTCTGATGGCAGCTATGTACTAACAAGCCTAGTCATCGTTACGATTTACACTCACGTTCTTAAATGTGTTTATGCCGCAATCTTGCGCATACAAAGAGTCGTTACTGACTAACACTCTTTAAGTGTAATAACAAACTCATCAATCAAGAAAACAGACTGTTGAAGAAACCGTACAGCGAGAGACAGGTCAACAGAGGTAAAGTCATACCTACCGGAATTGGGGTCAAGTTCTACACTGGACCAGAGACAGTATTGTCCAGACGTAGGGAGAGATTAACAGTTTTATTCCTTTCAAATGTGTTCACATTCAAGCTGAAGTGTGAACCATACAGAAACAAAGTTGAATAACTACAAAAATGCACATGTTGTTTCATTTGTATATTATACTATTTAAAACATTTATTTCCATGATAATTAATTTTGCTGAGTAACATTATTGCAGATATTGAAAGGATTGACTCACTTAATTGATTGTTGTTGATTTAATTGCTATGTCATTTATTCATTACTGATAAGTATGATATGCTTTATATAGAATATTTTGTGCATTAAATTTTAAAATTAATTTGAGAGGTGACGGAAATCTTATTTTAGATTATAAATTGTCTCATAGAGACATATCTAACTGACCCAGTTTATTTAAAACTCACTGAAAACTTAGTACGAAAATATGGAAAGGTTGGAAGAAAGGAAGTTATCTCCAGTACAAGATATCTGGGAGGATTTTGAAGAAAAAGGAAAGAGATATGGGTTACAAGGAGAAAAATTGCTACAATTCATCGAAAAGAATATGGCTATGGACAGAGAAGTCAAAGAAAGAGAAGCAAAGAAAGAACTACTAGAGATTGAAGCCCATGAAAGAGAAAAGAGAGAGAGAGAGAGAAGAAAGAGAAGAAAGAGCAAAAGAAAGATAAGCAAAGAAAGAACTACTAGAGATTGAAGCCCATGAAAGAGAAAAGAGAGAGAGAGAGAGAAGAAAGAGAAGAAAGAGCAAAAGAAAGAGAAGCAAAGAAAGAACTACTAGAGATTGAAGCCCAAGTACAGAGAGACAGACTAGATCATGAACTAAAGATGGCTACTATTAAGGCCAGTTCTGGTAATCACTGCACAGAAGCTAGTCCAGATGTACCAAAAACTCAAAACTTATTCAACAGATATAATCTTAAACTACAATCTTGTGATGGTAAAGCTGAGGACATTGAAACATTTCTCTCTATATTCGAACAGAAATGCAGATGCAATAATGTGCCTAAAGCGCACTGGATAGATTTAATGAGCGAACTTCTAAGGGGAGATGCAAGAACTGCTCTTAGATCGATTCCAGACTACTACGACAATGACTATGATGAAGTAAAACAGAAACTTCTGAAACACTTTAACAAAACAGAAGAATTTTACAGAAAGAAATTCCATTCTTTAAAGATGTCCAATAAAGATCAACCACAGTACTTTATTGACAATGTAGTGTCAAGTTTGAAGTCTTGGTTGACAATGGCAGAAATTGACTTAATGGATGCACAGGCAGTGTTGGAAATGTTTGTCATTGACAAAATATTACAGATATGCACCAAGGATGTATTTGCTTTAATAAAACAGAGAAAGGTGAAAACCGTTGATCAACTAGTCAGAGCTTTGAGTGACTATATGGACAGTCGTCCAGATGATGAAATATGTAATACGGAATTCTATGCTAATATAATCCAGAACAGATATCATAGTCTTCCTAATAGGAGCAGTAATCAAAATAAACTCAATACACATGGCTGGAAGGTCAGAGAGCCGGAAATAAGATCATGTTATTATTGCAAGATGAAAGGTCATCTAATTCGGGAGTGTAGGAAGAGACAGAGAGAATGTAGGTCATACACGAAAGAGTATGACAACAGAAGAGTAAATGGTCAGAAAGCCGACAGACATCAAGCTAGTCATAGTTACAACACTCAACAGTATCAAAGAAGACAATCGCCTAACATCAGTCCACAAAGAAATAGGACAGAGAGAACACGTACACTAGAAAGATCACAAAGATCTGGCACTAGAAATACAGGCCCACAAGAACAGAATACTGAACAGTATTGTGCAAATGTGATCAGTTCACATGGGAGGATAAACTTTTATCCAGCATTTGTAAATGGCAGGAGAATACAGTGTCTTCGTGGTAGTGGATGCAGTACAGTTATCGTACAAGATAATCTTGTACGCAAAGATCAATACACGCATAAAATGACAACAGTCAAAATGGGTGATGGCTCAAAGGTGGAATGCAACATGGCAGTAGTCGATGTAGACTCACCATGGGTATAGTTGATGTAGACTCACCATGGGTATAGTTGATGTAGACTCACCATGGGTATAGTTGATGTAGACTCACCATGGATATCGGGTACTATTGAAGTACTTGTAATGAAAAATCCTGTTGCACCATTGATTATAGGCAACCTGGCAGTTATAAAAGACAATACAACAGAAGAAATTGTAAAACAATGGACAGACAAAAAAATATCTGAAGGAATAGAAATGTGTTGCGTTTCTATAAATAGTGACACAGTGTATTCTGAGCAAGTATCTCAAGATCAAATAAAATATCAAAGAAGCCATACTACACAAAATGAGTTTAAACAAAAACATGAACATTATAAGAGGTCAAACAATTATAATAGAATATGTCATAACAGATTTAATGAGTATAAGAGAAACAGAAGAAATTATGTTGGACTGGAACTACATAGAAATGGTGAAATAATGACACCAGAAGATTGGTTTGATAAAAGAGCCAAATGTTTTAATAGTAAATTTAAATTTGAAAGGCAGGATTTCTACAGGCCTAATTTTTAAGAAATAAGATAGTAATTTTAAGTGATAATATGATTTTTTTGTTAATATACAACATGAGTCATGATGACATAGACAATAATGAGATGTCATATGATGTCAGAAGCTTTTAAAAAAAAAAAAATCTTTGGCAGTGATGAAGATAAAAAAAAAAAATTATGATGAGGCTAACAATGTTGATGAGCTATTTGTAACTATTTTTTTTTGTTGAATAATAATATGATATTAAAATATTATCATTGTCATTGATAAATATTTGCATGATGTGCAAGTATTTCTAATGGAAATACACTGGAAATTTTTTTTTTGTGTAATTGTTTAAATACATGGTGGATTTGTTTATAAAGATTTGGTATCTAACAAATATTATATTTTCTAGAATTAATTACTATTATAGTAATATATTGTAAAGCATACAAATATTTTTTATTTAAGAAATGTTGTGAAATTATTAAATAAGAATATAAGTACTAAAGTGAACTATGTAATTTTTTTTGGATATGGAAATTTGGAAAAGGTACTTAGCTAGATAGAGATTTTCTAGTACACGGAATGTATTGAATACATACTTGCTGATAATGTTTCTATTGCTCACAAGAAGATAGAATTTACTTAAAGTAAACTAAGAATTCTGTAATTATTTTGCCTAACTACTGTTTAATGTAATATATGTTGCATTGATTGATTTTAACATTAATTAATTAATCAAAAACATGTCAATTTTTTCTGGTATATATAATGGTAAAATTTCATTTATGAATGAAATTTTAATGGGATTGTGGGGGTGTCATGACTCTGTTATATATTTGGTAGCACTGTAACGCACCTAATGAATGTGTAATAAAACGGAAGTTAAGAAATAAAGAAGGAGAAGACATAGACGGTTATTTTGTGGTCATTAGTTCGTCTTCCGAAGAGATACGACAATATATATATATATATATATATATATATATATATATATACATATAAAAGAGACAGAGCCGGTCTTAGGCATAAGGAAACTAGGCAACATCTAAGCCCTCACTGGCAAAGAGGCTCTCTGGCAGTTAAAAATCTGATCAAATCAGCTGATATATATTAGTTATTACCAGCGCCGTAGCTGGCTATTGTGGCGCCCTGTGCTGGCTATTGTGGCGCCCTGTGCTGGCTATTGTGGCGCCCTGTGCTGGCTATTGTGGCGCCCTGTGCGAGTTACTTTTTGTTTTTGGCGCTCTCCTACCAATCTGAAAAAAGGGCAAAAACATTTAGCAGCGCTATTTCGGCGCCCCCCTTCCTAGTTCGGTGCCCTTTGCGGCCGCACAACTTGAAGCACCCTTCCAACGTTGCAGTTTATTACTCATTTATGCAGATACATCAATAAATCAATAATAAGACATTCAGAAAAGTAAAACGATCATCTTGTATTCTTACGGAGAAATTAGGGTACCTACTTGTACTTTGCCCCGGTCCTACACATACAGTAACAACCCATCTGCCCCGGTCCTACAAATACAGTAACAACCCATCTGCCCAGGTCCTACACATACTGTAACAACTCATCTGGCCAGGTCCAACAAATACAGTAGCAACTCATCTGCCCAGGTCCTACAAATACAGTAACAACTCATCTGCCCAGGTCCAACAAATACAGTAACAACTCATCTGCCCAGGTCCTACAAATACAGTAACAACTCATCTGCCCAGGTCCTACAAATGCTGTAACAACTCATCTGCCCAGGTTTTACAAATACTGTAACAACCCATCTGCCCAGGTCCTACAAATACAGTAACAACTCATCTGCCCAGGTCCTACAAATACAGTAACAACTCATCTGCCCAGGTCCTACAAATACTGTAACAACTCATCTGCCCAGGTCCTACAAATACAGTAACAACTCATCTGTCCAGGTCCTACACATACAGTAACAACTCATCTGCCCAGGTTTTACAAATACTGTAACAACCCATCTGCCCAGGTCCTACAAATACAGTAACAACCCATCTGCCCCGGTCCTACAAATACTGTAACAACCCATCTGCCCAGGTCCTACAAATACAGTAACAACTCATCTGTCCAGGTCCTACACATACAGTAACAACTCAACTGTCCAGGTCCTACAAATACAGTAACAACTCATTTGCCCAGGTCCTACAAATACAGTAACAACTCATCTGTCCAGGTCCTACACATACAGTAACAACTCATCTGCCCAGGTCCTACAAATACTGTAACAACCCATCTGCCCAGGTCCTACAAATACAGTAACAACTCATCTGACCAGGTCCTACAAATACTGTAACAACTCATCTGACCAGGTCCTACAAATACTGTAACAACTCATCTGCCCAGGTCCTACAAATACAGTAACAACTCATCTGCCCAGGTCCTACACATACAGTAACAACTCAACTGTCCAGGTCCTACAAATACAGTAACAACTCATCTGCCCAGGTCCTACAAATACAGTAACAACTCATCTGCCCAGGTCCTACAAATACAGTAACAACTCATCTGTCCAGGTCCTACACATACAGTAACAACCCATCTGCCCAGGTCCTACAAATACTGTAACAACCCATCTGCCCAGGTCCTACAAATACTGTAACAACCCATCTGCCCAGGTCCTACAAATACAGTAACAACTCATCTGCCCAGGTCCTACAAATACTGTAACAACTCATCTGACCAGGTCCTACAAATACTGTAACAACTCATCTGCCCAGGTCCTACAAATACAGTAACAACTCATCTGTCCAGGTCCTACACATGCAGTAACAACTCAACTGTCCAGGTCCTACAAATACAGTAACAACTCATCTGCCCAGGTCCTACAAATACAGTAACAACTCATCTGTCCAGGTCCTACACATACAGTAACAACCCATCTGCCCAGGTCCTACAAATACAGTAACAACTCATCTGTCCAGGTCCTACAAATACAGTAACAACTCATTTGCCCAGGTCCTACAAATACAGTAACAACTCATCTGCCCAAGCCCTACAAATACAGTAGCAACTCATCTGCCCAGGTCCTACACTAACAACTCATCTGCCCCGGTCCTACAAATACAGTAACAACTCATCTGCCCAGGCCCTACAAATACAGTAACAACTCATCTGCCCAGGTCCTACAAATACAGTAACAACTCATCTGCCCAGGTCCAACAAATACAGTAACAACTCATCTGCCCAGGTCCTACAAATACAGTAACAACTCATCTGCCCAGGTCCTACAAATGCTGTAACAACTCATCTGCCCAGGTTTTACAAATACTGTAACAACCCATCTGCCCAGGTCCTACAAATACAGTAACAACTCATCTGCCCAGGTCCTACAAATACAGTAACAACTCATCTGCCCAGGTCCTACAAATACTGTAACAACTCATCTGCCCAGGTCCTACAAATACAGTAACAACTCATCTGTCCAGGTCCTACACATACAGTAACAACTCATCTGCCCAGGTTTTACAAATACTGTAACAACCCATCTGCCCAGGTCCTACAAATACAGTAACAACCCATCTGCCCCGGTCCTACAAATACTGTAACAACCCATCTGCCCAGGTCCTACAAATACAGTAACAACTCATCTGTCCAGGTCCTACACATACAGTAACAACTCAACTGTCCAGGTCCTACAAATACAGTAACAACTCATTTGCCCAGGTCCTACAAATACAGTAACAACTCATCTGTCCAGGTCCTACACATACAGTAACAACTCATCTGCCCAGGGCCCTCAGAGTCCTAAAAACGGCTCCAATCATAGCTTATAATAGACAATCATTTTACTTACTGGATAAACACTGTGAGACCAAGGGCCGGTAAATCTTGCTTCATAATGTCCCAAGTATCTTGAACCAGCTGGAGTTGTCTCTGAGTCAAATATTTATTGAGGTGCATGACCTCGTTGGAATCAGTCAGACAGGAAACGGGGGCGTTACCCATTGCTCCACCGGTAATCAGTCACCGTATAGTGCAGGCCTTTGTTTGGATATGTTGTTGTTGTTGTTTGTTTGTTACAGAAATCGTAAATCTCCGAGTATGTCAACACCATGCGAGCTTGATGAGTAAAGAAATATAAACTAAACTGGATGGTGTGTACTAAAGTTTACAGAAGCTGATTGCAAAAAAGTTAAAGGGGAGAGAATGAGCCAAGTCTTAAAAGAAGTGGTCCCCCTTATCTTTATTAGTTTCACCGTCTCGGTGGATTAACGGGTCCAGTTACCGTTCATCCCGAATGTCCCATCAATGAGAATGGGAACAGTCCGAGATCGACCAAAAAGTCTTTGTTGGTCAGAAGTTGGACAGAACGAGGACGAAAATAAACTGTTCTATTTTTAGTTGTTGTTTCTATTATTGAGTTTTTTTGTTTGTCACTGTCTGAAATGTAATGATCCTGAAGTAAAACAAAACTGAGACGACAATTGTCTTTGATTAAAGTTTCTTGACTGCTGTGTGTGATGTATGGTGACAACGGTTCTCATTCTGTCTGAATCATTCTCATCTGTAACGAATGAAAAAAAAACGTATCTAACGCCACATAGGGAAGCAGTTGTTCTGTGTGGATCTCTTGAGTGGGCGTTATTTTATGTGTGAGATACCCCTCTTTACTTCACACTGTTTTCATCCCTGGACTGGTCATCTTAGGTTATTTACCACAGGTCAAAGTTCGCTCACCTGATAACGAAATATATAAAAAAAATGTTATGGAGATAAAAAAAAAACACTTCCTTGTCAAACGTAATAATAAAAAAGTTTTATTGAAAATCTTTAAAGAAATAAAAACATGGATAGAAAATTAAATCATAACGATAGAATTGGAGACAAGAAATCAATTTGGCGAAATTTATTTTGAATACCATTGAAGAAGAGAAAGTGTTTTGTCTGTGTTTTATTTTTAAGCTAGGTGATTAGGTAAAAGACTAAATAACAACTTAACCACTCTAGATGATTTAGGTATAGTGCTTGGTACATGACCACTGTAGATGATTTAGGTGTAGTGCTTGGTACATGACCACTCTAAATGTTGTTTTTAGGTGTAGCGCTTGGTACATGACCACTCTAGATGTTGTTTTAGGTGTAGCGCTTGGTACATGACCACTCTAGATGTTGTTTTAGGTGTAGTGCTTGGTACATGAACACTCTAGATGTTTTAGGTGTAGCGCTTGGTACATGACCACTCTAGATGTTTTAGGTGTAGCGCTTGGTACATGACCACTCTAGATGTTTTAGGTGTACCGCTTGGTACATGACCACTCTAGATGTTTTAGGTGTAGCGCTTGATTTCAAAAAGGAATAAGACGCTGTAACTTTGTGCCAAAATAATGAAGATTT
Organism: Bulinus truncatus; assembly: GCA_021962125.1. Taxonomy (NCBI): domain Eukaryota; kingdom Metazoa; phylum Mollusca; class Gastropoda; family Planorbidae; genus Bulinus; species Bulinus truncatus. The sequence continues at coordinate 3,806,656 of JAGDYQ010000035.1, forward strand.
TGGACACAAATTTTGTTTATGTTTGTGTATGTGCACTATGTCAGACTGTCTTACACTTGAACTAATGGTGCAGAGAGGTGAAGACTGTCTTACACTTGAACTATGTGGTGCAGGGAGGTGAAGACTGTCTTACACTTGAACTAGTGGTGCAGAGAGGTGAAGACTGTCTTACACTTGAACTAGTGGTGCAGAGAGGTGAAGACTGTCTTACACTTGAACTAGTGGTGCAGAGAGGTGAAGACTGTCTTACACTTGAACTATGTGGTGCAGGGAGGTGAAGACTGTCTAACACTAGAACTAGTGGTGCAGAGAGGTGAAGACTGTCTTACACTTGAACTAGTGGTGCAGAGAGGTGAAGACTGTCTTACACTTCAACTATGTGGTGCAGAGAGGTGAAGACTGTCTTACACTTTAACTATGTGGTGCAGGAAGGTGAAGACTGTCTTACACTTGAACTAGTGGTGCAGAGAGGTGAAGACTGTCTTACACTTGAACTATGTGGTGCAGGCAGGTGAAGACTGTCTTACACTTGAACTATGTGGTGCAGGAAGGTGAAGACTGTCTTACACTTGAACTAGTGGTGCAGAGAGGTGAAGACTGTCTTACACTTGAACTAGTGGTGCAGAGAGGTGAAGACTGTCTTACACTTGAACTAGTGGTGCAGAGAGGTGAAGACTGTCTTAAACTTGAACTATGTGGTGCAGGGAGGTGAGGACTGTCTTACACTTGAACTAGTGGTGCAGAGAGGTGAAGACTGTCTTACACTTGAACTAGTGGTGCAGAGAGGTGAAGACTGTCTTACACTTGAACTATGTGGTGCAGAGAGGTGAAGACTGTCTTACACTTGAACTATGTGGTGCAGAGAGGTGAAGACTGTCTTACACTTGAACTAATGGTGCAGAGAGGTGAAGACTGTCTTACACTTGAACTATGTGGTGCAGGGAGGTGAAGGAAGTATATCGGTCTCTCTCTCTCTCTCTGTCTCTTTCCTCTCTCTTTCTCATCTCACTCTCTCTCCTACAGTCTCTGTATCTCTCTATTTCTGGACTTTTTCCTCAAAACAATCTGGAAAGTATTCAGTTATAAATCATGTGTAGTTCAACATACGGAGCGTATACCAATCGATCCACTCTTCCCAATCTGCACAGCAGCCGCAAAGTTTCAGGATTTGTTCCACGTGTCTAGACAAGACAATCCAATCCAATCCGACTTTAAACCGATTCTTACAATCTTTTTTTAATGACGTCATCAGTTTGGATGTACACGTCACGAGTGTCCAGGATTTGAAAAATAAAACTAATACAAAAACAAAACAAAACAAAAATAACCCACCCACTTACACCGCGGAATTAAAATAAATCACTTCGCGGAGACGGCGGTGACACAAACGAAACAAATCTAATTCCCTGGCTGGCAGGCTGTTGTCATTTCCCTGGCAGGCTGTTGTCATTTGATCAAGAGAGTTGAGCACGTAGTCGTAAAGGTCGGTTACCAGGCCCGTAGCCAGGTCAAAGTAAGCAGGGGGGGCACCAATACCCTGCAAGGGGGTACTTTCTCATTTTAGTTACTTTTTCTTTATTTTTTCCTCTTTTTCTTCTTTTTAAGCGGGGGGGGGGGGGGCATGACCCCCAGTCCCCCCCCCCCCTTGGCTACGGGACTGTCGGTTACTACTAGGAACTCACTCTAATTTTTTTTTTGTTGGAAAAAATGAAGAAACGCTCAACTTACACACACATGACTTTATTTAGTAACTCAATCTAAAAGTAAGTTTGACGATTACTGCAACAGATTGTGACTAGGTCTGAGTTTTGATTGGATAAAAGGCTTCAATGAAAATCTTTGTATGTGTATCGCTATTAAAAGTGTCACATTGTTTAGATTTTAAAAAAAATTTAATTCGCTGTAGTTATGTCACAAATTAATTCGTTGTAATTTTGTTACAAATTAATTCGTTGTAATTGTGTGACAAATTAATTTGTTGTAATTATTTCACAAATTAATTCGTTGTAATTATTTTACAAATTAATTCGTTGTAATTATGTTACAAATTAATTCATTGTAATTATGTTACAAATTAATTCGTTGTAATTATGTTACAAATTAATTCGTTGTAATTATGTTACAGATTAATTCATTGTAATTATGTTACAAATTAATTCGTTTTGATTTGTCACAAATTAATTCATTGTAATTATGTTACAAATTAATTCGTTGTAATTATTTTACAAATTAATTCGTTGTAATTATGTTACAAATTAATTCATTGTAATTATGTTACAAATTAATTCGTTGTAATTATGTTACAAATTAATTCGTTGTAATTATGTTACAGATTAATTCATTGTAATTATGTTACAAATTAATTCGTTTTGATTTGTCACAAATTAATTCATTGTAATTATGTTACAAATTAATTCGTTGTAATTATGCCACAAATTAATTAGCTGTAGTTATGTCACAAATTAATGCGTTGAGTTATGTCACATATTAATTCCGTTTGGTTTTGTCACCAATGAATTTGAAAGCTGGACACAAAGCAAGTAGGCTACAAAACTGTGAGAAGTTTTATTCTCACAAAATAAATAATTCAATGTGTGTGTGAGAGAGAGAGAGAGAGAGAAAGAGAGAGAGAGAGAGAGAGAGAGAGAAAGAGAGAGAGAGAGAGAGAAAGAGAGAGAGAGAGAGAGAGAAAGAGAGAGAGAGAGAGAGAGGTTTTATTTTTCTTTACACAGTCAAAATCAATGTCCATACTACATGCTCAAACTTTTTTTCTTGAACTAGTTTTGATTAATTCTATCATTTTGAATTATGCAATAAATTGATCATGTCTTTTCAAATAATACAACAATATATTATGTTTCATTTAAAAAGAAATCTTTAGACAAACAGCCAGTGACTTACAACCGTGCATTACAGCTTACAACCATGTATTGCAGCTTAAACCATGTATCCCAGCTTACAACCATGTATTACAGCATTCAACCATGTATCACAGCTTACAACTATGTATCCCAGCTTACAACTACGTATCCCAGCTTACAACCATGTATCCCAGCTTACAACTACGTATCCCAGCTTACAACCATGTATCCCAGCTTACAACTACGTATCCCAGCTTACAACCATGTATCCCAGCTTACAACTACGTATCCCAGATTACAACCATGTATCCCAGCTTACAACTACGTATCCCAGCTTACAACCATGTATCCCAGCTTACAACTACGTATCCCAGCTTACAACCATGTATCCCAGCTTACAACTACGTATCCCAGCTTACAACCATTATCCCAGCTTACAACTACGTATCCCTGCTTACAACCATGTATCCCAGCTGACAACTACGTATCCCAGATTACAACCATGTATCCCAGCTTACAACTATGTATCCCAGCTTACAACCATGTATCCCAGCTTACAACTACGCATCCCTGCTTACAACCATGTATCCCAGCTTACAACTACGTATCCCAGCTTACAACCATGTATCCCAGCTTACAACTACGCATCCCAGCTTACAACCATGTATCACAGCTTACAACTGCAGTCCACCAGGTCAATGGTGGTAGGTGGGGGTGGGGGTGGTAGAAGGGGAAGATGACAGCTGGCAGAAGTTTGGAGGGAAACTAACTTGATAGTCTGTTGTTTTCATGCTCATAAAAGTCAAGCCGTAGTCACCTATACTTGGGTACACCGGGGGACAGTCTGGTCAGTCGGTCACTGTCTGGGTCTGTACTGTAATTATCTGCTTGTATTCCCTGCTTTCAAATAAATGCGTAATGTATGAGTACAGGAGATGTTCAACCCATTGCCATGTCCGTTCCATTTCATCGTGTGGCTTAGATTTCTTTCTTTATTTTTATTTTCAAAACATTATCTCTTTGTTATATTTTTATCTGTTTAAATTTAGCTCGAAATACGACATACAAACACAGGCGTACACACGTATACAGGTTAACAAACAACAAACACACACAGACACAAACATACATGTACAAACATGACACGTCAGCATTCATTCAACGTACACACATACAGACATATATAAACACACAATATGCTTGAGCTGTTTTGTATATTCATGGAAATGGAAACAAAAATCATTTCATTACATGTCGATTTGAAGTTACTTTATATATGTCTGTCTTTGTGTCTCTGTTTGTTCGTATGTATGTGTGTCCTGGTGTGTCTAAATTTCTGTCTCTGTGTGTCTATTGGTGATTTGGTAAGTGTACCTAAAAGTGTCTCAATGCGGATGCCGATGGAAATGTGTGAGTGTGTGTCAATCCATCAGTTGGATTGTGTGTCCATGCCAAACACACACACCACACACACACCACACACACACACCACATACACACACACACACACACACACACACACCAGCCAAGATCGGAGAATTTGTACAAATTATTCAATTTGAAAATTAAACAAAGAAGATGTGAGTTGCTCGGTTGATTTTGAACAAAATTTTCAGCCTTGTCTTCAACACTTCGACTGACATAGACATTTCTTGAAGTTTTTGGACACCCTTATTTCCCTAAAACCTCTTCGATGGCCAGTAACATGAATGGCCAAATAATTATTATCCGATCTAAGGATTAATTTTTTTAACTTCAAATATTAGGAACAAAAATAATAAAAAGCCAAAAAAAAAAACAACTGATAAAATCATTTTCCAGCTTGTTGAACATTGAAATAATAGCTTTGTTTGGAACAAACGACGATACATATGGCTACATACAAATATTACCAACTGTGTAGCAATACAAATAATACCAACTGTGTAGCAATACAAATATTACCAACTGTGTAGCAATACAAATGTTACCAACTGTGTAGCAATACAAATAATACCAACTGTGTAGCAATACAAATATTACCAACCGTGTGGCAATAAAAAAAAAATCCCAACTGTTTGGCAATACAAATACTTGCATATACATTGTACTTCGATAAGTTACATCTCGGAGATTTTCATTAATTTATTTAATCCAAAAGGTTTTATTTCATAACGAAAATGAAATGAATCAACTTCAGCCTCGTCTCAAGTTCAGTTCGTGACGTCATTGGATCGTACAAACGAAAAAGTCGTTATTTCGAATATATTGATTAAGGTATTAATATTATTTTTGTTAGTAATCACAAAGGAATGGATAAAGATGTCCAAAATCTTTCTACACCTAAACATTTTTCAAGGAATCCCACGATGCCGAAATTCAGAATCTGACGTACTGACTCACGGTGACACAATGAATCACTGACACGACGGAGAGTCAAAACAAAATCTTGTTAAAATAGAAATAAAAAAAATCTATGTACTCACTGCTATTCCTCAACAAGTTGTGGACATAATAAACATATCAGTATGCCCACTCACAAATTCACAGATACTTACATAATACACTCACTCAAACTTTTACAGATGCTTACATGATACACTCACTCAGTTACCCTCAGATAATTACATAATATATTCACTCACACTTTTGCAGATGCTTACATAATACACTCACCCACTTGTCCACCGATAATTACATAATACATAATACATTCACTCACACTTTTGCAGATACTTACATTATACACTCACCCATTTGTCCACCGATAATTATATAATACACTTACTCATACTTTCACAGAAGCTTAAAAATAAATTTAAATTACCTTCATTTTTTTAGACTGGAAATTAAATTTCAAACAGTCAACATTGGATCAAAGGTTATATTGGTTGATGAAAGAATGAGAAATGGGGAATGCCAATCAGTGCATAGACAGTGTGTGAGCAGTATATAGTGTGTGTTTAGTCAGTGCATGGAGATTGAGTGAGCAGTATATAGTATATTTCTAGTCATGGACAGAGTGTGAGCAGTAAATAGTGTGTGTTTAGTCAGTGCATGGAGACTGTGTGAGCAGTATATAGTGTATGACTAGTCATAGACAGAGTGTGTGAGCAGTATATAGTGTGTGTTTAGTCAGTGCATGGAGACTGTGTGAGCAGTATATAGTATATTTCTAGTCATGGACAGAGTGTGTGAGCAGTATATAGTATATTTCTAGTCATGGACAGAGTGTGTGAGCAGTATATAGTATATTTCTAGTCATGGACAGAGTGTGTGAGCAGTATATAGTATATTTCTAGTCATGGACAGAGTGTGTGAGCGGTATATAGTATATTTCTAGTCATGGACAGAGTGTGTGAGCGGTATATAGTATATTTCTAGTCATGGACAGAGTGTGTGAGCAGTATATAGTATATTTCTAGTCATCGACAGAGTGTGTGAGCAGTATATAGTATATTTCTAGTCATAGACAGAGTGTGTGAGCAGTATATAGTATATTTCTAGTCATAGACAGAGTGTGTGAGCAGTATATAGTATATTTCTAGTCATAGACAGAGTGTGTGAGCAGTATATAGTATATTTCTAGTCATAGACAGAGTGTGTGAGCAGTATATAGTATATTTCTAGTCATGGACAGAGTGTGTGAGCAGTATATAGTATATTTCTAGTCATGGACAGAGTGTGTGAGCAGGATATAGTATATTTCTAGTCATGGACAGAGTGTGTGAGCAGTATATAGTATATTTCTAGTCATGGACAGAATGTGTGAGCAGTATATAGTATATTTCTAGTCATGGACAGAGTGTGTGAGCAGTATATAGTATATTTCTAGTCATGGACAGTGTGTGAGCAGTATATAGTATATTTCTAGTCATGGACAGTGTGTGAGCAGTATAGGATTACAATGTAGGGAGGCTGCTAGTGTAATGTTGGCACTATTTTGAGTGCGCGTACTGAGACCGCAATGCTCCAAATCCTTAAACAGTGGCCTATCTCTCCGTCTATCTCTCCGCTCTACTTCACTTAGATAAAAAAAAATAATAGTGATTTTAACTTGAACTTCAATTTTTTTTGCCCTCCCTTCTAATCTCCCCCCTCTCCCACCCCCTCCTCCACTTCCTAATGCCCTGTTGTCCCTTTTCAAAACTCTACCAGCGTCTGGAATAGTTGTTGCCACGGCGCGTCCACACAGTATAAACTCCAGATGTTGTACCAGGTACAAAGAGGAGGTAATCATAATATCCAACCAGGCATTAACAGCGGTGGCCAGAGAAAACCAATTAGTCCAACACATTGAATCCCCCCTCTCCTCTCCGTCCCCCCTGCCCATCAGTGGAACGCTTGTTTCATGTCGAAGCGATGGACACTTAATTAAACGAAAACTATTTCTTACAGCTCGAGTTTGGTTTTAATTAACTAAGGTTAATGAGCATTTTAAGAAATAAAAATCGTTCTTTATGGAAGTTTATTATTTTTTTAAAAGTATTTTCAACAGCTGGCAGCCAATCAACAGACCCAGTGATGGACTTGGATTGTGTTACGGTGCCCCAACAAAAAAAAAATCGTAGCTGACAATAAGGAGAGAGGGGTGTTGGCGGAGTGATAAAGTCCTGAATCGTCACAATTAAAAATCTTCGAACTAAATTGAGGACCGTAATATCTAAATATTATTACAAAATGTCTCAAACAGCTTCTTTTTTAAATTCAGTAAATATAAATAATGGGTTAAATAATGGAACCAAGGATTAAGTTAAAAATGTCTATGTCAGTAATATTTAAAATTATGAGGACCATTGTGAGGAGCAGAGGACCATTGTGAGGAGCTGAGGACCATTGCGTGGACCATTATGAATACCCAAAAACACATTCCTATTCAAGAATGGATGAACGATAAATGCATTCCATAATTATACAGTTATAACTGGGAATGTATTACCTGGGGGCATAACATGGTCTTTTGGAGAAGATCATTGGGGTCTCCAGGCCAGGAAAAAAATGTTTTTTTCTACAGTGGTAATACTGTGGTGGTACAGTGGTAATACTGTGGTGGTACAGTGGTGGTACAGTGGTGGTACAGTGGTGGTACAGTGGTGTCACTGTGGTGGTACAGTGGTGGTATTGTGGTGGTACTATGGTGGTACTGTGGTGTTACTGTGGTGGTACAGTGATGGTACTATGGTGGTACTGTGGTGGTACTGTGGTGGTACAGTGTTGCTGTGGTGTTACTGTGGTGGTACTGTGATGTTACTGTGGTGGTACAGTGGTGTTACTATGGTGGTACTGTGGTGCTACAGTGGTGGTACTGTGGTGTTACTGTGGTGGTGGTACTGTGGTGCTACTGTGGTAGTACAGTGGTGGTACTGTGGTGGTATTATGGTGGTACTGTGGTGGTACTAGGGTGGTACTGTGGTGTTACTGTGGTGGTACTGTGGTGTTACTGTGGTGTTACTGTGGAGGTACTGTGGTGGTACTGTAGTGGTACTGTAATGGTACTATGGTGGTACTGTAGTGATACTGTGGTAGTACTGTGGTGGTACTGTGGTGGTACTGTAGTGGTACTGTGGTAGTACTATGGTGGCACTGTGGTAGTACAGTGGTACTGTGGTGGTACAGTAGTGGTACTATGGTAGTACTATGGTGGTACTGTGGTAGTACAGTGGTACAGTGGTGGTACTATGGTGGTACTGTGGTGGTACTAGGGTGGTACTGTGGTGTTACTGTGGTGTTACTGTGGTGGTACTGTGGTGGTACTGTAGTGGTACTGTAGTGGTGCTATGGTGGTAATGTAGTGGTACTGTGGTAGTACTGTGGTGGTACTGTAGTGGTACTGTGGTGGTACTGTGGTGGTACTGTGGTAGTACAGTGGTAGTACAGTGGTACTGTGGTGGTACTTTGGTAGTACTGTGGTGGTACTGTGGTAGTACAGTGGTACTGTGGTGGTACTGTGGTGGTACCGTGGTGGTACTGTGGTGGTACTATAGTACTACTATGGTGGTACTGTGGTGTACAGTGGTACTTTGGTGGTACTGTGGTGGTACTGTGGTTGTACTATGGCTATGAGGATAATCCTGAGCTATGGTATCACAGTTTGTGGTGGAGGCGAATGTGGTCGGTACTCAACTACCTTAGTACAAACACATAACACACACACACTCACCTCACACAATGCCACTCACAAACACAACACAATCACACATATCAATCTCACAGTATCATACACGCACTCACGCATATCACTTACACACACATCAGTCACACATATCATTCATAAAATCATTCACACACATCTCTCACACATACATCACTCACAGTCACACACATCACTCATAAAATCATTCACACACATCTCTAACCCATACATCACTCACAGTCACACACATCACTCATAATACCATTCACACACATCACAGACACACTTACACAGACACTCATACACATACACACAGACACACACACACAGCCACACAGACTCACATACACATACACAGACACACAGACACGCATACACATACACAGACACACAGACACAGACACACAGACACACAGACACATACACAAATACACACCGACACACATACACAGACACACAGACACACATACGCAGACACACATATACAGACACACAGACACACAGACACAGACACACACAGACACACATACACAGACACACATGCACTGACGTACATACAACCCATTCTATTCTCCCATTTTAGAAAAAAAAAACAATTTTATGATGAAGTTTTTTTTTCTGTTTATTTTTAAATTGCAATATTTGTTTATTTTTAAAATCCTGTCTAATCACGTGATCATGTCTGTTATATCGTGTGCAATGGTTTGAGTTCTGCTGATGAATTCATCAAAACTACAAGCTTTTTTTTTTTTAAAATCTTCTATCACTTCTATCTCTGTCCCCGCCCAACCCGCTCCCTTCCCCTTCCTTTACGTTGGAATGAATTCTACGCCCCGAGTCTTATAGAAACAATTTTATTATGTAATCTTCCGGAGCTGGAGAGCTAAATGGAATTACGGGTGGTCAACCCTCGGGCTCAATAGCCACACGCACGGATGTGGTAAATAGCCACACACAGATGTGGGTACCTTTTGTTTTCCTTCCCGCACAATTTCATTGACAATATTTTCATCGTCCTCCCCACCCCCACCCCCAGTAACCCCCCCACCATCTATATTTCAATGCATCTGAATCTGTAAGATTACACAATGCCGTTCCTTGAGTGTTTTTTATTGTGCAAATAAAAATAAATAAATAAACAAACAAACAAAATAAAACATTGAATGTCTGGAAATGTGTTTCTATTGACCGACAGTGGATCATTTGTTGCTGTCTCTGAATGGAATAAAAGACCAATCATATATATTAATAATACTCATTTCCAGTGTGCGTTAAATCGAAAGTAAAGAATTAATACAACAGTATTCCAGTTTAAAATACAACCATGAAAAAAAATCGTATCTGCCCGAAACCAAAAAATAACCTAGCCTACCGATCAAGCATAAGGGGATATAACTCTATGCAAAGGTTTTGCAGGGTACAGCTAGTAATATATATAAAAGCGATTTCGGCTCTGCGTTAAATCGAAAGTAAAGAATTAATACAACAGTATTCCAGTTTAAAATACAATCATGAAAAAATCGGATCTGCCCGAAACCAAAAAATAACCTAGCCTACCGATCAAGCCTAAGGGGATATAACTCTATGCAAAGGTTTTGCAGGGTTCAGCTAGTTAGCCCTTAGAACGAAAATACTCCCATAACCAAAATCCCGTAAACGCTTCTATGTCTTGGGGGCCCTGAATACTGATAAACCCGGGGCCTAGCAAAATATCGCTTGACCTGGAGCTTGCTGGAGCGGATCTTCTAGTCGATTGAACAGCCAGAACAAGGGTGGGCAAACTTCTTGAAACGCGGACCACAGTGGGCTCTTACATTTCACACAAAAAAAATGCCGGACGCTCAACAGATGAAGTGTTCATTTGAACTAAGATAAATTAAATGTAAAACGTACTTAATGTGAACGAGAGGACAGGAGCGCGTTGAGGATTATACAAGACAAACTGGCCATTCTTGGCCTACCCGCAGTGCAGGATTTACGTATAAGCTAAACAAGCTATAGCTTAGGGCCCCACTTTCTTGGGGGGCCCCCAAATAATTGTCCAAATGAGCGATGGTCGTAAATACTTGAAATATAATATTTGGACTAATAAAGGGCCCCATGTATCAAATAGCTTAGGGCCTTATCAAGTCTAAATCCGGGCCCTGCCTACCCGGTCGTAACTCGACCAACTCACTTATTTTAACCGTCTACTATCTGGACAGACAACAACAATGAATAAGATAATAGTTTTAAAAGTAGAGATTAAAACAGATTTCTTTGTAAGATAATCTTTAAGGTCATTAGCTTTATATAGGCGGAAACACATCATTCTCTAAGCATATCACTAGGGTCAAAGGGCTCATGAATACATAAGTCTGTATTGTATAGAAACTCTCCGACCCATTAGGTCAGGCTTTACTTGGCTCAACAGTTAATGTTTTTTTTTCTCCTCTCTATCCACTCTATCCACTCACTCTCTCACCCCTTTTTCTCTCTCTCTCTCTCTCTCTCTCACTCTCTTTCTCTTACATCTGTCTATCTACATATGTCTCTCTCTCTCTCTCACTCTCTCTCTCTCTCTCTCTCTCTCTCTCTCTTCATTGCATCATTTAATTGTTTTTTTTTCCATTTTCAATTTAATTTTCGATCCTGAATTACGATCTCTGTTTTTAATTTTTCTTCATTATAATATAATCATCACAATCACAGCCTGCTATTTATTTATCTTAAAACAAAAAAAATAAAATGTGTTTTTTTTTTTCCACTTATGTGAGATAATTTGATTTTAATATCCGTTGCAAATCTTGTCTCCATGCGATTGTTTTAATAATGACATTCTAGCCTTGAGACAGTGGCTCTCAAAGATTCACTGTCGTAGGGGCATAAACATTAAGTTATTAAGATAATTATATTTATATTTTACTACCTTTATTAATACATTCATTCATACACATTCAAAAGCACATGCATTCATGTATGCATTCATTGCATTAGCTAATATATCGTTAAATGCTATACGGAAAATCACAACATCACAGACGTGGGTAAAAAAAAACACAGCGTTGAATAATTTATTTACAATCAACAGCTACAATGACTACCATTCTTCACTACCGGCCTCATCATCATCACCACCCTGCAACTCTTACGTCACAAAGTTACTTCTTTCAATACGTAATTTATACGTTGCTCTGGTCTACAGAAATTCTCTATTCGTAGTGCACCACCGAGGTTAAGGAGAGAGTTATAACCATACGTATGTGTGTGTGTGCAACACTGTGAATGCATTGATACACCACATACCGCGACTCCACTCATTCTTCTAGCAAAGCATGTACAGTGTTGAACACGAACACATATATCTCATTGTAAACACACATATGTAATCATTCTTCGATGGCATGGCAACGATCTAATACAGTAATTGGTCAATTTGACCTTAATACATGATCTATTTTTAGAAATAGTCGTATAGATGGCGAAATATATAGACACATATATAATAGATATATAAACAGATAAATATATGCACAAATAAATATATACACAAATAAATATATACACACACACGCATACACACACACACACACATATATATATATCTATATATATATAATTATATATATATATATACATATACACACAGTTAGATATATACCCAGATAGATATATACACGGGTAGATATTTTTAATACCATAATAATTGAAAAAAACAACAACGCTGAATACATCTTTTGTTGTATATATTGGCATTCATCATTAATTACCAATTGTTTTAGTTTCACAAAAACTGTTTCTTAACGCAGACAGAATTGTAAAAACTGTTTCTTCACGCAGACAGAATATAAAAAAAACTGTTTCTTATCACAGAAAGACAGTATTGTAAAAACTGTTTCTTAACACAGATAGTATTGTAAAAAATGTTACTAATCACAGACAGTGTTGTGAATTGTATTACGAATTCATTGAATTGTGTTTGTAGTAATTAATTTGAAATAGTGAAGCTTACATTTTAGTCTTCCATAGATCTGGCAGATTAATTAAATAGTAATACTGTGTCGGAAAACAATAAAACGTTTCATTCTATCAAAACTAAACAGTAAAAATAAAATTAGAAAAATGTCTTTTTAAAATAACAAGCTTTTACAAAATTGGGCTAAATAAAATAAATAAATAAAAACTCATTATAGCATACACATATATTTTTTTTATAAATTATCGTTATTAAAACCATAAACTCGGGTGTCCATTTTGATAGATATATTATTTATTTATTTATCGCTACTTATCATATGATGTAAACACATATTTAGTTCGTTATGTTGTAATCACTCACTGTTTTAAATGTAGTACTGATAACTTAGTGATAACTGATATCAATATTTGTATTGAACAATGGCTTATTTCTGTTTCTATTTTTTAGTGCATTTTTTATAAAAACTTTCTCATCTTTAAACTTAATGCATCTAGTTAAACATGCATTTGAAATATATATATATATATATATATATATATATATATATATATATATATATAGGCCTAAATATATATATATATATATATATATATATATATATATTAAAAAATGTTATGTTAACGTTGCTGATATCACAATGAGTTTTTATAATATACTAAATTAGAAGTAAAACCAAATAATAATTTAAACATTTAATACATAAGACACAATTGGCAATGTATATATAATAAGCAGAAATTATACATTTTAAGTCTATTTAATATGTATTTAAATATACGTGTTTTCCCATTCAGCATACATTGAAATACCTTTTTACATTTGTAATATATATATATATATATATATATATATATATATATATATATGATTCCTTGACGCAGGTGTTACTGTATGAATTGTTTCAGTTTACCACAAAGCAAAAGGAAGTACAATAGTACACAATGTAAGGAGCATTACAAGGTAAGGATGACCATTCCCCCTACGGAGGCCGGTAACTTTATTTACTAGTGAACCACACACACACACACACACACACACACGTACGCACACACACACGCACACACACACGCGCACACACACACACGCACGCATATATATATATATATATATATATATATATATATATATAGGCCCTACATGTTTCTTTGTATACAAAACATTATGTTGTCCTTCGTTTTGTTGCATTGTTTTTATTTATTGTTTTGTTTAAAACCTGAAATTGATGTATATGTGTGTGTGTGTGTGTGTCTGCTTGTGTGTGAGAGAAAGAAAGAGGGAGAAAGAGAGAGAGAGAGCGAGAGAGAGACACTGGGAGAGAGAAGAAGAGATTGGGAGAGAGAAGAAGAGACTGGGAGAGAGAGAGACTGAGAAAGAGAGAGAGACTGAGAGAGAGAGAGAGAGAGAGAGAGAGAGAGAGAGAGAGATCAATGCATGATATATTTCACATAATAATTACAATGCAGAATGTAAAAAAAAATTAATCTTACAATCGAAATATTTCCTTGTTTTGTTTTCTTAGTTTTCTTGTTGTGAGCTACTATAGATTTAACTCATTTTTTTTTTGTTCATTGTATTTCGTATTGTCTTTTATCAATATTAATTGCATATTATTATTTTTTTTAATATTGACATTTCATTAAAGTCTTATGTTTTTCAGAATATATTATTCAAAGCTAATTACTTTCTAGTTTCAGCCTTAAAAGAAGTATTATAAATACATATTCCTAAATGGGTCATCTTGAAATTTAAAAAAAATGAAACAAATTTGGCATTTAATGTAAATAAATAACAACAGCACAACAACATCAAAAACTAATACAATCTCACCAGGTCAGTACCTAATCCCCATGGAAACCAAATACATTTGACCAGCAGTCAGCAGCAGTCTAGATTGAACAGTTTCTCGCTCTCTCATCAGTCTGCATGTTCCCCCACTCTTTAAAGTTTTTCTGGTTCCTTTTTCACATTGTCTTCTCTTGGTGTGTGCCGGCTAACTCCGTGTTGTAGAGAAAGAGGAGCAGGCGCAGACAACTCTCGTCCATGTTCACACAAGAATTCATGGCTTGAGTTACATACACCGAGGGCATATTTACGTTACAATATATAATGTGTTCGTTGTATACATTCATCTTGTAGCTATCATTGGAGCCATTAGGAGCAAATGTTGAATGGTACAACCACGATAACAACTAATGGTTTAACCAAGGTATATTACAATGATTAATTTCAATGAATGGTTTAACCATAATATGTTTGAATGGCTATTATCGACGAATGGTTAACCAAGAAATGTTTGAATGGTTGATTTCAATGATTGGTTCAACCGAGATACGTTAGAATGATTGATTCAATGATTGGTTTAACCGAGATATGTTTGAATGGTTGATATCAATGATTGGTTTAACCGAGATACTTTGAAATGGTTTAATCACACTAGGAATAATATTGATACTCACGTTAGAAATAAGAGGTACAAGCAAGCTAGCTAGTAATAACAGACACAGCCACACTACTGATGTACCATAACTACATGTATATAAGTGTAATCTGTACAAAGACAGCCAGGTCATCAAATGGCTTATCCCACGCCGTTGGCCCAAGATCTTTTACATGAGTCTGAAGAACTGAAAATGAATAAATTACATAATATGATCTGGTAACAACAGTAAAAAGATTAAATAAATAATACTATCTACTGATTCTATACTCACCTCTTAGAGTTTGTTCAAATTAATACTCACAGCAACATTTCTGCACTCACGTAAAGCCGGAAGAATTCAGAGAATATATAAATCCTCTTTCTATTCTTGTGACAGCCATAACACAACAAAAGGTCAACCACAGAGACATTGCGCCTCGGGTCATCTGAACTTCTGCGCACTTTTTAAAGAATAATTATTGTAAGAATTTCAAAGAAAAATACTGTCTCCACAACTCCATCTCTGGTTCAACGAGGACATCTTTACCGACTTGTCATGACCTTGATCCAGATGTGACCATGCCCGTTTGTTATCTCAGGAATGAAGTATAGAAAAGTTGACGGTACTTAATAGGATTCGAACCTGTATTTTGTGCTGAATCGTTTGGACTGACTACTCAGAGGACGAAGATGCATTCTTAACTTTAGAATAGAGACGCATGGTGGGAAAAGGAAAAAAAAAGAAAACCTTAAAATACTTGTTCACATTCTCATGACAACTTGCAACCATTTCCATTTGATTCTCATCTTGTAACCAAATCTTTGCAAGTGGAAAAAACTTTACGCCTACAATGTTTATCAGGCGGATCAGTACATATGTACTGTATTGTTGACATAGATATTTATATAGCCAGGGCTGTTCGTAGGTCTTTGAGGGGTAAAAGCCTATACTGAGATACAATTGGGGGGGGGGGGGGAAGGGGTATTCTAGGAATCAGTAGGCCCAATGTCGATTCCCTTTTCCTACACCGCAGAGAGATTGAGGAAACTGTGGAAGAATGTGTTATTCTAGTGCCCCGGGCTGGCGGGCCACAGGGTGGACCAGTCCGGTAGCTTGCTGGACATTGGCCTCTATGGCCGTTTCCAGAGGTTGAGGAACAAAGCGAGTTTGATCTCACGGGCTCTAAGAGACTAAGTCTCAGCCCGCAATTACCACTGAGAGAGTTCAGAGAGAGAGAGGGAGAGAGAGAGAGAGAGAGTTTGGGAGAGAGGGAAAGAGATAGAGTGTGTGTGTGAGAGAGAGTGACAGAGTGAGAGAGACTGAGAGAGAGAGTGAGATTTTATTTTGGACAATAAAGCTTAGAGTGTACAAAATCATAAGTGGGGGGGAGGGGGGAAATTCAAAAGTAAAAAAAAAAAAAGAAAGTAAAATAATAACTAAATAGGAATGTACCCGATGTATAACACTTGTAAAAAAAAACATAAATAATAATCTAAATATATTTGTAACGTGTCCATTTAATAAAAAAATTGGGTTATATATATAAAAAAAATTCCATTCAAAAGTACATAGATCGTAACAAGAGAAACTAACAATATCTACAATTATTTAAACCTTGCCAAGAATATTTTTCACAATGAATTCGTCTTTCTCCTTGCCCTACTAATATCATTTCTAATGAAACTCTCTTAGAATTTTTTAGCCAGGGTTATCCAAAAAAAAAAAATAACCCGATAATGTAAAGACTCCAGCAAGTCATATTCGAATTGTTCTATCCACCCCCACCACCTCAAATTTCCCCACCCCTTCACAGCCTGCTATTTTCTTATTTGTCCCTTCTAGCTTTTTTTTTTTTAACATCTTAAAACAGTAAAAAATAAAAACCAAACCTGTGTAATATTGATACATACAGATTTCATTCACAAAGGTGGCGAATTGGGGAGCAACAAGGGAAAGAAATTTAAACAAGGGAAATAAATGGAGTTTTTTTTAAAAAAAAGTTTATAGTATGAGCAAAAACTGCAAGTTTCAATAATTAATTACTGAATGTCTGGTGAGGATATAATTTGTAGCGATTGGTTTCGTCGACATTCAAATGATGAAAAACAGATACGGAACGAATTAAAAATAATAGACTAACCATAACTAGGTCAGGCCAATGACCTAATTTTTTTAAACAGAAATGGGTCACCGATAAAATTAATGATCATGTTCGAATTTCGACTTTTGTTTTTGTTTTGAGGTTTTTCTTCAATCGCGAAAAATTGCATTGTCATCATCCAATTACCTTTACACTCTAAGTTTGCCTTCTTCACTAGTGTTCAATTATCAGTTGTATTACAAGTCATTCATAGGTCAAAACAAGTTTTCCGTGTCAACCAATTATTTGTCGTATTCACCTATCTGCAACAACTTGTTATCTGTCACAATATGTTCTGTGTAACTAACTGTTTATGCCTCAACCAAATATCTATTCAGTTATCTAGCACAACTTGTTATCTGTCACTACATGATATCTGTAACTAACTGTTTATGCCTCAACCAAATATCTATTCAGTTATCTAGCACAACTTGTTATCTGTCACTACATGATATCTGTAACGAACTGTTTATGCCACAACCAAATATCTATTCAGTTATCTGGCACAACTTGTTATCTGTCTCTACATGATATCTACAACTAACTGTTCGTCATAAACTTATATCTGTCTCTACTCGCTTTCTGTCACAATATACTTCATTTTATATTATGTTATCAAATGTCCTTTTGCAATCTATTAAATATCATATTAAGTTATCTGGCTCAACCTTTTATGTGGATATTCAGTTACATATGACACAACCTGCTATTCGCCTCAATCTGTTATCTGTTATATTCATTTATCAGTTACAACAAAGTTACATGTCACAAAACATCAGCTAAAACATTCATTCATCAGCCACAACTGGTCAAGCTTATGCAACAAGTCATCTCAACAAACTACAACAAGTCATCTCAACTAACTACAACAAGTCATCTCAACTAACTACAACAAGTCATCTCAACAAACTACAACAAGTCATCTCAACAAACTACAACAAGTCATCTCAACAAACTACAACAAGTCATCTCAACAATCTACAACAAGTCATCTCAACAAACTACAACAAGTCATCTCAACAAACTACAACAAGTCATCTCAACTAACTACAACAAGTCATCTCAACAAACTACAACAAGTCATCTCAACAAACTACAACAAGTCATCTCAACAATCTACAACAAGTCATCTCAACAATCTACAACAAGTCATCTCAACAAACTACAACAAGTCATCACAACAAACTACAACGAGTCATCTCAACAAACTACATAAACCTGAAGAGGAGGGACGTTTGATCCCTCTGTGGACATTGCGGTCAATAAATTGACCAGTCAGTATAAAGTTACACACATTAGCGACTGACCGTCGACCATCTAACTGACCGTTCCATGACCTACTTATAAATGTAACCATGGTCTAGGTTACCAAACGCTAGACCCATGAGACCACACACACACACACACACACACCCTACTTGTAATTAACAAACATCAAATTCTAAAGAAAACCAATCAAACTTCTTCATCCGACCGGATGTGAATCAAATGATGGATTGTCGTCTATAACCATTGGTTGAATAGTTCTATTAGCAGAAAGTACTTCTGAATGTGCCGGTAATGCGTATTACTGCCAACAGTAAGCATTACTATAAATGTTAGCATTTAGCATCCATGTAAATAAGTCAGCAGTAAGCATTATCAAGGAATACCTTAGCAGAAAACATAACTAAATGCAGTAATAACAATACTGTATGTGTTAGCCGTTAGATAAATTGTATGTCTATTATATTAGCAGCAAGAATTTAACGTCTGATATGTATTAGTGTATTTATACGTAAGTTGAAACTCAGGCAATCAAGCAAATTGTACAACGCTTGTTTAAATAAAACTTTTCCACATCGAAACCTTTATTTAGACCTACTTAAGAAACAAAAAACAGGGCTGATAAAAGACAGTAAATAACTAAATATATTATTAAAAAAATGAAATTTAGGATGAAAATTCAATTCTCTCGTAAAGGTTAACAAAAATGTTGTTTTCTATATTTGCGGCTAGAAGATGTTTTACTAATTTGCCTGTTTACTCTCCCCCCCCCCCTTTTCCATCTGTATATTTCCTTTTATTCTGTTGCCTTTTCCGCTGTAGTTTATACAAAATGGCAAAATATGGGGATTAAAAAAGTTTTGCTTTAACTTCAATCTTTTGTTTCATAAATAAACATAGTTTTGTGTTTTATTATGTCTTGCTTCGAGGAAGACAGTTTATTGACGTGTGTCAGACTCAGCAAATGTTAGGACATTACCAAACTGTTCACACATAAAGACGAACAAAAACACATCGACGTACGCACACAGACACACACACATACACTTAGACCCACAAACATAGACACTGACCTGGACACACACTCACGGATATACACGTTCACACACATACA
Source organism: Bulinus truncatus (assembly GCA_021962125.1). Lineage (NCBI taxonomy): Eukaryota > Metazoa > Mollusca > Gastropoda > Planorbidae > Bulinus > Bulinus truncatus. Next base: position 3,826,527 of record JAGDYQ010000035.1, read on the forward strand.
AATTGACAAACACCATGGACAGATACACGTTCACACACATACATATTGACAAACACCATGGGCAGATACACGTTCACACACATACATATTGACAAACACCATGGGCAGATACACGTTCACACACATACATATTGACAAACACCATGGGCAGATACACGTTCACACACATACATATTGACAAACACCATGGGCAGATACACGTTCACACACATACCTATTGACAAACACCATGGGCAGATACACTTTCACACACATACATATTGACAAACACCATGGACAGATACACGTTCACACACATACATATTGACAAACACCATGGGCAGATACACGTTCACACACATACATATTGACAAACACCATGGGCAGATACACGTTCACACACATACAAATTGACAAACACCATGGGCAGATACACGGGCACACACATACAAATTGACAAACACCATGGGCAGATACACAGGAATACACAAACATAGACAAACATACTTACACGGAAACACACACACATCGACAAATAAAACCCATACGGAAACACACAAAATGGACAAACACAAACACATACAGACACAGATACAAAGGGACAGGGAATCGTGTAGGTGAAGTCCAGTTTAACAAACAAGTTAAATACAGTGAGTAACAACAACTTCAGAATGTTGTTGTGTCAATTAAACACAGTGAGCAACAACTTCAGAACGTTGTTGTGTCAATTAAACTCAGCAACAACAACTTCAGAACGTTGTTGTGTCAATTAAACACAGTGAGCAACAACAACTTCAGAACGTTGTTGTGTCAATTGAACACAGTGAACTATTGTGATTGTATATTTCATATTAACCTGATTGTACAAGTAGCTGTTGTGATTTTAACGACAAAAATAATCTTCATAAAACAGTTGATGAATTGGAATTTTTTTTTTTCATTGGCTACTTGTACACATACACAAAATAATGTTATTACCACAAGTACAGCCTGATCAGTACAGGTCTGTTTTAACGCTCTCTTCATTTTTGACTGAAATGTTTTCATTTACTTGTTAGTGATTTGTAGCTTTTAAATGAAAATAAAAAAAAAAATAAATAATTTGTTGTATTATACATTTTGAATCATTCAAGGTCGTCCGAGTTCTGTAAATGTTTAATTTGCTTTAATTGTTTCATTGTGAAATATTTCCATGACTTGAATGCTTCCATTAGATTCGATGTTCTCTCTCTCTTCCCCTGTGTGTTTCTCTCTCTCTGAGTCTCTATCTCTCTCTCCCTCCCCCCCCCCTCTCTCTCACACACACACACATGCACACATTTTCCCTCTCGGTGTATGTGCAAGTTTGTGTCTGTAAACATCTGTCTCTATGTGTGTCTATGCGAGTATGTGTCTGTGTGAGTCTGTATCTATGTGTCTGTCTGTGCGAGTCTGTACCTGTGTGTCTGTCTGTGTGAGTATTTATGTGTGTATGCTGTTATCTACATCTGTAATTGTTTTTATTCGTAAGTATGTTTGTTTAAGTATTTGCCAATACTTGAAAGGTTTTCCTGTGCATACAGCCGATCAATTTATTTTACTTAGTTTGCCATTTAGGTTAACATGGAGTTTGAGCAATCAATTAGTTCGGGATGAAACATGGATTCAAATTTGAGTTTCACCTAATGTATATGCTTTGGGAACCTTTTTTTTTGTGGTCTCGTGCCCGAAATTCAACCAAAAAAAAAAACACTTAAAAAAGTTCCATTAAGCCCCTAAGGGCTTATCGGCGCAGATGAAGTGTAGAATTAATCTGTTTCAGTAACCTCGGCATACAAAGGGATTGTGTGGTTGGCACAACACCCAGCCGCATTTACTCCCTCAACAAGTCTAGTACCCATCTTAAGCCGGGTGGAGTTGGGGACACACCAGGACCTGAAAAAATCCCAAGGTTCACACACACACACACACACACACATAGCCCAGTCCCTTCCTCTGCATGATCAGTGTAGATGTAGGATTTGAAGCTCCACACAGGTGAAAATTGTGATTAACGAGATCTGTCTTAAATAAAAGCGTGTGTCCTCCCCCCCCCACCCCATTTTTCAACTTTTTATGTCACTAGCAAGGAAAAAAAAATGGCTCCCGTAGATATCTGCTCCCGTAGATATCTGCTCCCGTAGATATCTGCTCCCGTAGATATCTGCTCCCGTAGATATCTGCTCCCATAGATATCTGCTCCCATAGATATCTGCTCCCATAGATATCTGCTCCCATAGATATCTGCTCTCGTAGATATCTGCTCCCATAGATATCTGCTCCCATAGATATCTGCTCCCATAGATATCCGTCATGGTTTCGACCCTTTCTTATGTCGCTGGCTGGGTGGAGCTTCGGATCTTCAAGCTGCAGCCCGGTCTGCATGCCATGGATTGCGGGTTCGACTCCCGGTGTGTCCAGCTTACTACCTATTTTTCCCGTAGCGCCTCCGTGGCCACTGCACTATTGGCTATGGTGGGGATGAAAGAAGGGCACCATAAAACTGTCCCATGAGGGGTTTAGGGGGGGGATCTAAGAGATCAGCATCTCATCCTTACAGGGATCTCACACATAAACCTTTCTTCTTATGTATATGTTTAGTCTGTCTCTGTGTGAGTCTGTGTCTGTGTGATAAGGCGAGATAAAAGGTTTAATTTTCGTATTGTAAACCACCTGTGTGCTGACGGCCTTTATTATTTTCAATGGCTAGAAAAGTAATTTATTTCATCATAAATTAACTTCCTGTTGCATGCTGGCTACCAATATTTTAAGACCACGTCTTAGGACTGTTGTAAAAAAAAAACAATGAATATTATGTAGTATTGTACCTTCTTTTATTCCTAATGTTTACAGTAAATAGATTGTCGTTTTGGCAATCGAGATGTTTACAATAAATACATTGTCGTATTGGTATTCCAGATGTTTACAGTAAATACATTGTCGTATTGGTATTCCAGTACATTGATACATTTGTCACATTTGCTTTCATGTAGGGAAATATCTTCCCTTGTCTAAAAACCTGTCAGATCACAACTAGTTAAACCAATTTAAACCACTGTTTTAACCAAAATAAGTGACAAGTAAAATTATAGCATCATTGCTTACTGTCATTTAACCCTGCGACAATTATAACTGACATTTAACCCAGCGACACTTATGCCTGACATTTAACCCAGCGACACTTATTAAAACTGAACTACACACTGATGACCGTTTTTGCAGCAGATGACATCACGTCATGACATATTATTTAATGTCAACTGAAGGTGGCAATACATCTGTCACTGCCATCAACATAAATCTCTACCAACACGATCTGGGAGTCGCCATTTAACGTGTACTCGCCTGCTTGAAGCCACTGGACTATATCAGATTACATGAACATACATGTAAATCACACGTTTTAAACTGAGACCAGATCTTCATACACAATCTAGCAGAGACGATCATATACATAGGGAAACTAGAGGTCTGGGAACGGGTCTACAGAAACCTAGTTGTTTTTCTCCAGAAACATAAACTAACAGAGGAATTCTTAAAAATAGGAAACTAGCCCATGGCCTAGGTCCCCCCTCAAACCCACTGATTTAATGTGCCCCCCCACACACCCACAGCCAGTAAATATGTGTGTGTCCAATCTGATGAAATATAACAGTGAACAGCTAAACAACACAAAATATTTTGCATTTTTTAACTTCGATACAAAATTTGATAATGTATAACAATATAACGATTATGAAGTATTCCTACGGACACCCCAGGGCCCTGATAGCCCAGTGGCCTAAAAACAACTCTACATTGACTCAGAACAGGGCCTTCCCCCCTCCCCCCATAATCCGAAACAAAAAAACGACCCTGCATTCTAGTGACCCCCCCGCACACACACACACACACACTGTGATAAAATGTGTTTACAAACATTCACATTTACTGAATAATATGTTCAATACCAACAAAAAACTGTGTAAATAAAAAAATAAAAATTTATAAACATAAAAAAAAAATATATGTTTGAAATATACAAAAATGTGAATGGTTTACCAAAATGTGAATGGTTTATAAAAATGTGAATGGTTTATAGAAATCATTGTGAAAAATAATATAACAACGAATAAAATACGCACGAGATGTTAAAAAATTATTATATGAGACAAATAAGTGTGTGTGAGTGTTTTTGTTTGTGACAAATAAATCCTGTCAAAGATGTGTAGGAGTGTGTGTGTGTTTGTGTATGTGACAAATGAATCCTGTCAAAGATGTGTAGGAGTGTGTGTGTGTTTGTGTGTGTGACAAATGAATCCTGTCAAAGATGTGTAGGAGTGTGTGTGTGTTTGTGTGTGTGACAAATGAATCCTGTCAAAGATGTGTAGGAGTGTGTGTGTATGTGTGTGTGTGACAAATAAATCCTGTCAAAGATGTGTAGGAGTGTGTGTGTATGTGTGTGTGTGACAAATTAATCCTGTCAAAGATGTGTAGGAGTGTGTCTGTTTGTGTGTGTGACAAATAAATCCTGTCAAAGATGTGTAGGAGTGTGTGTGTGTTTGTGTGTGTGACAAATGAATCCTGTCAAAGATGTGTAGGAGTGTGTGTGTATGTGTGTGTGTGACAAATAAATCCTGTCAAAGATGTGTAGGAGTGTGTGTGTATGTGTGTGTGTGACAAATTAATCCTGTCAAAGATGTGTAGGAGTGTGTCTGTTTGTGTGTGTGACAAATAAATCCTGTCAAAGATGTGTAGGAGTGTGTATGTTTGTGTGTGTGTGACAAATGAATCCTGTCAAAGATGTGTAGGAGTGTGTGTGTGTGTGACAAATAAATCCTGTCAAAGATGTGTAGGAGTGTGTATGTTTGTGCCAGTGTTTAATCACACACTGAGTTCATGCTAATAAATTCCCACTACATTTAAAAATGTATTCATAACGCAAACAAAATATAATAAAACTTTTTTTTTATTTTGCTCTTATTCTGTGCAGATTACTCTTGCGAAATTTTTCTCTATCAAAATCAAAAAAAGAAAAGGGGGGGGGGAATGAATTTTGCAATTGAAAGAAATTTTAAAAACAACATACTTACGCAGTGCCGATGAGTGCAATTAGTTCAGTTGGACATATAAGACTAAATGGTACAGATATGGAACATGTAAAGTAGCCGCTGCCTTCTATTCCAGTGGTTGATTGGCTCATAATTAAAAAAAAAAAATAATTGTCGTTCGTAATGGCCGACCCCATTGGGAATAGTCAACCTGACGACTATTGAGATGGATATCCACTGCAGTGGCCCTGAAGTGACTCCCCCCCCCCACCCCTAACCCCACCCCTCCCACACCAACTTGCTAAGAGGCCAATGATGAATGATGAAATGACGACAAGAAAAAGTCTAAGGAACGTTTATGACGTCACGGCCTGACATGCATTTATACCTGACATTCTTCAGACTGGTCCGTCTGCTTTTGTGGAACATAAAAAAAAATGAATGTTCGTCTAATTATATCTGCATGAGATCATTATTGGCATCATCTGGGGCAATGACAGAGAGAGACGAAGAAAACTGAACATGGAGTTGAAGACCTTTTTTTATTTCTGATACAATAGAAAATATAGAAATATGTTCATTTTACTCACGTCTGCTCCCCAGACTGAACTCAAATTACTATTATTATTATTTTGTAATTCAGATGATTAAATTGGGTTGCCACTGAACTTTGAAAAATGACGTGATTAGCTGGGTTATTTCTAGACTTTGGACTTGAGATGATAAAATGGGCTGTCAATGAGCTTTGGAAATTAGAAGATTGAATTGTCAATTAGCTTTGGAAATTAGAAGATTAAATTGTCAATTAGCTTTGGGAATTAGAAGATTAAATTGTCAATGAGCTTTGGGAATTAGAAGATTAAATTGTCAATGAGCTTTGGGAATTAGAAGATTAAATTGTCAATGAGCTTTGGGAATTAGAAGATTGAATAGCCAATGAGCTTTGGAAATTAGAAAATTGAATAGTCAATGAGCTTTGGAAATTAGAAGATTGAATAGTCACTGAGAATGGGGGGGGGGGGGGGTTGAAATAATCGTGTGAGAAGTCGTGTTACAAATAAATTTTTAACATTACCTGACTAGTGACTACCATTGATGTTTGGAATTCAGAAGATTAACTGGGTTATCAGTGATGTTTGGAATTCAGAAGATTAACTGAGTTATCAGTGATGTTTGGAATTCAGAAGATTAACTCTGTTATAAATGAAGTTTAGAACTGAACATGATAGATTAGGCTGTTGACCGAGGACGGAGTGTAAATAAGATTAAGTGGGTTAGAATAGTCTTTTAGAGATTGTGTGATTAAATGGGTTATCACGTGTTGTTGTTTTGGTTTTTTATTTTGTTGTTGTTTAAGATTATGTTCTGGGTATTTGTTTAAGTTTGGGGTTTAAGTGATTGATTGACTTAATATTTAAATTGAGAGTTTAGATGATTAATTGATCTAGTAATGAAATTTGTTTTAATAAGACACAACTCCATTAATATTGTATACAAAATCTTATTTGAATGAAGTTTAATGATGTGGGAGCTAGGTTAAAAATAATGGAGCGTAGAGACGGATTTAAGAACAGTCTCGTAGGGCGCGCACTCTGTGCCCCGGCTGTTAAGGGACCCCCCCCCCAGAGTCTAAACCCTTTCGTAAATCTCTTTTTAAAAGGGGCTCAATATTGGGCATCAGCTAACTGAAGTCCGACTCTGTTATGAAGAAATTAAAGGCTGTACCATTGAAATGATGAGTTGAATACAGTAAATAAAAGAGATAAAAAAAATCTTTGCTGAGTGTCTTTAAGTGCAGAGAACATTTTCATTTAGGATCAGATAAAATAATATAAATAAAAAAAACCATGACCTTAATAAAAGTCAATCTTGAAGATGGCGATGAAGGGGAGGTGAATCTCATTAATTGTCAACCAGGGCTACAAGAGTTCATTTCCAGTTGATCAGTTTTAATTTCTATCTCTGTCGTTCTTAGTTACAGAATAGAGGTAAGAACAAAAACTCTTCAGAGGTTCCTTAATTTATTTGGTTGACAGTTATCTGCCCATGTAAGTCCACTGAAGTCACCACAGTGGATCAGTGACTGAACAACATAGTCGTTGAACCGTGTGAAGAGGTATGATACATTTCTTGGTGAGTCCAGTTAATTGGATTCTGTTTCAGTAAGGTTTGGATGCTATGAAAAGGTCAAGATTGGACACAGAAAATAAAAATAAAACCTTTTAAGTTTTCATTCTGTCCTCTTTTTTTATTCTTTGAAAATAATTTCTGGTTTGGACATAAAAATATTTTCTCTGCAAATGGAACAATAATGATTCTTCGATTGCGTTTTTCCCTCTAGTAGCTTCAATGCCATGGAGTTCAGTGGTTCTCGTGACTCTGTACCCCAAAGGGTCCCCAAGTTCAAGAATAAATGTGCTTATTTTTTTATAATGGAATGTGTTTGCCTTTCTAATGCAGTGGTGTATTGGGAGGGGAACGCGGTGGAACGACGTTCCCTTACCTTTTTTCAGAACCGGAACGCGTTCCTCCAGTACTTTTTCATATCCCGAGCATGGGCGTCGCTAGGAATTTTTCCAGGGGGGGGGCAAAAATTTTCCAGGGGGGGGGGGGCAAATAACAACTTTATGACATTTTTTTTTTAATGTAAAGGGGGGGAAGGGGGCAAATGCCCCCCTCTTATATGACATTTTTTCAAAATGTAGGGGGGCAAATGCCCCACTTGCCCTCCCCCCCCCCCATGAATACGCCCATGGTCCCGACAACTCCCATTTTTTATTTTTTGCTCCCACTATGCGTTCCCTTACTTCTTATTTTGCCAATACATCACCAATACATCACAGTACTAATGCAATACTTGGTCACGTGGCTTGTTGATGAGTCACGCAGCCAACTGGCAACCTTTTTCAAACTCATTGAAAATTATAAATCGGTGCGTTCCCTTGCATAACCTTTCCCGCCCCCCTTGGGGGGTAAGCATATCTCCAGCTGATCACCGCGGATGTAGATTATAATGTTAATGCAATTAATGGGACACTGTCGTCTTGTTTATCTTGGAAATAAAACAAAAAAAAAAGGTTCAGGTCATTAAAACAGAGGGTCAGAAGAAGATCGCCATTGATCGGACATTTTAACAACCAGAACTCGGCCGTTGATGAGGTCAGACAAACTTGGAATTGCATTCTTTATGAAATAAAAGTTGAATTGTAAAAGGAAAAAAGTTCTTTTTTTCCAATAATCTTTTGTTTATAAAATTGATTTCTTAGACTGATATTACAATCTTACTTTCTGTTTCATTGCAAAGAACGAATCATTCTCAGAATGTTCATACCTCAATTTTGAATGAAGTTCTGAGACTTTACAGTTAACAAGTTTTTCTTACTTTTGTCCGGTTTCCATAAAGCCCCCAACTTTAGACCCCCCTCCCACACCCCCACCACCCATATCTCTTGAAGTGTGCGACTTATACGGAAGTTATGTAACACCATGATAGGGGTGTATACAAAAAAGACGCTCATTTTTATTTTCAACGGCTTAAAACAATTAGTTGTGTAAATAAATAAATGCACAACGACGTCTCGTTCAACTGTTTTCATTTTTTCTGCAAAGGGAGGGAATTTAATCTAGTTTACGGGTACTAAAAATTCGGTCGTTAAAATGGATGTAAATTTCATTTTTAGGTGCGAAAACTATGTAATTAAATTAAGTTTTTTTTTTTATGATTTTTATTTACCAAAGGTCAAGATTTACTGTTAAAAAATACTTATGTAACAGACTGCTTTTTAGTAATATTGATATTGCCACAATTTGCTTATGACAATTTTTTTGTTTATATGGAGCAAAGCCCATCAGAACATTGATGCATCAAATGGACAGCAGTATATCCCTTTTGTTTAAAAGTCATTCGTATTTCAACGGCAATAGTATCAATATGAAATTAAATTCACTGAAGGCAGCAATGAATGACATTGAAAACTATACCAGTTGTTTTATTAAAAAAAACTTATTTATATTATTGATTTTTCATATTTCCAGGAAAAAACTACATTTTTTCTAATATTCTAGTAAAGTAACATTTCATTATAAATAAAATAATTGTTATGGGAGAATTGAAGACTTTTATTAAACTCTAAAATATCCCAGCAAACAAGGAATAAATTAAAACCTGGAAGGGGAGGTGGTGGAGGTATATGTCGGTATATTCCTTAATTTCTCTGTAAATATGTTTCTCTTTATCAATAAGCCAAACATTCCTTGAATATAATTTAACATTTACTCCCAGCTGCCATTTAAAAATATAACATTATGCTTAAGAATAAATACAAGTACACGTGTTCTTTTCTATTGCAGTATTTCGTATATTTCTTTGTTATCCCTTCTGTCGGATTTCGTTCAGCTGGCAGCCAGTCTCAGCAGGCTTTTAAACTAGTATCTCATGAACATGATCCCCCCATCAGCATGTTTGTTTGTTTGTTAGGGTATTGCGTCATAGAAAGTCTAGGCATAACTTTTCACATTAAACAGAGATATCAACTGCTTTTTACTTCAAATATATATTGCGTATATTTCCTTCATACTTTCAGTGATATATATATATATATATATATATATATATATATATATATATATATATATATATATATATACTCTTAAATAAAGTCATGCGGAGATAATTTAAAAAATCATTAATGGGTAGACTATCGATATCAAAATGCTTCTGTGAAATTGAATACTCTCCCCTGTTAATGGGAATCGTCTGTTATTATAATCTGAAGTTATAAAAAAAACAATGTTCCTTTGAATACCTTGTAAAGCGCATTAAATAGAGGACACATATATACACTCAGTGCCGCGCCTAGCCAGTCCATCGCCCGGGTGTAACGCGTATTGCCCGCCCTTGTTATGACATTTTTTTTCTATAGTTAAAAAATTCTGTCTTCTAAGGGAAGATTTCTTGCCGTCCATGATAGAAAAAAAAATCTGCAAATGACGCCCGTGGTTACTGAGGGCAGTGGCACCGAGAGCCGACGCGGGCCCCTGGGCAGGACATCATTGCGGGCCCCTTAATAAACAATGCGTCGTGAAAAAATTGACATGGTCGGGGCTGCCGGGTCCCCTATGCCCCCTTACAGATGCGTGCCCCCTGGCAATTACCCCACCTGCCCCCCCTCTCGGCGGCCCTGACTGAGGGTCTCAATATTATGGTTGTATAGAACTGGTATACATTCGAATCGCTAGCCACATTGGGCTCCTAAAGTTGACTTAAGGTCCGGACCACGATGGACGCAATCCAGGTCAGGACCATATGGACGCAATCCAGATCAGGACCATATGGACGCAATCCAGATCAGGACCATATGGACGCAATCCAGATCAGGACCATATGGACGCAATCCAGATCAGGACCATATGGACGCAATCCAGATCAGGACCAGATGGATGTAGATGTAGTAAAAAAAATGAAATATAAACCTCGCTAATGTGAACGAGCAGGCAAAAACAGGGGGTGGGCCGTATGAAAAAGTTTGGCGGTTGAGCACTTGATTTAACCCAGGTAAGGAAGCTTATTCAAAACGAGGTAATGGGGAGACAACTGAATAAAATACTTTACGGCTAAAATGTGTGTAAATTTAAGATTAAGCCCCTTTGTATAATTTTTAAGTTATATTTTATGTTCTAATTATTTAAATTGAGCAAAACAATATAGTCTATTAAATAAAAATTTCCCTTGATAGTCTAAAAAAAAAAGAAATATATTCCAATAGATTATTTTAAATTAATATAAGCCCTAAAATGTTTGTCTTGGTTTTATATTAGATATCTAGTGACAATAACATATCTATTTTACTTGTCATTTCCCTTTCAATACATGTCCACAGATTTACTCAAAATTGTCCTAAAACATTCTTATTCATTTCTTGTTTGTATTCATTTTTTTTTAACCGGAGAAAAAAAAATCAAATTTAAAAGTGTAATTTGTATATTCATTTTCTTTCAATCATATCAAAATATTGAAAACATAATTTAAAAAAAAAATATATTTTTAATTAATTTTTAAAAAGAAAATGGTGTAAAGCCTTTACAGAGTGTACACACACGGTGGACTATCAACTTGTGTATATGTTTCTGTTCAGGCGTGACTTTCAGCTGGAGGTGCCGATAGCCGTGACCTTCACCCTGAGACCACGTGCTCGAAGGCGAAGTTATAGTTGTCGTTGCAGTCGACCACATGTACGTCATCGCAGACACGATTCTTGGAGTTGAAGTGGAGTCCGTCTGGACACGGGATGTGGTAGGTGATGCCGGCCACACACTCAACGAAATGTAGGCAGCTCCCTGGGTCGGGGTAGATGCCGTCCGGCAAATTGAACTGTGTACACACGTTGGTCAGTTCTGTCCGGAATAGACAGATTTAAAAAAAAAATTAATCGCATTCCGTAGATCAAAAATTTTCTTTCAAAGTTGCACAGCCAATGTCTTTAGGGAATTGTGAACTCTGTGTGTAAGTATGTGTGCGTGCGTGCGCGCGTGTGTGTGTGTGTGTGCGTGTGTGTGATTGCGTGTGAGTGCATTGCGTGCATGTAATTGCTGGTGTGAACTTGGTGGAGCATTCATTACTGGTGTTGTTATACACTCCATCAACTTAACTTGAGATATCCTAAAAACAAGCAATTTAAGTCTTTTCCGTTTCGGACAAAGGACATTTTAGAGCATTTTCATGTAAGCAGTGGATTAGGTTACGATAAATAGAGAGGGAAGTAATCATGTTGAATAACTGTTACAAAAATAAATAATGATTACGCCCCTTTTATTAGCTTTTATTATTTATATTTAAAATATAAGCAAAAACGGTACTTAAAACGCCCCCTTTTTCGGCCCTCAGAGGTCAGATCGCGAAATGGACCAAAGTCATTTTTTGGCAGACCAAGACCTACAAAATGATATATACATCATGGGTCTAGGACTTATGGTTGTTGAGATCTAGGGTGATGACGGACAGACAGACAGACAGACAAAACGGGGACAATAGAGCATTTTTTTTCAAAAATGCTCTAAAAAGGCGTCTGGGGGGGGGGAGACCTTACCATATTTGGGCGAAGTTGTTGTGCCCCAGGCTATCTGCGTGTGGGATGTGGTCGAGGTGTAATGATCATTGCAAGGTGCAGCCAGCGCCGGGTCCATGCAGCTTTTGGTGATGGGGTCGAACACTTTGTTGTCCGGGCACCTGACGGCGTGCGTGACGTAGTTATCGCACTGGAGATAAAAGGCGCAATCCACGGGGTGAGGGTGGACCCCAGTCTGCCAGTTGTTGTCACGACACACGTGGGAAACATCTGCAGAAATATTTTAGAAAAAAAAAATGGATTGTTTGAACACTAAAAAAAAAAATGTCATTGTGGACACGGGATGTTTGAGGCTGGGTAATTAAATTAACTCCTGATCGCTATAGGGTGAATCAATCGCGAAAATTTCTTTAGTTAGTAAACAGTGTAAATTAATACGTTTATTTACGATGAATTTTCTGAAACTGTTGGCCGGTTTGTTGTGCTAATGTGACCATTATCGGTAGTCTACTTTTATATTGATTTATAGAACCAATAATAACTTTAAAAACGTCACCAGATGTGTTTTTGTAACCGTTTTCTCCACTCAAAATTTCTGTTTTGTTTTTGGAAATTTTTTTTGTAATCCATTTTGGTTGCAATTTTAATGATAGATTTTCTTGACATTTTGCATATGCGTTCTTGCTCCATTAAATTAACTAAAGGAGACGGGGACATAGCCGTGTTTAACTATGACGAACGGCAATAATAAATGGGCTATTTCCCTTGCATTAATTGTACATGTTTCAGATCAAGATTCAATTAGCACGTGATTAAGAACTGGGGACCCAAGTCCGTTGCCTGGTGTGCCTATCTCATAAGAACAGTTCCGTTGCCTAGTGAGCCTATTCCATAAGAACAGTTCCGTTAGTTAGTTTAAATATTCCATTCCACAAAAAAACAGCCCTGTTGCCTATGTTTAGTTCTGGTTTTCTCGTCTTACTGATACATTGACCTATTGAGTACCTACCCGTGGTGGCTGTCGGCGGCTGTGGAGGCTGCAGTGTGGTGTACCCGGGGAAAGGGTGGTAGTCGTTGTAATCACGGCACGACAAGGCATCATGCTTGAACAAGCACGTCTTCTTCAGCGGGTCGTACACCAGACCAGGCGGGCAGTGCATGATGGCGGTGTGCAAGAACGTGCACTCGATGAACTTGGTGCAGTCGAACGGGTGGGCGTGGATCCCGTTCTCCCAGTTCTGTTCACGGCAGACGTTCCACAGGTCTGATGATAGATAGAAGGAGGGGAGGGGCCGGGGGGGGGGTGGGGGCGGTGGTTATATGAAGTGAGATGATGAACTTAAATGATGGATGAATGAACTGATCTCCAGAAGTGATCTTCAGAGAAAAATAAATTCAGGCCACAGCAAAGGGGGTGCTAGCTCAGGGGTCGGCAACCTGCAGCTCGCGAGCCGCATGCGCCTCTTTCGATGTCAAGTTGCGACTCTTTCCATGTAATATTGCGGCCTTCCAGTTCAATGCTTAAATAATTTTAATGATGTTATTTTATATACCTATTCCTAATCAAATGCCTATTCCTAATCAAATACCTATTCCTAATCAAATACCTATTCCTAATCAAATACCTACAATATTGAAATAACAATCTGAGTGGCTCTTTAAAAACTGAGAAAATTGTAAATTATAACTTCCGCCTCAAAAGGTTGCCGACCCCTGTGCTAGCCCCAACACATGTCCCCCCCCCCCAGTAGTCCCCACCTTTAGAAGATTGTAAAAGAGAGGAGCAAATATTTACAGCATTTAAACTTATAAACATTTATTTGTTGTTTTAGAATATAAGAGTGATTGTTGTTAAGACAAATATTTACAGCATGCATGGTTGTACACATTTTTTTTTGTGTGTGGAATAAAGAAGATGATTGCAACAAAGACAAGAAATAATATTTCATTTACTTTGCAGAGATTTTTTAAAAATTTATTTTAGTTTTAACAAGACTGATATTAATAAAAGACTTACCTTGTGAGACCTCACTTGGAACTGTGAAATATTATATGGCACATATTACACGATGTAATGAAGAATAAAATCTATACATACATAACTGTAATAAAGGACCAACGTGAATTTATCAAATAGTGTGCCCATTATACTGATGTAAGGCTTTACAAATACTTTGTGCCGATTGTAAATAGTTAAATGTTTTAATTATAATGTCAAACCTTAGTATATGAAATAATAAGTTACGTCCCATGCAGACATGAACTATATATATATATATATATATATATATATATATATATATATATATATATATCACAGTGGCTTACTATGACTTATGTCTACTTAGTAATATTTTAGTATTTACAATTACTTATAATGACTTACAATTACCTATGACAGTTTACTGGGACTAACAATGGCCTATGGTAAAATAACGTGACTTAATGTGACCAACTGGGACTTAAGGGACTTAAACGACTTTCTAGTTTTGAGTCACTGACTCAATTTTTTCATGTTCCGTGAGTCATGTATTGGAGTACGAAGACTCGTGGTCATTTTATTGTTCTACTCACTTTCACACGTTCTGTTGGCCACTTCCTCTTGCAGCCTGTGCAGAACTTCATAGCTGGCGGCCAAGAAAATGTTCAACGGGTGACTCGAGAGGACGACCAGTTCCTGTTGGTCGACTTGACTGCCCACGCCAATGGACATCATGTGGATACCTCTGTCCTTGATATGTCCAGCCTGTACTCTGGCTGGATAGGTATACACAAGATGTAGTTATTACAGCTTTCTTAAGTGTTTATTGAACGATACAACCTTTTTTTTCCCATTCAAGTTGACAACTATTGTACACTATAAGAGGATGACAACTATTGTACACTATAAGAGGATGACAACTATTGTACACTATAAGAGGATGACAACTATTGTACACTATAAGAGGATGACAACTATTGTACACTATAAGAGGATGACAACTATTGTACACTGTAAGAGGATAACATCTATTGTACACTATAAGAGGATGACAACTATTGTACACTATAAGAGGATGACAACTATTGTACACTGTAAGAGGATGACAACTATTGTACACTATAAGAGGATGACAACTATTGTACACTATAAGAGGATGACAACTATTGTACACTATAAGAGGATGACAACTATTGTACACTATAAGAGGATGACAACTATTGTACACTATAAGATGATGAAAACTATTGTACACTATAAGATGATGAAAACTATTGTACACTATAAGAGGATGACAACTATTGTACACTATAAGGGAATGACAACTATTGTACATTATAAGAGGATGACAACTATTGTACACTATAAGAGGATGACAACTATTGTACACTATAAGAGGATGACAACTATTGTACACTATAAGATGATGAAAACTATTGTACACTATAAGAGGATAACAACTATTGTACACTATAAGAGGATGACAACTATTGTACACTATAAGATGATGACAACTATTGTACACTGTAAGAGGATGACAACTATTGTACACTATAAGAGGATGACAACTATTGTACACTATAAGAGGATGACAACTATTGTACACTATAAGAGGATGACAACTATTGTACACTATAAGAGGATGACAACTATTGTACACTATAAGATGATGAAAACTATTGTACACTATAAGATGATGAAAACTATTGTACACTATAAGAGGATGACAACTATTGTACACTATAAGGGAATGACAACTATTGTACATTATAAGAGGATGACAACTATTGTACACTATAAGAGTATGACAACTATTGTACACTATAAGAGGATGACAACTATTGTACACTATAAGAGGATGACAACTATTGTACACTATAAGAGGATGACAACTATTGTACACTATAAGAGGATGACAACTATTGTACACTATAAGAGGATGACAACTATTGTACACTATAAGATGATGAAAACTATTGTACACTATAAGATGATGAAAACTATTGTACACTATAAGAGGATGACAACTATTGTACACTATAAGGGAATGACAACTATTGTACATTATAAGAGGATGACAACTATTGTACACTATAAGAGGATGACAACTATTGTACACTATAAGAGGATGACAACTATTGTACACTATAAGATGATGAAAACTATTGTACACTATAAGAGGATAACAACTATTGTACACTATAAGAGGATGACAACTATTGTACACTATAAGATGATGACAACTATTGTACACTGTAAGAGGATGACAACTATTGTACACTATAAGAGGATGACAACTATTGTACACTATAAGAGGATGACAACTATGACAACTATTGTACACTATAAGTGGATGACAACTATTGTACACTATAAGAGGATGACAACTATTGTACACTATAAGAGGATGACAACTATTGTACACTATAAGAGGATGACTACTAAAGCTAGAACATTGTTTGTGTTTGTTAAGTGTGGTTTAACTGGTGTTTGTGTGGTGTGGTGTGTGCGTGTGTTTGTATTTTGTACTTACTATCTGTTGGTGACGTGGACTGACCATCGGTCAACACGATGATGATCTTTGGGGCAGTGTCCCTGCCACCCGCCGCCGTGCTGAACATGTTGTTGCTGGTGATGTAAGACAGGGCCGCACCGGTGTTGGTGCTACTGGACAGGTAGCTGGCCCTTAGGATGGCCTGTAAATAGATGGACGGTCATGTTTACGTTGAAGTATATTGAACGAGATCTACATACCCAAATTGGACATGGTCAATCTCACTAATTGGACATTGTTTATCTCACTAATTGGACATGGTTTACCTCACTAACTGGACATGGTCACTCGCACTAATCGGACATGGTTTTTCTCACTTATTGGACATGGTTTATCTCACTTATTGTACATGGTCAATCTCATTAATTGGACATGGTTTATCTCACTAATTGGACATGGTTTATCCCACTAATTGGACATGGTCAATCTCACTAATTGGACATGGTTTATCTCACTAATTGGACATGGATTATCCCATTTATTGGACATGGTCAATCTCACTAATTGGACATGGTTTATCCCACTAATTGGACATGGTCAATCTCACTAATTGGACATGGTCAATCTCACTAATTGGACATGGTTTATCTCACTAATTGGACATGGATTATCCCATTTATTGGACATGGTCCATCTAACTTATCCCCCCCTCCCCGGTGCCTATTTTTTAAAGCACAGGAAAATTGAAGCGGTCTGTTGAAGTCACTGTTCCAGAAGTTGTCGAGTTATATTATAATGAATCTATTTAATCTATTAGTGGTCTGAAAAATCATTCAGTGAAAAATATACGGATAAATATCGCTAGGTTAACCATGTAGCACAGTTCACAAATCGTTCAATGAATGAGTAAATGTGTTTACTATTAATACACTCTCAGCATTTAAGAGCTGTCAACAACGGACGGTATTTAAAGAAATAGACATGGAAATAGACTATTTTTGTTCTCAAATTATTCTAGACCAACGTTAGATTGGCAGATTTAAATTACATCATCATTAGGTACAAAAATGAAATTATAATTAGTAATAAAAACATAATCAACACAAATACATTAAATGAGCCTAAATAACTAGTTCAATGGAGTCATTCTATTTCTCAGAAAACAATTTGCTGAAAGTAATATCTGATTTAATTCATATTTTGGGGAAATATGTCAGAAAGTTCTGAGTTTAACAAAATTCGTTTTCACAAGTTTTATTTTACGACTTCCTGGAATTTAGAAGTTAGTATGTCGACATTTGATGTTACTAATATTAATTTGTAGCCAACGTCTTTTCTTGTTTAAATTTGCTGACGAAGTGTACACAGTTTTTATTTATAAGCTATTTTTAGAATGCAAGATGTACGTTGTTTGTGTGATGTGTACACAGGGCCCGATTAAGGATTTTGTACGTACTAGGCACTATAGATACTATATAATTGTAAATTAAAAAAAAATATATTTATTTTTCACTTTTGTAGGCCCTATTTTTGTTTGTAGGCCCTATTTTTGTTTGTAGGCCCTAGGCACGGTGCCTATAGTGCCTCACTGCCTGGGCCTTAATCGGGCCTTGCGTGTACAAGATGTAATTCATTTATTATTTTATTGATAATTCAAGACTGTAAAAAAAATCCTGACCAGTAACAATGAAAGGGTTTTAAAAAACTGCATTAAACCGTTTTGAATGTATCGACTCACCTGCTCTAGTGACGTGTGGTCATTGTATGTTCCGAGGTCAAAGAGTTTCTGGACAGAGGTGCCAAACGTCAGCGCCCCGAACCTCACGTCGTTGGCGCCCACCCGGAAACTCTTGGTAAGGTTGGCGGTAAACAGAAGTTGTTTGTAAAAGTCCGGGTAGCCGATACTGCTGGACCCGTCCAGTACAAAGATGATGTCAGCCAGAGTAAAGTTACGACACGTTGTGTGGATCACTGTACAGAAAAGTAAACATTAAAAATGTGATATATATATATATATATATATATATATATATGTGTGTGTGTGTGTGTGTGTGTGTGTGTGTGTGTGTGTGTGTGTGAATGTGTGTGTGTGTGTGTGTGAATATCTCAATCGATATAAGCAAAACGATTAATAAGATAAATGTGTGCTAAATTTTCTTAAACAAAAGTATTATTTTTTTATACATTTGTAAAAAATGTAAAATAATTTTTATAAGACTGACTGGAAATATCGGGATTAATACAAATACATACGGTACTATCGGGATTGATATGATACTATCGGGATTAATACAAATACTTATGGTACTATCGGGATTAATATGATACTATCGGGATTAATACAAATACTTATGGTACTATCGGGATTAATACAAATACATATGGCACTATCGGGATTAATACAAATACATATGGCACTATCGGGATTAATACAAATACATATGGCACTATCGGGATTAATACAACTACATATGGTACTATCGGGATTAATATGATACTATCGGGATTAATACAAATACATATGGTACTATCGGGATTAATATGATACTATCGGGATTAATACAAATACATACGGTACTATCAGGATCAATATGATACAATCGGGATTAATAAAAAATACTTATGGTACTATCGGGAATAATAAAAAATACTTATGGTATGGTACAAGTATCATTTAAATTAATTCTTTGAGTGGCTAATTCTTTTGATTTGTTACCATTAGTTTCTGTATCAACAAAACAAACGTCACCTTCATTGCACGTCCTGACCGTGATGTCTTTCTCTATCGTGCCGAGGACGTCAAAACTTCCCACGGTGAAGACGTCCTGGACAGTGGTGGCCACGGCGTCCAGCTCGTCCCGGTTGTACGCCCCGACACCCACGGCCAGCACGTGGACCCCGGTCCCCTTCAGGAGCTGGGCCTCCTGCTTCGTCTTGTCCTTATCGGACGACTCCCCGTCCGTCATCACGATGGCGATGTGGGCGACGTCAGGCCGCGCCCCGTGGGCCGAGGTGAAGGCCGTCGTCCTGGCGTACTCGAGGGCCTGGTAGGTGTTGGTGCCGGCGGACACGTACTGGGCCTTCATGATAGCCTGGATGACGTCATATTTACAATTTTAAACACTCTTTGAAAATGTATAAAAAGTAAGTAAAGTTCCCTTAGCACTACTGGACCATTTGGGGAGCAGATGAAGTGTAGAATTCATCTGTTTCTATAAACTTGACCTATGAAAGGATTGGGTGATGAGCACAATGAACAGCCGCCTGTACTTCCCCAACACCGAGGATCGAACCCATGTCTCTCAGATCGACAGTCGAGTGTCTACACCACTCGGCTATCTGTCCCACATACATGTATTTAGAAAATTATTTTTTACAAAAAAAAAAAATAACAAAAAAAAAATTCACTATTTTCTTAACTGTTGTTATTTGTATTATAATTTACGCAGTGGCTACGGTAACATCACGACGGAGTTCGTATTTTTTTTCCGGGTTACATCAATAGATATTGCTCCACACCCTAATCCTATCCGTAACCCTACCCCTACCCCTATCCCTATCCCTAACCCTAATCCTAACCCTTTTCCTAACCCTAATATAATTGCCGGTACCCGATAAAAAAAAATGAGTACTCCCGCTAACCCTAATATAATGGCGCTTGATGTTACCGTAGCCACTTCGTATAATTTAATATGTCAACATTCGGGAAAAAATGTGGTGTTCATTATGTGCAGTTTAAAGCTGTAAATTTTTTTTAAATAAGTAATTTGAGTTTTTTATGACAATAAACTACACGTTATCTTTTAAGTTTTCGACAAAATAGAAGTACTGCACATAACTGTAATACTAAAATGTATTTCGATTAGTTCAACTGTCGTTCCTATGAAATGAACAACACCTTTGTCTCACCTCCTCTAGCTCTAAATGGGTGTAGTATCTATCGAAGGTGAAAACAGTTTCGGCGAATGAGGCGAAGACGACCACACTAAACTGGACCTTGTCCCGTCCCAGGGTGAAGGCTCTGGTCAGGTTGGCGACAAACTGGAGCTGGATGGTGTAGTTCTTGTAGCCGATGCTGGAGGACGAGTCGAGGATAAACAGAACATCGCCCTTGGCCGTGGTGGTACACTGGACATTGTCTGACGGTGGAGGAGATGAGAGTGAGTTGGTCTCATACGTTATTTGTATGACATAATGAATGGTGCACTTCATAGTGCGTCTATGGATGGTTGGCTGGCACAGTAAATGCCCCACTTTATAGTGCGTATATGGGTGGCACAGTAAATGCCCCACTTTATAGTGCGTATATAGGTGGCACAGTAAATGCCCCGCTTTATAGTGCGTATGTAGGTGGCACAGTAAATGCCCCACTTTATAGTGCGTATATGGGTGGCACAGTAAATGCCCCACTTTATAGTGCGTATATGGGTGGCACAGTAAATGCCCCACTTTATAGTGCGTATATGGGTGGCACAGTAAATACCTCACTTTATTTTGGTTATATTGGTGATTGGGAAGATTAGCTTTTAATTGTATTGTTTATTTAAATACAAGCAAGATAATTCTGCTCATTAGCATTTGTTTATGTTCTGAAACGCAGTACGACAATGAGATTCATGGACATTAACACGAGGTTATTGGTACGCCTGATCATCCGTATATTTACCTGGAGTTACTGGTGAAGGCGTTGTCTTGTGGTCGTTGCAGGCTGCGGCAGCGCTTGCGTTCCAGCACTGACCCCTGATGGGGTCAAATGTCTGACCGACCTGACATGAATGGACAGTGGTGTTGAAGCTGTGGCACACCACATAGAGACTGCAGCTGGTAGGGTGGGGGTGTGTCCCTGTAGCCCAGTTGTTGTCACGGCATATTTCTTCGCCAGCTGAGAGAAACATTAATTGTGACATTTTATATCTTCACCAGCTAAGAGAAACATTAATTGTGACATTTTATATCTTCACCAGCTAAGAGAAACATTAATTGTGACATTTTATATCTTCACCAGCTAAGAGAAACATTAATTGTGACATTTTATATCTTCACCAGCTGAGAGAAACATTAATTGTGACATTTTATATCTTCGCCAGCTGAGACAAACAGAAATTTGACATTTTTGATTTCCCGAGAAACTGAAATAAGACACATTATGTTAAAGTTCAAAAGCCCTTCACAAAATTCCAGTTACAAAATATGTCTGCCATAATGCATTTCTTGAGTTACTGAAGCTAAGTGAGCTATATTTAGATATGTATGAGAACTAAAAATTTGACATTTTTGATTTCCCGAGAAACTGAAATAAGACACATTATGTTAAAGTTCAAAAGCCCTTCAACAAAATCTAAAGTTGCCATAAATATGTTCGCTTATGCACGTATTTCTTTTGAGTTACTGAAGCTATGAGCTATATTTAGATATGTATGAACTAAAGATTGGCATTTCTCTTCATTCCAGAATATGTAATACTAGCTGTACCCTGCAAAACTTTTGAAAAAGTTTTATTTCCTTAGGGGTTGAATGGGAGGGTAGGGTAATTTTGGTTTCGGGCAAAACCCATTTTTTATTATTTTATTTTAAAATTGATTTATTTTTTAATAATTTTTATACTCGATTTAAAGCAGAGCCCAAATCGCTTTTATATATATTATATTTACTAAGAAATTGTATGATTCTAGCATCAACTTACTATCGTCTTATTATGGCGATGACGGTTTTTTTTTTCACATCATATACTCTGAGTCATTCAACAATCATTATGTCTTAATGAATATGATTGCATATTTTATCAGTCATTATACAATCATTTGAAATGAAATCTTTTGTTTATCGATCCTCATGACACATTCATTCTGCTGTTATTTCTCATAAGCTAATCATCAGTCATAAATCATCAGTCATAAATTGTCAGTCATAAGTCATCAGTCATAAATCATCAGTCATAAATAATCAGTCATAAATCATCAGTCATAAATCATCAGTCATAAATCATCAGTCATAAGTCATCAGCTATAAGTCATCCTAATGCTATTCGCCCCCTAGTCAGTCTTGAATCTAGGTCCGTTCTTATGGATAACAAAGGGTTAGGTCCCAACGCTAATCAAACCAAACCCAACATTCTCACCCCCTCCCCCCTTCTCCCCATTTTCCCCAAATTTTTCACCCCCTTCCCCCCTCTTTCTTCCAATTAAATAAATTAAAATTAATATATTAATATTTTTTTTTTTTTTTTTTTTTTTGTAAATAAAAAAAAAAATAATGATATTAAATATTTTAAAAACAATTTTTATAAAAATAATTAAAAAATAAAATTATTAAAATTTAAATTTTAAAATTTTATATTTAAAATTTTCAAAATTAAAATAATAATAATTTTAATATAAAAATAAAAAAAAATTTCAATTCTTTAATACATAATAAATATTTTTTTTTTCTCACATCACCACAACCCCCACCCCCAAAACAACACAACACCCCATCCCCCCCCCCAAAAGGTCCCTCATTTCAAAACAACCCAACCTCATATAGACCCCCATAGCCAAAAAAGTGGCCCCATTGATTTAAGTTTGTTCTATCCTAGGGCCCCATAAATCGCTGAGATTTCTACTTAGAGCCCCAAAAGAGCTTAGATCGGCACTGCTTATATCAATCGACTTTCTATCCAACTTTCAATATTTGATATCAGCCACCGTAAAAGGTAGTTTAAAAAAAAAACAACTAATTAAAAAATGTTGTATTCTGTTATTCTTGTATGTACAAATGTGGGAATAGAAGAACACGTTTTGAAGATTTTAAAAAAATGAAAATGAAAAAAAAAAAGTCAGGTTTCGCTTCTATTATCATTAATAAAACTCATTTATAGCACTTTGAAATATTATTATCTCCCTTGCATAACCAATAGGATCTCTTCCCCCCCCCCCCATGACATTTTATGTTGGAGGTCATGAATTGGAACCACTCTCTGATAACACACACCCTAGTGCAAATTGTTGACAACAGATCCAAGTTTCTTTCTGTCCATTGTGAAAAAAACAAAATTAGATAATAGTTTCCCGAACTCCAGCCAAATTGTTTTCCGACATATCAGTGAACTAGAAGATATGACTTGACATGACTATCTTATCAATACTTTGTGCTGCAACCTACCCCGGTGCCTGGCTACTGTTGTAACATCCTGTATTACAAGATTTCGTTCAACCGACTTTTTTATGTCACGATAGATAGCGGGGTTTTGCGAAAGGGGAAGGGGGGGGGGTCACGTGATCATTAGGTGATTACTGGGAGGGCTTAGATTTGGGCAAGTGAAAGGAGGGTTGGGGGGGTTGGGGGCGACTCACTCGTGACTTCCTGATTCAATGAAGGGTCATCTCACTCAATTGTAAAGAAAGGAAGGATATGACGTCACAAATGAAGGAGAGCCCCCGTCCCAATGGTTCACACATATTACAATCCAGGGTCGAGGCGTGAGTGTCGCCGGTCATAAGTCTTAGAGAAAAAATTATTGATGCAATATACAAAGTACAAACGAACATAGATGTATATATTTGTATAAATTATTAGATAAACACCACATACGGTATATGTTTAAATGAAAGTTATATTTGTATTCAAACTTTTAATTATTTTATTATGAATGATTATGCTAAGCGTATTCCATATACACAGAATCATTATTAGCATTTTCTATAAATATGACTAGATCCAGCAACCCTCACGCCTCGTCCCTGATACAATCCTAATGGTGAATGTGATAATGGCCCAACACACGATGGGATGCCCCCTAATGTTCTGATGTTAGGTTTGTAAGATTACTTTAGAAAATGTATCGTATCCTTAAATACAGAAGTCACTGGTGTACTTTTGAATATGTTAATTGTTTCA